>OZ023262.1:65018916-65483916 GCA_964006375.1 Tillus elongatus | reverse complement strand
CGATGTTCTCTTAGTCTTCTATCAACAGATGCGAATGTTATTGAGGAGTCCGTCGGTTTGGGTACTTTTCAGCGTACAGACGAGCAGCAGCCCGAAAATTCATGTCAGATTTGCACAATATGAGGTGCATGTCCGTAAGTTCAGAAAATTGGTATTCCATAGTTTCAACATAGTCAAAAAAAATGTATTAATAACAAAATAAATGAAGGTAATAAAAATACAAACGGTAAATCAAGACAGTGAATTGACGTTAGCTGTCAGATTATAAAATACGGCCCGGACGATTATTATCACAGTCAACTATCAGAACTTGTTGTGATTCTGACGCACTCTGCCGCCATCCTGTTGTTTGATTGGTTTCGACAATATCAATTTTCTCGAAAACGGTTAACTTTAGGCAAATTTCTTAAGAGACAAAAATTTTAGATGATGCATGCAGATTTAAAACGAAGTAAGTTAAGTTAGAAAACATTAACATCCGTACAAGTTTTTGCTATTACAAATATACCCCGGAAGCAAAAACCTACTTCCAGTTTGCGAAATCTGTTAGATTTATCTCGAATAATGTGTCTAAATGAGGTAAAGTCAGTTACCAAAATTCTTTGACATAGCTTAATTCTTTATCGAGTTATAAACAAAAAACGGTTTTTTTTCTTAAACTTTGGAGGATTATAACTCAAAAATCAAAAACTTTTACCTAACTTTTTTTCGTTAAATCTTCATCATTTGATTACACGAATCTGCAGTTAAGAGTTTTCGGTGTAATTACCGGAAATCCTGTATATATATATATATATATATATATATATATATATATATATATATATATATATATATATATATATATATATATATATATATATATATATTCAGTCACATTTGTAACGATTGGAAGACTGGGAAAGTCCAGTCCTGTTTGTTTTGGAGCAAGTTCCATGCGTCAAGTTCGGCAGCTGGCTGGCTGGTGATGAGCAGATGATTTGGGGAGGGCCAGAGCCCCCGTACTGTCCTTATACATATAGCTACAACCCCACACTTTCAGCCCTCACTTGCTGCCTCCACTCGGAGGTTGGGGATATCCGCACTTATCGCTGAGTTTATAGGACACAGTTATGTAATAGAGTGCTGCTAGATACAAGATTACAATCCACATTTATGTAGTAATAAGTGGTTTCCTTTTTATACCCTATACTTAAATCTTATACAGCCATAAGCTATGCTTTTTAAACACATTTTCGCTTTCTTATAAGTAATAATAATATTATTATTAATACTCTTCATTCAGAATTTCTAATAGAAAGCAAGGAACGCCTCACAATATAAAAACAAAAAAAAATCACGATGCAGCAAGTGTGTTATAGTAGTGAATTTTATAAGAATTGTGGCGGCATATTACTAAAATTAGTAGTTTAGATTTGAACAGACCTTAAACATGGGTTTTAGAGGTCCCAATACGCGTTCGTTTAAATAATTTTTTCGAAAGTGTTACCATCGATATCTCTACTATCATGAAAAATATTTCAAACTGGTGTTTTGGCTCCTTTTAAGAGAAAAATTTAAAAGCGCACAACTCAATTTTCCATGAATCTAGAAAATTGAAATTTGGTATATCCAGGTACTGCAGTCTCTCTACAAGAAACTTGAATCACAAATTTTATTTAGTCACAAATTTTTTAAGAAGAAAACTTAACTCATATTTAGAAAAGGAAAGTATCTGCTAAATGATAAACGTGGCAGGTATTCCTTTAGTCCACCTAATCGAACCGGTTTTTCCAACAACAATTTTTTCAAACCAATTCTCTACTAGCGAAGTTCCCTAATGAAAATTTATTAAAATCAACAATTAAAAAGGTCTGGTGAAATTTATAATTTTAGACAAACGTGGCTAAGTCATTTAGGCGTTTTAAAGAAAAATGAGAATTTGGTCCAGACGTATGAAATCTGGACATTACTGTTTCTACATTTTACCAAATATTAAAGTTAGTGAAACAAAACAAAATGTTATATGCAACAGCTGGGAATAGAACTCGGGCCGCCCGCGTATCACGCGAGCATTCTACCACTGAACCACGAATGCCAGCTAAAATTTGCTGTTCCAAAAGTTTATATTGTATCCTGAAAATAAGTGTAAATAAACAGCTAATTACACAATTTATTTAATTGTGACTTGTTCCTTGGCCACTGGAACACATTCGGTTGTTTAGATTTTAGATGAGATTTAATTTTAAGTTTGAAGATAAAAGAACAAAGTATTCTAAAATCATAGGCACGTGAGCCGATTTTATTCACAATATTTATTTCATTGTTTCGTAAATATCTCCTTATATTATTATAATAGGAAATTTAGTTATGAATGAAATACACGATTTCAATGCATTTCCAAAAAATTTTTTTTTCAGTGCGTCCACTCAGAAAACGGCTGATTTAGAAGTGATTGCGACGTCGCTACTTTCAGAAGCGATTTTGACGAAATAATTAAGAAACGTCATATATTACGTTTGAGTTTCAACTATGTTTTTATTTGAAATTCAAAATTTAGTTTTATAGGTTTACAGAAAATGGATCTATTCAAATTTGAAACATTTATTTTTAATATTACCGCCGTTTGACTGTCAATCGTAAACATGGCTTATATGAGATCTAGTATGTTGTTGCTAGGCGACGGAACATTTGATATTATTGCGCAGGTCTGTTGGACGCTGTAACCTGTAACTGACGTTTGGTATGAGATTGTTTTATATGTTTTTTTCTGTTTGAGTCGACAAATTATTTATTTGGAAAATGTTTATATACAAGTGCAAATTATTTATTTATTAATGTTAGTGGGTGAACTAAGCAGTGTTTGTTATGTTTTATCAACACATCGAAGTTTTACAAAAGGCGCTGATATGCAACAGGTTAGTTATTTTCTCTGATGCTTTGGTGGTAGTTTTAGTTAAGTTTATGGTTTAACGGTCTATAATTTTTAGCTAAGTTTCGTACAAAAAAATTCGTCTATGAGGAGACCGCGACTTTATAATTTAAAAAATATTTCTTCAAATGAGCGCAAACTAGGCCCGCTGGAATCCATATCCGGGTTTACGTTCAGTTTTGATCTGCTTACATATATAAAGGTAGAACCTCAGTGGTTCAGGGGTAAGAACAGGTAAAATAAAAAAGGGGGTTTTCCTCAAAACATTAAAGTCGCGATTTGAAACGTCAAAATTTGCAACAGTTTGGCAAATAACCTGAAACAAATACGGATTATGTAAAGAAAATATTGCAAGAAGAGTGTTCTGCAAACCCTTAGGTATGTAAATATCTACATAAAATTCATTTCAAATAGACCCTTCCTCTGATGCTTTGGCTGTAGGTTTAGTTATGTTGATGCTTTGGCTGTAGGTTTAGTTAAGTTTATGGTTTAATGGTCTATAATTATTAGCAAATTTTCGTAGAAAAAATCGTTAATGAGGAGACCGCAACTTTTTAATTGTACAAATGTAAATGAGCGGAAACTAGGCCCCTTAGAATCAATATCCGGGTTTACTTTCAGTTTTTATCTGTTTGCATATATACAAGGTGACGCATTTCTACGGTAAAGCTCAATATAATTGTTATTATGCAAGATACGAGAAAAAATTATATACGATAAATATAGCGTCTTAAGCTGCATCTTATAAAACTATTTGGACAATTACAGGACAATTTTTTTTCCGAACACCCTTATATAATTGCATTTTTGCTTTTTTTATCGAAATATGATGCACGTTTGTAAGTAAAAAAATCGATACGCAGTAAGTGCGTTTAGGTAGCGAATTTTCATTATATCCTTCATATTTTAATAACTCAATTTGCTATTTACCTAAGGTTTTTTAGCTAGGAAACGTTTTGTCGGAAACGTTTTAAGGTTATTTTCGGAAAATTTTTGTACATTGTCAAACAATAAGTAATTTTGATAAAATATGGTACATTTTTTCTACTACATAGGCTATACCCGTCCCCAGATTGATGCCTGCTTGAATTAGCGAGACATATTTGCTATTAAAAACATTTTCATGAAAATTCACTTCCATAACTCACTTGCTACGCCAGAGTTTTTCTATGTAACCACTTCCCCCGCACAAGCTGCTTAGAGCATCCTGAATGGGGGGTGTTATTTATGTAGTGTCATTAATAATATATCTAGCAACAGCACGGCTGGTAATCCTATTATATTTAATAAACTTTTATTAAATGTATATATATATATATATATATATATATATATATATATATATATATATATATATATATATATATATATATATATATATATATATATATATATATATATATATATATATAATCCTAACCTCAAACTATGTTGATATTTTAATATTTGTTTTCTTTTTAACAGTGCATGAAAAATGATCAGAAGTAACCTTAGCGCAGGGAAAATAAGGAACATTTTGGAGGAACTGTATCTCTGAATTCCTAGTGTGGAAATTTGCAATATATATTTTCTAGAAGTTAACATATGTAAATTGCAATTTTTAATAACATTTTTTTGATTTTGTTAGAGAATCATTAATTTTGTTGACATTTGTTTATAAAAATGTGATGATATGGATCGCTTTGAGCTGTTTCTTTTTTGGAAACTGCCTGCTCGCATTTGCTGTTAAAACATTTTTATGAAAATTCACTTCCATAACGCAATTGCTGCGTCCTGACGTTTTCAATTCTCTAAGTTTTTAATTGAGAGAACAAAGGTCTTTCGAGGTGAAATGGAAGATGGGTTAGAGAGAGGGCTGTGGTGTAGGGCGAAACTATGGCCCCTAAAACCCATATCCTAGGCTAGTTTCAGTTTTTGTCTTGTTAAATATATACAGGGTGATACATTTCTACAGTAAAGCTCAATATATCCGTTATTATACAAGACACGATAAAAAATTTTATACGTAAATTATAGGGGGTCTTGAGCTGTATATTACAAAATAATTTTGGCAGTCACGGGTTACCCATAAGTTGTTGGTGATACAAATTTTCTGTTTTTTAACGAACACCCCTTCTTATATTACTGCATTTTTGCAGTTTCCATCGTATTATAATGGATGTTTGTGGGAAAAAACTTGATAGCGATTATCGTTTTTGAGTTATTTCAATTGTTTTGCAACTTATTACATTTTTGGCACTTTTCAAAAATTATGATGGGGCGTTTTTACCAATAATTCATAGCAGAGTCCCATGAAAATGACACCTTCAGAGAGGTTTTCGTTGATATTATATTATAAAATCGAGATGCCGTATATAGGGCGCTTCCAAATAGTGCCTGGATATGAAAAGATTTAAACTGCCGTAGCTTTTTTTCATATTAAACAGCTTGTATTTTGTGTTTCAGATGTGAAAGGCATGCCCCCTGCTTCAAGTTTTGTATACCACTCTCTATACCCACAGCCTCTAGTTTTGGAAATATTCAAATTTATAATCGCATACCATGATTCATGTAGGGATCAGTTTTCTTAATTTTTTCAGTTTTCTTATTCAATTCTAATAACTGATCAGATTGTTATTATTTGGCGAATTTTCGAAAAAAATTATATGTTTAGATTAATTTTCGTCTAAAAAAATAAGAAGTAATTAATTTGATAGGATTATCTATGTTTACATTTCTATAATATAGCAGTAGTTGATAAATGGTTTTCACAAATGTCAAATGAAAATTTTAAAGTGAACGGCTCAAGTAATGTTCTCATTTCTGACAGCTTGCGATATGAAAATATGAATATTTTTCCGCTTATATTTTCTTTACTTCCCGTGTATCAAATTTTCGTGGACTAGAAAATGTTTGTTTTCTTTTTTCACTGTTTTCGTAGAAATCATTTTTGTAAGATTTTCATAAAATTTTAGTTATCAATAATAAATGTTTAATAAGTTAAGGTGAAAAATAAGTTTTTCGGATTAAAAAAATTTTTTGGAAATTTTCATTCAAATTTTTTCTCCGTTTCGTCGGAAAGTATTTTGAAATAATTATATCACGGCAGGTGGCTATATAGCGTAAAGAAGTGCGTTGGCCAGGAAATTCGAACCAATATTTCGGGAATAAGTTTATTTCCGGAAAATTTTGTACTTCTTCAAACAATAAAGTTATTTTTATGAAATATGGTACCTACATTGTTTTTACTATATAGGTTATACTGGTAACCAAATTTCATGTCTGCTTTCAATATAAAAAGACATGTTTCCTATTAAAAACATTCTTAGAAAAATTCACTACCATAACGCACTTACTACGTTCAGACTTTTTGTTAGTTTTGCTACGCCGAAAGAATAGACTTTTCGCATTATTTAAATCTAAATTTGCCCAGGTTTTCACTCCATTTTTCCGGGCCAAATACAACCGGACCCAAACAAGAGCGAACACAAAAGAAATAGGTCAAACAAAAGCAACGTTCCTTTCTAAATGACACCCTCCGGTTATCAGTGAGTTAACTTGTTCTCTGTTGCCGATGTATTTTACCACACGTACATACCACATCGCATCTCGTAGCTCGTAGCGCACACGATATGTTTGTAAAGCGTCATTTGTACAGACACTATGACGTGATTTATCCGGCTGCATTAGCCTGCGATGATTTAATTTGTTTCTAATTAAATAACGGCTGCCTTGCTATTTCTACTCAATATATTGAATACTCTCGGCCTTAACGCGGTAAATGAGTGAGACTTCAACTGTATTTCCATTCCCGAGGGATCACCGCTATTAGCTAATTAACAGACCTAACTATCCGATGTATTCACTTTTAGTTTGTTGTGCTTTTGTACTGGCTTTTATTTGCTTTAATCAACTTAAGTGATTATTAACTTTAGTTTATATGCTAGGCGGAATACGGTGATCAGCTTTTGTTGACTTTTCAAATACCCACCTAGAGTTTACTCTAATATCTCAGTTAGCGGTGCTGAAAAAAATAATTATCATAGCCCAAAGGCGATGTCGTTTTGTTGCAACTTTCCTACTAACAATATTTGGGTCTTCTCCAATTTATAAGAAAAATCGGTAACAGTCTAAATAAAAGATTTATTGAAGTAAACTGGAGATCGTAATGGAAAACTATATACTAATTCTTAGCTGTATAATTTTCCGATGGCTTGATGACCACAACTGACGAGGAGTCGGCTTAAATGTTGTCTGAGTGCGTCGCGAGGAACTACACCAATAAACCAGCAGATCTTCTCCCAGCGATAAATTTGTCCGTGCGACCTAGTGCGTTGCCTTCGGTGTCTCAGTCTTTTTGACAATTGTTCCCCTGGCTCAGCCCGCTGAACTGCCCAAGAGAGATGTGAAGTTGCGCTGGCCACTCTCGACATAATTATGCAATCTTCTTTATCGTCTCGTACCCTGCCCCAGTCCTGGCTGACTGCTGATGTTAGTGGAATATTCAAGAAATGTGACAGATACGATCCATCCAATTATCGTCATAAATCTGTCACCTTAAGTAGCCAATATTATAGAATCCATCGTTCCTAAGAGCATGCAGACACCCTTATCATCCCACAAAACCGAAATGGTTTTATGCCCGGTCGTTCGACACTCAAAAACTTATTGACCTGTGTTGACTATTGGACAAGACTGTTGGATAGCAGGAGACCTGTCGACGTTGTTAACCTAGATTTATCCAAAGCATTCGACCGGGCACCTCTGTGCAAAGTTGTCGTCTTGCGGAATTGGTAGAGATCTGCTTTTTTGGATTCGAGCTTTCCTGAGCAACTAAACTTTTGGGTATGCGTGATTGGTGCATACTCCGCTCCCCGACCTATGGTGTCTCCCAAGGTTCAATTCTCGGCTCTTTGATGTTCCTAGTATATACCAGCGATCTACCACTGATTATCAGATCTAAATGCACTCCTTTCGCAGTTTATTAACAATGTTATATATATATATATATATATATATATATATATATATATATATATATATATATATATATATATATATATATATAAGAATCTTGTAAAAATGCAAATTAATTTCTTGACAAACATACAGATGTCATATTTAAAAAATCAAACTTGGGTCAATATTTTAAAAACAGGAAAACAGCTAGGCCACTAGATTTTACGTAAAAAGTTCTAAGAGGATTCCTTTTCACCTTTGTGACAAGTTATCAGACAACTAAAATACAAGGGCTACCTGAAAATTCAAATTTTCAATATCGCCCTGTAGCTCGGAAACTAAGAGGGCTGTGACAAATTTGTTTGCGAAAACTACAAGGTTTATCATTACCAATAGCCGAGATACCCAGCAGTTGCAACCAAAATGGGACACCCTGTACATGATCCGTAAGTCATTTCCCCATATTACTCCTTAGTGTGCTAAACTTGTATACACTAGACATTAGACCACAGCATAATATATTTATGCTGTGAGTAGACCTCTAAGGCAGTATTGCGGGCCAGCCTGGTACCCAGGCTTATCAAGAGACCGTGACTGACTGGAAAAAGTGCAACGACCAGCGTGCCGAGGCTGATGGTGTCCAATACTTTTGGCTGAAGAAATTTGGATGTACACGCCATCCATTGACGGTGTTAATAAATAATGATATACTTGGCCCAAAGAAGATGCCAATGTTTTTCACACAAGAAGATACGTATCTTCTACCAAAGGGCCATTAGTGTACTGCAGACCCAGGCATATACCTATACCAACCAATAACTTGTCTTCCAACCCTATATAAGTTGAGGGCATCCTGCCTTGGGAAACGCGCATATGCGCACTGCAAACGAAGTAACACAAATGCGAGTCAGTAAAAAATGGTGTGACAAACGATCTATGGGATGCAAAGAACAGCTATTATTCGGTTGTGTGCAATCAAGCCTACAATGGACGAAGAAATCTCTATGCTGCCTACGTGGATTACAAAAAATATATTTGATTAAGTTCCACACGAATGGTTTATAAGTGTGCTGAAGATCTGTAGGAACGGTATCCTGAAGTTCCTTGAACACATAATATCTACGTGGAGAACAAAACATTACGGGTACAAACGGGTAATAACATCGAAACCAGCACGATACCAATTAGAAAATATATATTTCAAGGCGACTCGCTAAACCCATTAAATGGTTTGCCTCGCATTGAATCCATTATCACACCACCTGAGCTCTACCAGAGAAATTATTTCGTTATAAAAAGCAATGGCAGGATTCAAACGAGGCTAAATCAGCTGCTGTATATGAATGATTTTAAGCTGAGAGACTCCAGAAAGAACCACCTGGAACAACGCCTGAAAATCGTGGAAGGGTGTTCCATAGATATTAACATGCAGTTCGGGCTCGACAAATGTCGTACCTTATGTGTAGTCAGAGGGAAGATACAACCAAATGCATATGCAATGCAGAATGGCCAGAAAATTGCCTCGATGGATGTAGAAGAGTGTCATAAAAATCTGGGAATACAGCAAGCGAGAAAAACAAACCACTTGGTAGTGAAGAACGATCTGACAAATGAATTTACGAAACGAGTAAAACAGGTGTTGAGAGCACCTCTCAACAGCAAGAGCCTAACTAAAGCTTTTAATACATTTGTATTTTCAGCACTTAGCTAGTCATTTGGGATTGTGCGCTGGAGCAAAACGCAGATAGAAAGTCTACAACGGAAGGTGCGAAATCTCCTAACCAAAAAGTATCACCCCGTAGTGCTTTAGAGCGAGTAACCCTAACTAGACACCAAGGTGGAAGAGGAGTAGTGGATAATACTGGATAAGTCCTGCAAGCAAGTAACGCTAATTGTGGTGGCCATTCCAGATACTAATAATCTAGAGATGAAGTACAACGAGAATATCATTAAGTACAGAGACCTCGAGATGCATGTAAAGAGACAGTGGAGCGCAGAAAGTACCCAAGTGAGTCCAATAGTCATGTTGCCAACCGGTGTGGCTCCTAAGAATCTTCGAGAGAACATAAAAGACTGGGCCTTGGGGAGCATCTTTATAAGATTATGCAGAAGGCGGTAATACTCACAGCTGACCACACCATGCGGAGATTGCTGGGAAATCATTAATCTAGCAGAGGTTTACAAAAGTTTTTTTTATGTTCCTGATAATTCTTGGCCTTTAACTGTGGCACCTTCGGGAACTGCATTTTCTTCTCGCTTGTCTCAGACTCTTATTGAGAATAATCTACATCAGTTAATTAATGAACTCACCCGTTACAGATCTAATGAGAATCCTTCTGTCCTGGATCTAGTTCTTACGAATACACCAGACTCTGTTCACTCATTGAATTGTCAGTCACCAATTGGCAAATCGGACCACGTCTGTATTTTGTTCTCTCTGCAATTCACCACCCAAGCTTTACCTAAGCTGTCATATAAAGAAATATCTAGTATTAATTATGATAATTTATATACACAGTTGGAAACAATATAGAGCCTCGGTGGTTCAGAAGTAAGAATCTGTGCCTCTGAACCGAAGGGTACTGGGTTCGATCCCAGGGTTCTACTTTCACTTTTTCAGTACAAGCTGTAACATTAACATCAACCGAGGTTCTGGCATTGTATTTGAGCAAGTGTAATATCTGCACGTTCCGTCTTTCGGAGGGGGCGTAAAGCCGTCGGCCTCGACTCCATGCGATGTTGGGCACGTTAAAGATCCCTACTCTCCTTACAGAAAGACAGGGGTTCGGCAAAATTTGCAGGATGGTAAGGTGAAACTGTTCCCTGGCGTCGGTGATTGGCCATAGTCGGGGAAATAGGTCGACGTTAAAGAAACAAACGACACACACACAAACATACACTAGAAACAATATATAGGAATTCACTCTTCGAGAATGTGGGATAGGTTTGCGAAAACAGTGCAAAATGTACTTGCCAAAAAGACAATGCGTTTTCTCCAAAAATCGGTGGATTACTTGTTGTCTCTGTCAACGTTTGATGGTCAAACTATCCCTCTGGCAACGTTATAGGAGATTACGTTCCGGAGCAGACTATGCTATGTTTCGCCAGTTTTTTTAACGTGGTCTCTACACTGATTAGGAAAGCTAAAAGCGACTACTTCGATCACATAGCCTCTGCTCAGAATCACAAGGCTTTTCACAAGTGTGTGCGTGCTAGGCTGAACTCTTGGGTCTCTATCCCTCTCTTGATAGATTCTCAAGGTAATGTCTGCACTGATGACTTAATGGTCGCTGGGGAGTTAGCAGCGAATTTTAGTAGGGCCCACTCTGTGGAACCTCCAGGTTCACTTCCGACGGTACTGCCTCCTAGCTGTTCTTATAGTTTCTCCGATATTTTTGTAATCCCATAAGAAGTGGAAGATATATTAAACTCCTTATCCAACAGAACATCACTTGGCCCTGACGGCATTTCTGCTATCTTTTTGAAAAAAATACGCTGCTCCTCGTTCGGTCCTTCCGGCGGTACTTTTTCAGGCTTCTTTCGACGAGGGAGTACTGCCCACTGATTGGCTGACTGCCCCTGTTACTGATGTATTTAAAACGGGCGATAAGGTAGATCTCGAAAACTACAGACTTATAAGTCTTCAACCTATAATCTCTAAAGTTGCAGAACGGTTACTGGTTAATAAGTTTTGCGTTTTCTGTTAAGTAACTCCTTTTTGGGCGTTCAGTTGTCACCAATTTATCAACCTGTGTGGATTGGTGGACGCGATCACTTGATAGAAAAGACCCAGTCGATGTTCCTTATTTTTATTTTTCTAAAGCATTCGATCGTGTTCCAAACATCGTCTACTACTAAAATTAGAACATTTAGAGGTGGATAAAAAGCTTTCTTTCTAATCGCTACTATTCCGTTAGAGTTGAACAAACTACATCTTCGTTTCGCCCTGTTCTCAGTGGAGTACCACAGAGATCCGTGCTTGCTCCTATACTGTTTGTTATATATATATATATATATATATATATATATATATATATATATATATATATATATATATATATATACTTCGGACCTACCTCGCCTGTTAAAATGCGAGTGTACGCTATACGCGGATGATCTGAAAGTGTTTCAGAATCCTTTAACTCACTATAGTGATATCCAGCATGATATATCGGTTGTTGCGAATTGGTCTAATAACTGGATATTGCCTTTAAACACCGACAAATGTTCTGTGTTGCGTTTAGGTTTCAACAGTCCCAAATTCTCTTATCATATAATGCAGCAATCTATGAATCCAGTGGATAATCATAAGGATTTGGGGATTACTATATCTCGTCCAATGTGTCATGGTCTGCCCATATTGCACATGTAACACCTAAAGCCAATAAGCTACTCTACCTGATGCATATGGCCTTACAACATCTCCGGAAGACACTCCGTTAGTTCTAGACGCACTGATTTCGTAACTACACACATGAACAATGAACGTGAACGTGAATGATATAAGTCTTTTCCTTATCACCCTTATCGACGACGTATAAGAGGCCTGCAAAATCGGCTCCCGTGCCGGAAAAAAGCACGCACTTCAGTCAATCGCTGTCTTGGCACTGGACCAAAAAGTTCTACGTACAATTTCGCTCTCAGTTTCTTGCAAATCACACACGACGACAGCAATGTATTGATCCGTTGTCTTCACTATTCAATATTTGTTACGTATTTCGTAAGAGTAGCGTTGATACGTGATTTCGTGAGAGTAGCGTTTATACCACCATAGAACACCCTTTTCTGAAAACTCCAGATGTGAGCTCCGTTAATTTTGATTTCTTAGGTAGAATAATTGGGTGTTTTTTCTCGAATGGTAATGGAGCTTCATCCAATCTTCCTCCAAGTCCCCGAATTCCTTTCTCGTCGATTTTGGAATCAAAAGTCAATATTGATGACGTTGTGTCTAATAATTTTCCTTTCTTCAGACATGCCATTTCATCCGGAAATGCCCCATGTCGTTCCATTCGGATCCACAATTCTTCAGCTTCTTCCAATTCCGCTTCAAATATCTAGCCTCTTAACTTCATTATAAATCTTTTTTCATATGCTGTTATTCTCAAAATTTTCTGCAAATGAGAATATTTTTCTAACAAGTCAATGTCGTTGTTTTGCCCTGTATCTTGAGCCACCATCAATGTTTCGTATTTGGGTATCAGCCAAAGTTATTTATCTTCGAATAAACATGTTGGACCACGCTTCTACAGCTCTGATTGTATTAATATCAGATACTTTATTCCTCTGTTCATAATATCTGCTACTACTATTTTCCTTAGTTGGACAATTCCTCAAGTTTCCATCGTTGCAAAAGAAGCCTATTTCTAATGACGAAAGGCCCAAAAAATCCAAGAGGATAAAATATTCTAGACATTGTCTGCAGCATGATTCTTTTCGTTGAGTTTTGAAAATCATGACCTTCCAGTACTGAACTCAAGTCCATTTTCAACTCGTCGCTTAGTACATCCCAAGTCGCTCACAGAATCTCGACAGCATCGTTTTTCTGTTCACATTCTTCCACGTTCCTCGTGTTTTGACACCATGTGCGAAATTCTGTTTCTGAGCTGATTTATTAGAACTGAAAATAAGCTTTAAACATATACATATACCCTAAATTGTATATAATTATGAAAAGTCATACTATATACTATACTGTGTTTTTTTTATTGTGTCCTTAGTCGTAAGTCGTTAGGTAAGCTTCTCGCGCACATACTCTCTGTGGTCTCGGTCGTACGTCAACTACGTCTTCGCTTCTATTCGTTATCTGTCCTTGAGGCGCTGAGCTGCCACCTGATTATCTCATTAACAAATCTGTATTACCAACATTGCCGTTCGTTGGATCTTGGATCGCAATGATATCGATATTTTTATCAAAGTGCTCTTGAAATTCTGCCCAATTCTACTAATTAAACCAAAGCTGTATCTTCAGAAATAATTTTACGTATATATATATATATATATATATATATATATATATATATATATATATATATATATATATATAGGGTGGCGCATTGAAAACGAAACAGACCGATTTGCGTCGCATCCAGAGATTTTTTTTTAAGAAACGCTGAAACACGTCAATTTTAATATTGAGGGGGACATGTTTGGATATAAAACTCAACTTTTTACATCAACCCCTTAAGGGTGGTGATAACTACCCTTATATTTTAAATAGGGAACATGGGTCGGGTGTTACATCATTTGAAAGCTCTTTCTTTTCTGAATTCAGCACACTAATTTTGTTGTTAGTTTTTTCAACTCGTTTAAAAATTATTCATAGTTGAAGATGCAAAAACGCATTTCACCCATTTCGATAATAAATGTGCTGATAGTCAATGTTTTGTTGGTTTGTAAACAAAAAATTGACTATCAGAACATTTCTTATCGGAATGAGAGAAATACGGTTTATTATTTCAGTTTATCGGTCGGTTTGATACTTGATAGTACTACCGAAAATTAATTTCACAATGGTGTATTCTGTAGAAGAAAGAGTTGAAATAATCTTTTTTTTTCAAAAACGATGACTGTGTCAACCGTACCGCAAATTTCTTTAATGAACGACATCCTAACAGACATGTTAACAGAAAATGCATTTTGGAGTTAGTTCCAAAGTTTTGACAAAGTGGTTCAGTAGCGAAGAAAAACGGGATCCTGAACGTGAATTTCCGGTTAGAAATGAGACTACTGCGATTGAAGTTTTAGTACAAATTGCCGCACACCCAACTTTGAGCACGAGAAAATTGGCCACTGGTTCAAACATCAAAAGAAGAACTATTCAGCGAATATTGAAGCATCATAACTTTCACCCGTATAAAATTCATCTTGTACAACAACTGAATGAAGATGATTTTGATCGGCGGCTGGAGTTTTGTGAAGTTATGACTGCACGAACAGCGGATAACGGGAACTTTCTGTTCAATATCTGTTTTTCAGATGAGTGTACGTTTTTATTAAACTCTACAGTCAATCGTCATAATTGTCGTTATTGGGCAGATAATAGTCCAAAGATTTTTCACGAAGTCAGCACTCAAATTCCACAGAAATTGAATGTCTGGACTGGTATTTTTTTAAACCGTTTAATCGAGCCAATTTTTCTTGATGGCGAAACGTAATTGGAGTTACTAGAAGATATTTTTTACCCTCTACTAATTGGCATTGTTGAAAATGATGATCGCTATCAAGAAAATCAATTAGTGCTTCAACAAGATGGATCTCCTCCGCATTTTTCACAACGTGTTAGGGAGTTTTTGAACACAGAGTTTCCAGGACAATGGATTGGGCGTAGTGGTACTATTGAGTGGCCCCCTAGATCACTGGATTTAACTCCTTTAGACTTCTTTCTATGGGGCCATTTAAAGAGTAGAATTTACGCAACAGAACCGGAGTCTCTGGAAGAATTACGACGACGCATTGTTGAAGAATGCTGTCTTAAAACTCCACAAATGCTCCAGAATATCAGAGCTCGTTTTGAACAAAATTTGTACTTTTGTATGGAAGTTGGTGGTCAACAATTTGAACACTTACTCAACTGAATAATCATTTTTGAACGTTTGGTTTTGTTTTTTAGTTTTCTTTTAACGAAAAATTGACTAATTAGTGCATTTTTTATTAGAATTAATGAAATACGTTCTTACAACTCCAACTGTGTATCATTTTTAAACGAGTTGATAAAACTTCCAAAAAAATTAGTGTGCTGAATTAAGAAAAGAAAGAGCTTCCAAACGATGTAACACTCGACCCATGTTCCCTATTTAAAATATAAGGGTTGTTATCACCACCCTTAAGGGGTTGATGTAACAAAGTTGACTTTTATGTCAAAACATGCCCCCCTCAATATTAAAATTGACTGGTTTCAGCGTTTCTTAAAACTAAATTTTCTCTGGACGCAAATCGGTCTGTTTTGTTTTTAATGCGCCAGCCTGTATATAAATATATATATATATATATATATATATATATATATATATATATATATATATATATATATATATATATATATATATATAAATATATTATATGTTATGTTTGCTATGCTTGTGAAAAGACAAATCCATTTCCTATTTTTTTACAACATCTTTCCAGTAGTCCATCTCAACAGTCTATAGTGTTAACAACGTAAAATTGTACTTGTAATCAACGGTCAAAAACCAACTGGTAGATGATCACTGTACACTTACCATCGTCTATATAAATAATCCTGAGGTACGTCAACATTTCCTTACTCAAGGTATTAGATTTTTTATAGTTACAGTCTCTTTCTCAGTTCTATCCTTGGTTATCTTGATTCATTTTCTTTTTTCCGCAATGATTTTGTGCTTGATCCTTCGTAATACCTGAAGAAGAAATGAAAACTTATGTGTAAAATTGATAACCTCCTTTTCTGAAAGCAGGTTTAAAAGTCATGGAGCTGTATAAAGCCGACTCCCACATTAAAACATCAAACAACAATAATGAATCAGCTAGTTAGACGCAAACGTTGTGTTTTAGAAAGGAGGAAGCAAACACCTCTAATAGTGATTATCCACCCCCATCCATTGTTGACAAACTCTACACCGCAATTGAGCGAGCAGTGCAAGTGGTAGAATTGTAGAGTATCCTTTACCCTATCGCTGTCCCGTTCCAGTCGGCCTGGAGTTTGTTTGATAAAAAGAGAACACTTGTTTCCCTTTCCCGGAAAGAGCATACTGTGTAAATATAGCCAAGCTGGTTGTGTGTGTGTGCGTGTGTGGAACTGTATGGCATATGGAGCCATCTGTATAGTAAAACAGACACGTGCATTGATATTGCGTCATTGGTAGCGGAGCACCGGCGTCATGCCACCGGATTAAAGCGGAGTGTCCCAAAAAAACAATTTGGTGAATGTACATGGTCAAATGTAATAATAAAAGTCGCCTGTATTTTCAAAGAAAGATAATAATTTTTAATACGATGTACCTATTTATATTTCCTTGACAAAAAAGTTAAATACAGTTAGCTTGCACTCAATCAATAATGAACAGATTTTGATGAAATTTAGTAAGTATCTTCCTTTTGTAAATAACTTGAATAAGTTTGTTAGCCAAAAAAATTGGACAAAATTCGGGGAAAATATTGTTTTATTTTCCGGAAAATTGATGCATCTCCAAGAATAACAAAGGGTTGGCACCCAAATTTGGTAGCCATTTCTATTATGAAACGGTTACCACACACCAAAAATGAGGTCGCCAAATTAAAAAAGCTATAAGCATTTAATAAAAATTTGGGTGCTGTTGGAGGACAGAGCAGCGAACATAACCAAAATATTGTATGTATTAATTAAATATTACAGAAAAAAAATCAAAGTAATCTGTAAAAACTTTTAAAATTTAAAGATTTTTTTGACGCAAAAGGATATAGAGGTACGAGGAAAATTACTTTACAAATTTTATAAATTCGCTTCTTAAAACTTCAAAGTCGCAATTTGAAACGTCAAAATAGCGACTTTTGAACAAATATTCTGAAATGAATACGGGTTAAAAATGTGTTCCAATGAACGTGAACAAGGCCCCCTTCGTAAAAAAAGTTCACTAATAGCAAAATCCCGACTTCTGAATTTTCACATTTTTTTTTAAATGAGCGCTAACTAGGACCCCTAAAACCCATAACCGGGGTCAGTTTCAATTTGTATATTTTTGTATATGTATGTATAGGAGGGTGGTCCCAGAAAGTTTTGTTTTAGTGAATTTTCTTTAAAAAAAAATTCTTCAAATGAGCGCTAATTAGCCCTCCTTATGTTATATATATATATATATATATATATATATATATATATATATATATATATATAAATATATATATGTATGTATGTATCACACCGATAACTCAAAAAATAATGGGCCGATTTTGATTAACTTTGGTGGAAACTTTCCTTTTGCAAGTGGCTTGGATAAGTTCGTTATCCAGGAAAATCGGCTTAGGTTTTCCCAGAAAATGTTGTGTTTTCTTTCGAAAACCTCCGGAAATAACAAAGTAAGGGTAACCAAATTTGGTACACGGATTTATACAATTATGGGTAAATCACCAACCAAATTTAGCTCTGTAGGTCAAAAGACAAAAAAGTTATAGGCATTTAAAGAAAATAAATTGGGGTTTTCCACAAAACGTCAAAATTGGCAACATTTAGGCAAAATACTCAGTAAGTGGTGGACGTGCCGCCACCTAGTTGCGGAACCAAGTAGTATGCTGTCACGCCAGCTCCGAATAACACAAAGTGTCAAAAAATAGAGACTGGATACAGCTAACTAACAATTTAGAAAATTGTCAGCCCTGGCCCATTTCTACCCCAATATAGGGACAAAGTATGTAAGACTCGATGCATTTTCGCAACAATTAGAACCGTAGACTGGTTTCGCTCTCATTAGAGCTCTTCAGTACGGCATACTAATTGCAGCAAAAATGCACCAAAAATAATAATACGGCTATCGTATAGCCAGTCTCAAAATACTCAGTAAGTGGTGGACGTGCCGCCACCTCTATTTTTTAACACTTTGTGTTATTCGGAGCTGGCGTGACAGCATACTACTTGGTTCCGCAACTAGGTGGCGGCACGTTCACCACTTACTGAGTATTTTGAGACTGGCTATACGATAGCCGTATTATTATTTTTGGTGCATTTTTGCTGCAATTAGTATGCCGTACTGAAGAGCTCTAATGAGAGCGAAACCGGCCTACGGTTCTAATTGTTGCGAAAATGCATCGAGTCATAAACATTTAGGCAAATAACTTGAATCTCATACGAGCTATGGAATGAAGATGTCTCAAGAAGAATGTTTTACAAACCCTGAAGTCTTAGTTTTAACCGTCAGTGTCGTTCATTTTACTAAAATATTTCCAGAAAATTCATTGCAATTCTGATGCTTGGCAGTAGCCTTAGCTATAGAGTTGATCGTTTAATGGTATATAATTTTTGTCAAATTTTCGTAAAAAATCATTAAAGTTCAATATATTCGTTATTATACAAGATATGAAAAAAATTGTATACATTAATCATTAATTATAGGGTGTCTTGAGCTACATCTTAAAAAAATATTTCTACAATCACAGGTTGGTCCATAAGTCGTTGGTGATACAAATTGTCTTTTTTTTTAGTCGAACACGCCTTATGTTATTGCATTTTTGCATTTTCCATAGAAATATAATGCATGTTTGTAAGAAAAGAAATTCTGGACGCAGCAAGTGCGCTATGGTAGCGAATTGTGATCATATGCTTCATATTTGAATAGCTTAATTTGCTATTAACCTATGAGGTCAACCAAAAAATTAGTTTTTTCGGGAACAATTTAAGTTTACTTTCGGAAATTTTTGTACATATTTTGTTTTTCAGTTTGGCTATCCCGTAAATTTGTAACATGTCTCCAAAGAAATATCATTGTAAAATTTCAGTTGTCCAGCTTTAGCGGAAGAAGGTGCTCAGTCGAGTGCTGCTTTTCAAATTTTTGTGAAAAATCCTCCATTTTTATTTTTTGTTACATGTCAGTTTAGTGTGTTAAACTAAGGAAGTATACTTGAAAATACAACTGATGGAGAGTTTTATAGACAAAACTAAAAAAATTGTTACTTATTTACTAGGCTGTGAGTGAATCAGTGCATTAAAATGAGTTCAACTCGAAAAAAATACGCCATTTTTCTACTTGGGTATCCGGATCTTGAGCCATTGGTAAGGCATAACCAACCGGGATCTTAAGCAATTGATACGGGATCACCAGCTTCCAACTCTTTGGCAAGTTCTACTACGTTATCAACACACATTAAGTCAATCAAAAAATGGGAGAGATTGTGTGCATATATCCATTCAAGAAGTCATAGAGGTGCGGAGCAAATCTGATATTTCGACCAGACAAACAAAACACTGCGTTGAAGATTTTTTAAAAATTCCTACCAACTGGTTGCTTAAAAAAAAAAAACAAGAGATTCGGAACCACAGAAAACTAGAGAACATTTGTTTATAGAAGAGCTGGACAAACGTTTTGACATCTCCAGTGCGAACGCCATGAATTTAATCAAAATTGCCAAAGATAGAGAGTTTCTCATTGATCAAAGAGGCGAGCGTAAGATGATTATGACTTCGATCGACAAGAAGCTGGAAAATACCAAAGAAAGTTCTTTTAAACGAGAACAAAGAGCTGAAGAATTAAGAGAATTAAGGCCGCTAAAAGTAATGCTTCAACTTCGGTAGTGTCGTCATGTATTACAACTTGATTCCACCTTCTGTAGCGCTTTTAGTGCTGCTAGCACTTTAAAGGATAAGCAAGAAGGTGATTTTGTGGTAGCTTTACCAATAAAGGCACAGCGCACTACCAGTGCCAGTGACTCCGTGCCATCGACTAGTGGTATATTTATATAACATGTTACCAGCGTTTTGATCATCACAAAATAACCGACCGAGAAGCAGTGCGACTGATTGTTTCATTGGCTGCCGCACTTGGTTGTAATTCCGCTTCACTTCCAATCTCTCGAAGCACAAATCGACGTGCAAGAAAAAAAGCAAGGACTGAATTCAATGCGAATATAAAATAAACATTCGATACAACCTATCCACTTGTAATTGAAATGGGAAAATACCGCCTGATATAACAGCTAATAAGAAAGTATAGCGCCTTCAGATTCTTGTGTCAGGTAATAGTTGCGAAAACTATTAGGCCTACCCAAACCAGGAACCAAGGAACATGTTCCATGCTGTTTTTGACCCAATGTAACAGTGGAATGTCACAAATAAAGTGCGAGCTATGAGCTTTGACACTACTGCTTCGAACACCAGAGACAAAAAAGGAGGGTGCACTCTCCTAGAAGCAAAGACGGTTCCTGGTCTTTTGTGGCTTGTTTGGCGTCATCACGTGTTTGAAATAATACTTTAAAAATTACTACACTGTGCTTTATGCCATCAAGTTCTTCCGAGAGTCCATTGTTCAAGAGGTTCAGAGATGTTTGGGATACATTTCTAAAAAAGATCCACGATTGTCTTGGCTCCAGTACTAGCGCGGAACAGTTTGCTGAAAAGGCTCTTGAGGGTCTTACCACAGCTTCAGCTGTAGAAAGACAAATTGGCGATGATTACAACGAGATAATAGAGCTCACAGTAATTGTTTTGAACAAGTCACCTGCGAGGATTCTTTGGCGTGCTCCGAAACCAATATATTAATAGATAGCAAAATTGCTGCCTGCTATAAAAAAAAATCTCTTTAGGAGTAATTAACAAGCATTTGAGCTAACCAAAAGAGAATAAAAACAATCGTTCGATTTGTTGGTTTCAGTGCAATCATATACACCAAGATTTGGGTCGAAGTGCCTTTAACAACAGACGCACCGATTAATGACTTGCAACTTTCGAAGAGATTAAAATCATACAAAGCCACTGATTCCGGAATCGGTACAGCGTGAGCCAAAACTATACCACGCAGAGGGGTGTAAAATTATTTGAAGATTACAATACGATACTCACAAAAAATGAGGAAGAAAAACAATTTTTACTTCATGTAGTTGAGCAGAACAGAAAGATCCGTTCTACTGAAACATCCAAAAAGTGCTAACGAGCTTAGTTTTGAGTTGAGAAAAAAAACTTTAATTAATATTATTTTAAGCATTGCTTTATAACATTTTATGTGTATTGTAATATAATTTTTGAATTAAAAAACTTACTTCTCATACAAAGTTTACGTTTTTTAGTTAACTAACTGATTCGTTTTTTTAAGGATTTTTTGATAAAATTCAGATATTTCAAGTCGATAAGCATCGCCTTGTATATAAGATGAGGGGCTAAAATTTATAACACATAATAGGAATGCTAGGTGTAACAAAACCAGTGGGTAGCGTGTCTTCTACTTGCAAATTTTTTTTCGCCATTTAATCGTGGACCACCCTAATATACAGGGTTATATACGGTATTCGACACGGAAGATTATTGCTAGATGACTTGCTTTTGAAGAGGTTTAATTTTTGGAGTGGATATGGGCCTACTGGCGATATATTTTCAAATTATCTTCTAAATGTACAGATTGTCCCAAAAGTACAAAACGTATCAAAGTTGTATGTTTTTAAATGGAACACCATGTAAGGCAACGAGTTTTAGTAAGGTTTACCTGATTTAAACCTTACAGTTACTGAAGTATTTAGTACTTTATGAAAATGTAGTAACAATAACTTCCGAACTTTTAATTCTTAACAAAAGTTTACCAGTTGGTTAAGTTTTGTGTCGTACTTGTGAAACATTGACTAGCATATACAGGGTGGCGGATTGAAAACGAAACAGACCGATTTGCGCCCAGATAATTTTTTTTAAACGCTGAAACACGTCAATTTAAATATTGAAGGGGATATGTTTTGACATAAAACTAAACATTGTCACATCAACCCCTTAAGAGTGGTGATAACAACCCTTATATTTTAAATATGGAACATGGGTCGCGTGTTACATCATTTGAAAGCTCTTTCTTTTCTGAATTCAGCACACTATTTTTTTGTTTGAAGTTTTATCAGCTTGTTTAAAAATTATTCACAGATGGAGTTGCAAGAACGTATTTGATTGTGATAAGAAATGCACTAAGTAGTCAATTTTTCGTTAAAAAAAACTGAAAAACAAAACCAAATGTTTAAAAATGTTTATTCAGTTAAGTAAGTGTTCAAATTGTTGACCACCAGCTTCCATACAAAAGTACAAATCTTGTTCAAAACGAGCTCGTACAAACTTGGAGTATATGTGGAGTTATCAGACAGCATTCTTCAACAATGCGTCGTCGTAATTCTTCCAGAGACTCCGGTTCTGTTGCGAAAATTCTACTCTTTAAATTGCCCCATAGAAATAAGTCTAAAGGAGTTATATCCGGTGATCTAGGGAGCCACTCAATAGCACCTCTACGCCCAATCTATTGCTCTGGAAACTCTTTGTTCAAAAACTCCCTAACACGTTGTGAAAAATGCGGAGGAGCTCCATTTTGTTGAAACACTAATTGATTTTCTTGATAGCGATCATCATTTTCAACAATGTCAATTAGTAGAGGGTAAACGATATCTTCTAGTAACTCCAAATACGTTTCGCCACTCAAATTGCCATCAAGAAAAATTGGTCCGATTAAGCGGTCTCCAAAAATGCCAGTCCAGACATTCAACTTCTGTGCAGTTTGAGTGTGGACTTCGTGAAAATTTCTTGGATTATTATCTGCCCAATAACGACAATTATGACGATTGACTGTAGAGTTTAATAAAAACGTACACTCGTCTGAAAAACAGATATTGAACAGAAAGTTCCCGTTATCAGCTATTCGTGCAGTCATAACTTCACAAAACTCCAGCCGCCGATCAAAATCATCTTCATTCAGTTGTTGTACAAGATAAATTTTATACGGGTGAAATTTATGATGCTTCAATGTACGCTGAATAGTTCTTCTTTTGATGTTTGAAACAGTGGCCAATTTTCTCGTGCTGCTCTTGGGTCTGCAGCAATTTGTCGTAAAACTTCAATCTCAGTAGTCTCATTTCTAACCGGAAATTCACGTTCAGGATCCCGTTTTTTGTTGGCTACTGAACCACATTGTCGAAACTTTGCAACTAACTCCAAAATGTATTTTCTGTTAACATGTCTGTTCGGATGTCGTTCGTTAATCAAATTTGCGGTACGGTTGGCACAGTCATCGTTTTTTTTTAAATAGTAATTATTTCAACTCTTTCTTCTACAGAATACACCATTGTGAAATTAATTTTCGGTAGTACTATCAAGTATCAAACCGACCGATAAACTGAAATAATAAATGCATTTCTCTCATTCCGATAAGAAATGTTCTGATAGTTATTTTTTTGTTTACAAACCAACAAAACATTGACTATCAGCACATTTCTTATCGGAATGAGTGAAATGTGTATTTGCATCTTCAACTGTGGATAATTTTTAAACGAGTTGATAAAACTTCCAAAAAGATTAGTGTGCTGGATTCAAAAAAAAAGAGCTTTCAAACGATGTAACACTCGACCCATGTTCTCTATTTAAAATATAAGGGTTCTTGTCACCACCTCTGAAGAGTTGATGTGACAAAGTTGAGTTTTATATCAAAACATGTCCCCCTCAATATTAAAATTGATGTGTTTCAGCGTTTCTTAAAAAAAATATCTGGACGCAAATCGGTGTGTTTCGTTTTCAATGCGCCACCCTATATAGAATGTCCACAAATTGTGACTAAACAGTTACAAGTTTTAAACGCTACAACTTGTTTACTTTAAATGGAACAGCCGGTATTTTATGCCAACAGCAAATGTAAAATTTAATTCCCTATCGAAGACTATCATACTTTCCTATAGTTAACTCTTAACGTTTTTAAAGATAACGCACATTTTCAGAATACAAACTGATTTAACAAATTTAATTCTTGACAAGTCACCTATGGAATTTTCACAAGAAATGCAACGTAGACAAGTTATGTACTTTTGGGACAACCTGTACATTCTAAAAATAAATGAAAAATATATCGCCAGTATGCCCATATGGACTCCAAAAATTAGACATTTTCAAAATCGAGTCATTAAGCCATAGTCTTTCGTGTCGAGTGACGTGAATAGTCCATATTGCGCCCATTTGAAAATTTTTTTTCAAAATTTAAAAGTCGCCATCTACTTCTAAGCGATTTTTTTCCCATGAATATAAATTATTAACTTGACATTTTTAAGTTTACCCAAGGTAGTTTTTAACTATATATTTAAACAAAAAATAACACAGAATTTCGGTTTTTGTATTTTGAAATTTTACGGAACGTCTATAACGGACTTCTGTATGAAAATTTGCCCATTTATATATATATATATATATATATATATATATATATATATATATATATATATATATATATATATATATATATTGACAAAGTCAAAGATATATAATAAAAACTCTGGGCGCAGCAAGTGCGTTATGGAAGTGAATTTTCATAAAAATATTTTTAATTACAAATATATCGCTCTAGTGCGAGCAGGCATCAATTTGGTTACCGCTATAACCTATATAGTAGGAACAATGTACCATATTCTATCAAAATAATTATTTGAAAATGTACAAAAATTTTCCGAAAATAAACTTTAAATGTTTCTGAAAAAACTGGTCTCCTAGACAATTAACCTTAGGTTAATAGCAAATTGAGTTATTGAAATTTAAAACATTTAATGAAAATTCGCAACCAAACCGCCTTTGTTGCGTTCATACAAAAATGTTCGGAAAATAAAGTTAAATGTTGGTTTCCTAACCAACAAAACTTACGTTGATAGCAAATTGAGTTATTGAAATTTGAACTAATAAATGAAAATTTGCTACCAAAACGCACTTACTGCGTCCAGATTTTTTCTTACAAACATGCATCATATTTCGATAAAAAAGCTAAAATGCAGTAACGAATTTGTTCTGCGAAAATTAGCTAAAAATTATAGACCGTTAAACCATAAACTTCACCAAACCTGCAGCGAAAGCATCAACTTAACTAAACCGACAGCCAAAGCATCAGAGAAAGGGTCTATTTGAAATGAATTTTTTGTAAATATTTTAGTAAAATGAAGGACAATGACGGTTGAATCTAAAACCTAAGGGTTCGCAGAACACTCTTCTTGTAACATTTTCTTTTCACAATCCGCATTTGTTTCACGTTCTTTGCCTAAACATTTCCAATTTTTGGCGTTTTAAATTGCGAGTTTGACGTTTTGAGGAAAACTCCAAAATTTTTTGCTTTAGCTGCTCGTAACTTTTTTGTCCTTAACCTTAGAGACCTAGATTTTGATACATGGTTCACTCTTTATAATACAAATACTTCACTCTTTATAATACAAATACGCGTACCAAATTTGGTTGCCCTCAATTTGTTATTTCCGGAAATATGAATTTTGTTAGAAAGAAAATACAAAATTTTCCGGTAAAACCTGGTCCGATTTTCCTGGATAACGAACTTATCCAAGCCACTTGCAAGAGGAACGTACTCACCAAATTTGATCAAGATAGGTGTATTATATATATATATATATATATATATATATATATATATATATATATATATATATATATATATATATATATATATATATATATATATATATATATATATATATATATATATATATATATATATATATATATATATAGGATCTCCCCATTAGTGAATTTTTTAAAGAAAATTCACTAAAAAAGAAAATTTGAATGACCAACGACTTATGGATCACCCTGTCATTGTAGAAATATTTTTTAAAGATGTAGCTCAAGACACCCTATAATTAATGTATAAAATTTTTTTCGTATCTTTCATAATGACGGATATATTGAACTTTAAAGATTTTTTTACGAAAATTCGACAAAATGACATACCATTAACCAACAAACTCTATAGCCAACACTATTGCCAAAGCATCAGAGAAAGGGTCTATTTGAAATGAATTTTCTGGAAATATTTTAGTAAAATGAAGGACAATGATGATTAAAACTAAGACTTCAGGCTTTGTAAAACATTATTCTTGAGACATTTTCCTTCCATAGCTCATATTAGTTTTAGGTTCATTGCCTAAAAATTACCAATTTTGACGTTTAAAATCGCGACGTTTTGAGGAAAACCTAAATTTATTTTTCTTTAAATGCCTGTAACTTTTTTCCCTTTAACCTACAGAGCTACGTTACAGGTAACTTACATATAATGATATAAACCTGCGTACCGAATTTGGTTGCCCTTGCTCTGTTATTTCCGGAGATATAATTTTTTTTCGAAAGGAAACACAAAATTTTCCGGGAAAATCTCGGCGGCTTTTCCTGGCTAACGAACTTATCCAAGCCACTCGCGAAAGAAAGGTACTCACCAAGTTTTATCAAAATCGGTGTATGATTTTTTTAGTTACAGGTGTGACACATAAATATATAAATATATATAATATATATATATATATATATATATATATATATATATATATATATATATATATATATATATATATATATATATATATATATATATATATATATATATATATAAACATATAAAGTCTGAAACCGACCTCGGATTTGGGTTTCAGGTGTCCTAAATAGCCCTCGTTTGAAGAAATTTTTTCAAAATTCAAAAGTCGGGATCTTCTCATTAGTGAATTTTTTTAAAGAAAATTCACAAATAATAGTTAATTAATTGCGGTTTCCGGTATACGTGGACATGGCGTCATCTTGAAAACATTATGATTGTGTAAAATATGACATCGTATAAATATGCTTACAAAAACTTCGCTAATAGAAAAAGAGCTTGTTGATTATTTGTTAAAATTACCAATTCACACCAATGTAACGAAGATGTATGTAAAATCTCACCAAAAGCTTAGGCTGTCAGTTGAAAATAATAGACAAAGACGGGTTGTTATTCAATATCACGGAAGAGAAAATTGCGAAAATCAACATTGCGTCAATCCAGTCAATGTCTGATAGAGGAAAGTGAGTAGAATCTGATGCGGACCCTCCTAATAGCAGGGGTTATGCTCCCCATCGTTTCTCATTCATATGGAAATTGATATTAGCGATTACTCATCAGATTATAGAAAGATACTCGATGATGAGTTGATGAAAATCACAAATGTGTTTGCTGGATGGTACATGAATTAACGGATGTTAATTAAAAGTAATTTTTATATCAATCACTTTATCTGCTCAATTCAGGAAGTAATTATCAAATAACTTCTTTGAGTGACTTGTTGACTGTTTAGGGATATTTGCAAATATACAGTGGACTTATTACACAGCTTGTTGGCCTTCCTACCTCATCATCGCAGTCTGTGGCGATGTGACTTTGTTATTAGTAAAAGAAGCCTGGATGCAGCAAGTGCGTTATGGTAGTGAATTTTCATAAAAATTATCTGGCACAAAATATTTTGTTATAACTTTTTTTTCTTGTAACATAGAAATCTAAGTTTTGGTGTATAGTTTACTTTTTATATCGTGAACCTACCTACCAAATTTGGTTATCATAGCTTTTTTTGAGATAAAAATTTTTTTCGAATGAAAACTCAAAATTTTCCCAGAAAACCTTGTCCGATTTTCCTGACTAACAAACCTATCCAAGCCATTTACAAAAGGAAGGTACATGCAAAATTTTACCAAAATCGGCCTATTATCTTTGGAGTTATCGGTGTGATATATATATATATATATATATATATATATATATATATATATATATATATATATATATATATATATATATCAGATCAAAAACTGTCAAATCTGATAAAAACTCGCAAGGATACGCTTCCAAACCAATCCCACGGAGTTTACGAAATTCCTTGTTACGACTGTTCCCGAACTTATGTAGGACAAACAAATAGACGCATCCACAATAGAATATATGAAAACACCCTCGCAGTTAGAAAATCCGACCCCTCATCGGCGCTGGCCATGCATTATATTCATACAGGACATAAAATAGACTTCGATAATGCCAAAACAATAGCACCGGTTTACAACTGCAAAACGAGAATTATCCGCAAAGCAATCGAGATTGAAAAACGTCCCGATTGTTTAAATAAGAGAAATGATGGTCTTCGCCTTCCGACCACTTGGAAACCTATTATATCTCCATTATAAACACACAAACAGAAAATAAATTCCACAGACAATTTTATTTCCCCATTATTAGTCTCAACAAATGCCGGTTGTCCTTGACCTTGACCCTACTACTTTCACCGACAACGAAGCAGGTAGACGGAGTGACATATATAAGTCAGGTCTTGCAACGAACTGCCAGATCTCTCTGAGGCCTAGGGTTGAACACACGAGACCTCACAGACGATCTCCGGCGAGATTTGGGGAGTAGGCAGATTAAGGCCCTGCCATCGAACTACAACAACCCAGCCCACCTTTGTCCACCGCTCTAAGGAGTAGGCAGATTGAGGCCTTAGTGTGTCCTTACATATTTCCTTTGCCTCTTGAAACCAACCCAACCCACATTTGTCCACCGCTCTAAGGAGTAGGCAGATTGAGGCCTTAGAGTGTCTTTACATATTTCCTTTACCTCTTGAAAATGGCTCCAAAAAAGGAGCCGAAATGTCGAGTTTTCAGAAATTCTGGACGCGGTTCAACCCGAGAACCAAGTATGTCTCACATTAAAGACCGCGGAAATCTTTCTGAACATATATATATATATATATATATATATATATATATATATATATATATATATATATATATATATATATATATATATATATATATATATATATATATATATATATATAAACATATAAAAATTGAAACTGACCCCGGATATAAGTTCTAGGGGTCCTACTTCGCACTCATTTGCAAAATTCAAAAGTCGGGACCTCCCCATTAGCGATTTTTTTCTACGAAAACTCACTAATAGAACCTTGCGGTTTTGTGTTTTGTGTCATGTCACTGCTTGTCTTAATTATATACATTTTGTGTTTCATTTTCAAATTTGGCTGTTTTTTTGTATTCTCTAATTCCCGACTTTTCAATTTTCAAAACTTTTTCAAATGGGCGCGAAAGCGCAAACTAGGACCTCCAGAACCCATATGCGGGGTCAGTTTCAATTTTTATATGTTATTATATATATATATATATATATATATATATATATATATATATATATATATATATATATATATATATATATATATATATATATATATATATATATATATATATATATATATATATATATATATATACAGTGTGTCCCAAACTGGATGGGAATGTATTGCTATCTCCGTTATTATTAGAAATAGGGAGACGGTTAAATTAGCAATGTTTTGTATAATTTTATGCTCGTTCCAAATGTGACTTGTATTTTTTCCCTGCTTCTTTTTGTTTTCGAGTTATTTTGAAGAAACAAAAATTGGTCGATTTCCTTTTTTTTCAATATCTAAGTAGGCGTTGATCTGACATGTCTAAGACTTGCACATTATCAGGACCCTTTTTATAGAGTAATCTGTTTGTGCCATCCTCAACTTTGGATTGTCATTTGTTTTTAAGCTACAGGTATCAACGTTTGTTTTTATTATGGCAGCAATATTAGATTTTTTGCTCATGTGATAGCCTATGAAAAGAGCTTTCCAATGATGTACAAGATGCTTGAGAAGTCTTGTAATTGCCCTGGCAATTTTGAGAAAAAAGTTTTGAGGATAGTAGGCTATGAAATGCAAGACCAAAAAACAAATGACAAAAAAAGTGTTCAAAAAGCAGTAGCCCATGGAGTCTAACAATAGACTTCTACGTTGAACATAATTTTACGTAATGATTCACGATAAAAAAATATTGTTATTTAATTTACAATACTTAATTAGGTAATAATGCTAGGTCATCTTATGTGAAACAGTTTAATAATGAAACCCGGCAATAACAAATAGAAACTTAAACTCCACAAAACAACACAATTAGTACCCCAAAAATAAAAATCCATGGGTGTTATATCAGGACTTCGAGCACACCAATGAACCGGCCTATTGTTACAAATGGCAATCTTAGAATTGTGAGCTGGACAACCGTCTTGCTGGTACCAAACCTTCTCTAAATTATCATGGACTCTTCTTATTGTTGGTAAGATACCATTTCTCAATAGATTATGATACCTTTCCCCAGTTAAGTTATTTTCAAAAGAGAATGGACCAGCAATGAAGTTAGCTGAAATTTTTTAAAATTAACTGTCTAATCTACAAATAAAAATAACAGTTTTTTACCTAATAAGCCGCACCAAACATTAATACCAAATCTGTCTTGCAATTGTCTTTCTTCGTTTAGATGGGGATTTTCATTTGCCCAATAATGCCTATTATGGCGATTATACACACTACAATTTGTAAATCTGGATTCATCAATCCATATTATTTTCAAATGAAAATTTTCATCTTGCTGACATTGTCCTTGATACCGTCTGCAGAATTGAAGTCGCTTAGGGTAATCTCCAACATTTAAGCCTTGTACGATTGTAGGTTTGTATGGATGGTAATGACTTTATTTTAATACACGGTGTCCAGATTTTTTGGAACGTCAATTTGTTCACCATAAAACCGAATAGATTGCGGAGGGTTTTCGTTTGAAACCTGTAATACGGCATTAATTCTTTCTTCATGTCTACGCATTGGTAGTTTCTTTGCGTGAAAGCTACCGTCGTTCAATAGATTGGTCACTATCCTGCGTAATATTTTGGTGTTTGGTTGTCGTATTTCTGGGTTGTTGTTTTGATATGAATTTGCAGCTGCCTCAGTATTTCGATTATAACGAATATAACATTCCAACATGTTAAAATATTCTTCATTACTGAACATATTAAAATAAACAGGAAACAAACTATTTGGTACAAAATTTGAAGCAACGTGTTAAATAACCTCAAATTGTTCAGATAATTAAGAATGACAGTCAATGATTGTCGCGATAGTGTTATATCCATAGCGACCTTCCTTCTGTTGTTTTTCAGTGGATTTACGTTTAAAAATCAAACAATTTTCAAGGGCGGCGTCGTAAAAAATTAATCTGCTTTTTATTGAGTTCTGTTAGTAAATTTAGTTGTTTACTAGGTTTACCTATTTAATTAAATTATAACAATTTTTTAGGATAATGTTGTAATGTAAAATATCATTTGTAATTATGGACCAATTCATTTGTGTGCTCAAAGTTCCTATTATTTTATGGTAAATCATTACGGAAAATTATGTTAAAAGTAGAAGTCTATTGTTAGACTCTATGGCGTACTGCTTTTTGAACACTTTTTTTGTCATTTGTTTTCTGGTATTGGATTTTATAGCCTACTATCCTCAAACCGGTTTTTCTCAAAATTGTCAGTGCAATTACAAGATTTCTCAAGCATGTTGTACATCACTGGAAATATCCTTTCACAGGCTATCACACGAGCAAAAAATCTAATATGGCTGCCATAATAAAAACAAACGTTGATACCTGTAGCTCAAAAACAAAGGACAATCCAAAGTTGAGAATAGCACAAAAAGAGAACTCTGTGAAAAGTGTGCTGATAATGTGCAAGTCTTAGACATGTCAGTTCAGCGCCTACTTAGATATTGAAGAAAAAAGAAATTAACAAATTTTGTTTTTTCAAAATAACTCTTAAATTTAAAAGATCCCACTTTGAATGAAACACAGATGGAATTTTCAAATGAACTTAAGTATTTAGACATATTCTCAGTCCACAAACTGAACTGGAACGCACGTTTGGTAAAAACTCTTTCGAGAGCCACGATAGTACACTGTTCTTGGTGTAAACTCGTAGGAAAGATATTCAGGCTAAATCCCAACATGATATTCCAAACCAAACATGCCAAACTGTCATCAAGCCCATCACCATATATGCGCCTACGCTTCAGCATAAAACAAATTGCAAGAATTGCAGAGGCTGATCTGTCCGAGATAAGATGAGCTATGACATCATGCCCTACAGCTGCAGTAGAAGCAATGCTGAATCTAACTCCACTGCAGACAAGCGTGGAAAAGGAAACGGCACTAAGTACCTCGAGACTGTTTCAAGCAGACACATTCAAAGTAGAAGACTTGGTTGGTTACTTAAAGTTTCTAGATCAAATCAAAATCCTTTTGGCAACAAATAGGAAAATAGAGTAGTGCACAAAATATCCATTGGGGCCGCTGCGCTGAGAGGCCAACGACTCGCTAAGCAATCCAGAAATCTACAATCTATTATATTTCAGAATATGACCAACAAATTATATTTCTTACTTTAAATTTATTCTACCAGATATTTTATTTCTCTCACCCCTTCTAGCAAACTTTAATTCCAGTGTATTTTGTCTCCATCATTTTTTGAAAGAAAATTCACAAAAAATTAGCTATTAGTGAATTTGCTTTAAAAAAATTCACTAATGAGGAGATCCTGACTTTTGAATTCTAAAAACTTTCTTCAAGTGAGCGCTAATGAGGCCCCTTAGAACACACATTTATATATATATATATATATATATATATATATATATATATATATATATATATATATATATATATATATATATATATATATAAGAATGGGATGATTTCGATTAAATTTGTTGAATACCTTCTTTTTGCAAGTTGCTTGGATAAGTTTGTTACCCAGGAAAATCAGCCCAGGTTTTCCCGGAAAATTTTGTATTTTTTTTTATTTTAAATTATATGTCGGGAAAAAAAGCAAGGGCACCCAAATTTCTCACTCGGGTTTATATGATTATACGAAAATTACCTACCAAATTTTAGCTTTGTAGGTTAAAAGAAGAAAAAAGTTATAGGCATTTAAAGAAAAATAAATTGGGGTTTTCATCGAAACGTCAAAGTCGCGATTTAAAACGTTAAAATTGGCAATATTTAGGCACAGAACCTGAAATTAAAACGAGCTATGGAAAGAAAATGTCTGAAGAAGAATGCTTTACAAAGCCTGAAGTCTTAGTTTTAACCGTCATTGTCCTCCATTTTACTAAAATATTTCCAGAAAATTCATTTAAAATAGACCCTTTTTCTGATGCTTTGGCAGTAGTCTTAGCTATAGAGTTTATCGTTTATTGGTATATATTTTTTGTCGAATTTTCGTAAGAAATCATTAAAGATCTATATATCCGTTATTATACAAGATACGAAAAAAAATTGTATACATTAATTATAGGGTGTCTTGAGCTACATCTGAAAAAAAATTTACAATCACAGCGTGGCCCATAAGTGGTTGGTGATGTATGTATCACACCGATAACTCAAAAAATAATAGGCCGATTTTGATAAAATTTGGCACTTACCTTCCTTTTGTAAATGGCTTGGATAAGTTCGTTATTCAGGAAAATCGGACGAGGTTTTCCGGGAAAATTTTGAGTTTTCATTCGAACAAAATTTGTATCTCAAAAAATAAAAAAGATATGATAACCAAATTTGGTAGGTAGGTTTACAATATAAAAAGTAAATTATACACCAAAATTTAGATTTCTATGTTACAAGAAGAAAAAGTTTTATAAAAATATTTTGTGCCAGATCATATGAAAATTCACTACCATAACGCACTTGCTGCGTCCATGCTTTTTTGTTTTTTGTCAAACACGCCGTATGTTGTTGCATTTTTGCATTTTCAATCGAGATATAATGCATGTTTGTAAGAAAAGAAATTCTGGACGCAGCAAGTGCGTTATGGTAGCGAATTTTCATTAAATGCTTCAAATTTGAATAGCTCAATTTGCTATTAACCTATAATGTTGACCAAGAAACCAGTTTTTTCGGGAAAAGTTTACTTTCGGAAATTGTTCTACATTTTCAAACAATAAAGTTATTCTGATGAAACATGGCACATTGTGTCTACTATATAGATTTTACTGGTAACCAAATTTGATGCCTACTTTCTTAGGAAAAACACATTAATTTGCTATTAAAAATATTTTTATCAAAATTCACTACCATAACGCACTTGCTGAGTGCAGACTTTTATTAAACTACATTCACCACACATTATCTCACAAGTGTCCAATAAATATTCAGCTTTCGGTAAGGTCGAATGCAACACGCATCTATTTTGTACAAATTATAGTTATTCTGATGAAACATGGCACATTGTGTCTACTATATAGGTTTTACTGGTAACCAAATTTGATGCCTACTTTCTTAGGAAAAACACATTAATTTGCTATTAAAAATATTGTTATTAAAATTCACTACCATAACGCACTTGCCGAGTGCAGACTTTTATTAAACTACATTCACCACACATTATCTCACAAGTGTCCAATAAATATTCAGCTTTCGGTAAGGTCGAATGCAACACGCATCTATTTTGTACAAATTATAGTTATTCTGATGAAACATGGCACATTGTGTCTACTATATAGGTTTTACTGGTAACCAAATTTGATGCCTACTTTCTTAGGAAAAACACATTAATTTGCTATTAAAAATATTGTTATTAAAATTCACTACCATAACGCACTTGCTGAGTGCAGACTTTTATTAAACTACATTCACCACACATTATCTCACAAGTATCCAATAAATATTCAGCTTTCAGTAAGGTCGAATGCAACACGCATCTCTTTTGTACAAATTATAACTTAAAAGATAGTATTTTTTGTGGCGCAATTTTAAAAAAATCGATCTTCTGGTAGGTAGGTGTAAAAGCTAAATAAAAAGGAAGACAGAATTAATATAACTGAATCCTAATCTTGTTCACAGAATTGTCGCAAATTTAAAATAAAAATTCTTATTCCAGACCATAAATGTCAAACCTCTCGACACAACTCCACTGCCACTAATAAGTTCAAAGGTAAATAGATTTAAATAATGTCAAAGTTCAGAAGTAACATCTGAGTGGACGCAAATGTAAATGCGGGAGTTATAAAGAGTTGTTAAAGGGGAGGAAGGAAAAGGTTGCTGTGAGGAATTATCTAGGTCTATGAAAAACACTGTGTGTTTAATCACGGAAGAAGGCAAGAGAACGAAGGTGGCGGAGAGTCTGGGGGTGGCGGCGCTAGGAGGCGCCAGCGCGGCCATCTCTACACAGCACTGCCACGGCCTCACCGGCCCTGACACGATAATCACACACAAATTAATATCAAGAACTCAATTCTTATGTTGAACTGGATCGAGAACAAGGAGGTGACAAGCTACGGTGTGTATTTTTATCCCTCCGCTGTTGTTTTACTCGTTGCTATGTGGGCTACACTACACAAACTTTTAGATAAAGAATCTATACATGTAATAAAGTTGCTCGAAGTTGTGTTGCTGCGAAAAAGTATTATTGGAAATGGTGAAGGAATTGTACATATATGCGGGTATTTCTTTTTATTGCGAAAAACTTTAAAGAGTACTTTGTTGCCAAAAAATAAGCGGAGTCTTCCATATAATTAAATTTTCCAGTTTAGAAATAAGTTGTAACGTTAGCGTTTCATTATTGCCATAAAATAAATTTCCAATTAAATCTGTCTTTTTTGACCAAAAATTCGCTACCAATGAGTCTAAGCTTTCAAAATAGACAATATCAAGAACATAAAGTGGTGTATACATCAGAGATAAAATACTTTGAAATAAATAATATCGCTGACAACAAGAAAAGTAGTACCTAATTAACAAATAAAATCCGCAGGCATGGACAAGCTTATTTCGAGAACGATAACAAAATAATTTATTATCAGATAGGTCATAAACAACAAGAATCATGTTTAAAAATAGTGCTGCCATTCTCATAAAATGAATTTAAGGTCCATGACGAGCAAGGAAAATATTCGTATTCCTGTACACACAAACTTGTGAAAGGATATAATGCTCGATTTTTAATAGTAAAACGTCAGTTTTCCCAATCAACTATTTGTTCCTTTTTTTTTTTGAAGCGATCTTACTTGCAAATAATCCAGATCATCATTCAGGTTCAGAACGGCTACCTGTGCACCAAATTTGATGTAGATTATTTAGTTACAAAACAATATTTCACCTCTACATGATCAGCCCTACTTGAATTTTATGAAAAATATATAGCTGACTTTGATTTGACATTGAAAGTCATCTGCAAGTCAGATAGTCACGAAAAATTAGTGGCCACTCCCCTTAAAGCGATGTTACCCAAAAACAATTCGAAGCGTTCCTTTGTTGGGTGCTAGCTGCATATCAAATTTAAAGATGATATCTCAATTCGTTCAAAAGTTATTCCGCCTACTAACAGACAGAAGTACAGGCAGGCAGACCGACGGACCGACAGACAAAAAGATTTTGGTGCCAGAATCAAGTTTTCTATATGTTTTGAGATTTTTACGCCATTTTAGAACAAAAAAGTTTCTAAGTTTCTGTGACCGTTATTTCACCCCCACACATTCTACCCCGAATTTAATTTCAGCACAGAATACCAGATGTTTGACGAAACTGAAAGTTTTCTAATAAACATACACTAAAACGTTATATGACTCTAGGTTTAACGAAAACATGTCAATTTTCACAAAATCATCCTCCATTCATCCCCTACTCCCTGGAGCAATTTTACTCAAAAACTACCGGAACCGTTCGTCTGTCGGGTTCTAACTGTACCAAATTTGAAGACGATATCTCAATTTGTTATTGTAGTTACAAACAGCCGGACATACGGACCGACAGACACAATTTTTTCCATATGTTTTCACGCTTTTTACGACGTTTACACGAAAAAAAAATTGAAAATTATGTCGCCGTTGCCATCCTTCCACACGTATTGACGATGTGGAAGTCATAGCTTACTACCTACTGCCTTGGAGACTACTGCTCTGGATTCACTGTTGATTTTCGTTTATCAAGGGCGTAGCCAGCGCGTAAGTTAACTGTAGCAGGTGGCTCTTCTGAATTCTAAATGTTCTAGGATGTTCTTCAACGTTTCTGCAACTGGTTTCGCTGCTTGACAGTATTTTCACACAGAAAGAAATCGAATTAATACGAAATCATGACAACTACAAATAAAGATCTGTTGTCATGATTTCGTATTAGATCAATTTCCTTATGTCTGTGGATACTGTCAAGCAACGAAGCCGATTACAAAAACGTTGAAGAGCATCTTTGAATATCTAGAATTCAGAAGGGCCATTTGCTTCAGTTAGCTTACGCACTGGCTATGTCCTTCATAAACGAAAACAAACCGTAAAGCCAGAGATGTAGTCTCCAAGTCTGTATGTAGTATGAACCAGTCTTACCAAGTAAGGGTAACAATAATCAATGAATTAAACAAGTCTGGACGCAGCATTTGCGATATGGAAGTGAATTTTCTTAAAATGTTTTTAATAGAAAATATGTCTTTTTAGTGAAATCAGGAATCAATTTGGTCACCGGTATAACCTACATAGAAGGAACAATGTACCATATTTTACCAACGTAACTTGTTTGAAAATGTACAAAAATTTTCCGAAAATAAACTTAAAACATTACCGATAAAACTCGTTTCCTAGCTGACGAACCTTAGGTTAATAGCAAATTGCGTTATTGAACTTTGAAACGTTTAATGAAAATTCGCTACTAAAATGCACTTACTGCGTTTCGATTTATTTACAAACATACATCATATTTCGATGAAAAATGCAAAAATGCAATAAGGAATGTTCAAAAAAAAAGAAGGTATCACCAACGACTTATGGGCCATCCTGTGGTTGTCAAAATAGTTTTATAAGATACTGCTCAAAACACCGTATATGTAACGTATACAATTTTTTCCCGTATTTTGCATAATAACAATTATATTGAGCTTTACCGTAGAAATGCGTCACACTATATATATTGTTACAAAGCACTTCAGTAGACGTAGGTGCGGTGTTGCCACATCTCCAGAACTTCCACAACATCTGGGACTTTTTGCACAATCTGGCAACACCGCCTCCCCGCCCCCCTGGGGGTGCCTGGGGTGACCCCCCACAGGCGAAGTCTCAACCCTCTAGGACCAAAAATAACGAAGTTACCAACTTGTACCCCGTCGGAACGGATAACTGAGGTCTGCGCATTCCGAACACCCTGTATATACACCCTGTATACGCAGAGAACCCTTACACCCTGTATACGCAGAGAGATCTTATAGTTCGAGAAACACCTCTTGTGTAACATAGGAGTGATGACCACATTTGGATCACCTGTATATACATCCCCCTGTATACATACGGGACCGATCTGTATTCACAGAACCTTCTAGTAAAAGAGGGTCCTGGAACATTCTGGAATAGAACGCTCGAGAACGAACTGGAAGGTGCGACGGCTATATAAAGATGGAAGTAAGCCAGCGGAGTTCAGTTCAGTTAGAGAATGTTGTAGTGACTCGAAGAAGCAGTAACTAGTGTGAAGTGTTATAGAGTAGCGACTGTAGTTTCAGTGTATTAGCGACTTTTGTACAAATTAGTGATTGTAATGCCAGATAAACTAAGTGTTTGGTGAGAGAGACATTCTAGAACTTTTATTGTATCCATATTTAGAGAGTAAATAAAGTTGTTTTGTTAAAATTAAAAGTCTCACTTATCCAGAACCCGGAGAAAACGCAACAATATGTAAACAGAAAGTAAACACGGATATGGATTCTAAGGGGCCTAGTTTGCGCTCATTTGAAGATATCTTTTTAGAATTCAAAAGCTGCGGTCTCCTCATTAACGAATTTTTTCTATGAAAATTAGCTAAAAATTATAGACCGTTAAACCATCAATTTAACTAAAACTACTTCAAAAGCATCAGAGAAAGTGTCTGTTTGAAATAAATTTTCTGGAAATAATTTATTAAAATGAAGGGCAATGATGGTTCAAGCTAAAACTTAAGGGTTTACAGAACACTCTTTATATAATCTGTATTTCTTTCAGGTTCTTTGCCTAAATGTTGCCAATTTTGACGTTTCAAATCGCGACTTTTTACGTTTTTAGGAACACCCAATTTTTGTTTCTTTCGTGATTTTTTTTTTTAAGAAAATTCACTAAAACAAGCACTTGTGAAGCCACGGAAAAAGTCAACGACTGTATTAAATATGGAATGGTTTCACTAAGTTAGGGCAATAACAAGCAACCAGATATGCTATTCAAATTGAATTAGGTCTTAAAACTTTCATCTCCTCTTTGTCTAATTATTTTTTATACAAAAACTCGCCAAAAAATTCATCCGAATAACAATCTGATTAGATAACGGTAAAGAGAAATAAGACTAAAAATAAATTGAAAAAAGTAGTCACTAACTAGGATTCGAACTCGTCATGCAGGAGTCAATTGAATATGATTATCCGATGTAGAGAGACTAAGGCCACTGAGCTATGCTCTACATGTGTTTACTATCAGCTATATCCCGTAATATATTGGTTCAATGTTTTAAAATTTACACAAAACCATTTCGATTTACAATAGATTTTTTGCTCATATTATAACTAAATCAAGGCAAATAACGACTTAGACACATCTAGGAGCTTGTTAGTCATTTCTTGTAGTATTTTTCACTCCCACTCGTACTCAATCATTTTGACGTTTTAACTTTCTTAAATCAGATTTAATTAATTAAAAATTAATTTACCTCTAACTTTCAGGTCTTTTGAAATAGAGACTTTGTTATTTCCGAAGATATACATTTTTTTCGAAAGAAAACACAAAATTTTTCGGGAAAACCTGGGCCGATTTTCCTGACTAACGAACCTATCCAAGCCACTTGCAAAAGAAAGGTATGTGTCAAATTTGATCAAAATCGGATCATTATTGTTTGAGTTATCGGTGTGATATATATATATATATATATATATATATATATATATATATATATATATATATATATATATATATATATATATATATATATATATATATATATATATATATATATAAACAGATAAAAATTGAAACTGGCCCTGGATATGGGTTCTAGGGGGCCTAGTTCGCGGTCATTTGAAGAAATTTTTTCTCCTCATTAGTGCATTTCTTTTTAAGAAAATTCACTAAAATAGCTTGTTTACCTAAACGGAGTTTACTAAGTTACTGCTGGCATGATAGGCTATTGCTTGTCTGTGCGCACAACGCAAAATTACCACCAATGAGAAACGAGATAGAGACTTTGTTATTTCCGGAGATATACATTTTTCTTCGAAAGAAAACACAAAATTTGTCGGGGAAACCTGGGTTGATTTTCCTGACTAACGAACTTATCACACACACACATATATATATATATATATATATATATATATATATATATATATATATATATATATATATATATATATATATATATATATATATATATATATATATATATATAAATATAAAAATTGAAACTGACTCTGGATATGGGTTCTAGGGGTCCTAGATTGCGGTCATTTGAAGAAATTTTTTCAAAGTTCAAAAGTCGGGATCTCTTCATTAGTGAATTTTTTTTAAAGAAAATTCACTAAAGTAGCTTGTTTACCTAAACGGAGTTTACTAAGTTACTGCTGGCATGATAGGCTATTACTTGTCTGTGCGCACAGCGAAAAATTCACACCAATGGGAAACGAAATACTTGTCACGTCAACCCAGGTATTCATTACGAAAGAGTTGGTTTCAGACGAAACGACGTTGGTTTAAAACTTATAGCGACACTTCCAAAGCATTAGTCGAGCGAGAGAAACTTCAATTTACTAAAATAATTTATTTATCTCTGTGCCAACTGACTTGCCGCTGGGTCGTAGACAGGTAGAGGCGGATCAGGGCGGAAGAAGACCTCTAAGAATTGCAATGAAAATCTAATTAAAACTTGGTGTTTTTTATAAAACTAAACAGGATTTTTAGGAAAATGTTCTTTTGTTAGTTTAGTTATTGCATATTGTTAATATCCTGTGAGTTTTGGTGACATTGCATCATCGCAATGTGCAATATTGCAATGTCAATGAGCCGCGTTATGTTAGAGACCGATTTTAAATTTGTCCTGATAATAATAAGGAACGTTATGGGACTACTAGAACCGGCAGATGCTGCATTAGAGGAACGTTCGACAAGCCTAAAAGATGCGGTATCTATAATTAATTGTGTGACATATAAAATTAAATCCCTTCGATCGTTGGACGCATTTACCAAAATCTTTGAAGAAGTACAAAAACTGGTGCCTTGTGATGAAAATGACGTAATGAATGATAGTGGCGAAAGAAAAAGGAAACCAAATTCTACTTACGAGGATTGTGCTGAAATGGAAAAATTACCTAATACAGAGAAAGACAGCTTACTACATTAAAAAAAATTATATTTTGATCAATTGATGTATTGCTTCTTCAACTGGATAAAAAAATTTCAGACAATGATTGCCCCTTTATGACAATAAGCAGTATCGAGGGGTTTGTTTTAAGCAAACTGCAAGCTCTAAAGAATATGAGTAAGTCATTTATATATATATATATATATATAAAATTACAGTGCAATCAACAGCAGTTTTAAAATAAATTGTTGCATATATCGAATTACCATCAGATGAAGAAATATCAGTTATCAAAGATATTCTGGCAAATGGACCAAGAGATAACATATACCCTAAACTTTAAAAACGTAGGGTGCTTTTAAAACAACCTACAATCTTTTTTCAACAGTTTATACCTTTGGGTGTAGTAAGGCAATATGCGAGTCGTCTTTCTCCTCATTAACTGCCCTCAACCGGCCCCAGAAGTATTCAATGGGCCATCAACGTATGGCTCATGAAATACCATTACATATTTACTATTTTATCTAGTCTTCTTTTTACTTTTTAAATGACTTAGTGCCTTTTATATACACCTACGGTCCTTTTATTTTGTTAGATGCCTTGACCTCAACTAATTATTGTCTATTACTGTTCAAGGGCCCATATTACATTAATCGCTCACACTGTTGCACTAGTCTACATTTATTAGTGTTCTCTTTGCTATATTTATATCTTTCTGCAGTCTTTATTGTTTTTAAATCGGATTAGGGTCACACTCTGATTTCGTCAGTCTCACCTGCTGTGTACGCATAGTTGTTTTTGCATTTATTACACCCTATCGCTGCTTATATCTACTCTATTTACCTAACATACTGTGTCATATCACACTTGTTAGTTTCGTATTATTTACTGTCTATTTTAACCCCATTTTTCTACATCAAAGATATTTATTGATTTTTGGTTAAACTTTTCATTGAATTTGATATTTATATTTTCATTTTGCTCTTTTAGATCTCCCTACCTGAATCTGATTTCAAAATGGACCCTTTGTCAAATTTAAACTACCCTGACATTAGTTGTCTGAACCTGTTAAGAAGACCTTATCCGTATGGTATGTTGTTTTTACTTTATATTTATTAAATTCAGTAATATTTATGTACAAATTGGACAGTGCCTTGGCATTTTCACTCTTTATGTGACAGTAACAATAAGTAAAAGGCTTAAGGCATTATTGATCCTTGTATGTTCTTATCGTTTTGTTGTACGTTCGCATCCGCCATGTCAATAATGGTAATAACAATGGTTTCTTTGGGCGCGTTTTGTGTAATTCTGAGTGTATGTATGTACCATCGCAATATATATATATATATATATATATATATATATATATATATATATATATATATATATATATATATATATATATATACAGTGAGAACCTGAAGTCCCCCCCTCTAATTTCTGAACCGTCCGGTATATTGTGATGAAATTTGAAACGATGATATATGAGTAAGGTCTGCATTTTTTGACATATCAATGACAGCTGTAAATGTCAAGGTGACAGCTTCGCGCGTTTTCGAAATATTTTTTTAAATGGAAAAGGGGGTCGAGTGAAACCTCATTTTGAAGGTCTTTTTATGCTCAGAACACTCTCCAGTTTTGAAAATATTTGGTTCAGTATTTTCCAAATAAGAATCAATAATATCGGTTTCTGCGTTATGACTACCCTTGTTTATAACACACTTCTTTTACCTATTAGATGTCATTATTGATTGTTCCTGTCGTACTCTTTCCCCAGTAAAGTACACATAGATGATTTTAAATTACTTATGTATCAAAATAAAACACAATTTAACAGTAAACAAATAACAACTAATTAACCCTAACAAAGAAAATTGAAAAACAATTCAAATAAAATCTAAAGGCACAAATTGTTGAAGTGGTTACTTCAACAGATGTTGAAAATGACCACCATGGACATCCTCACAAATAAATATTCTACGGGTAAATTCTTCTCTGACATTATGAAGCATCTGTGGCGTTATTCTTGAACAAACATCTGTAATTCGTTGTCTAAGTTCATCTAATGAGCCGGGAGCCATTTATAAACATAAAATTTAATGTACCCCAAAAAAAAATCTAGAGGCGTGAGGTCTGGGGATCGATCTGGCCACTCCGTAGGACCTCGACGACCAATCCGCCTATTTTCATAACCCCCATCCAAGTAATTTCTGACTTGTCTAAAATAGTGAGGTGGGGCTCCGTCTTGTTGAAATATAACCTCTTGAAACTCATGTGCGTTTTGGGCAACAACATCATCAATAAGTGGAGTAATTGTATTTAGCAACATATCCAGATATCAGGGGCTATTAGGATTTTCTTCCCAAAAATGGGACCTATGATGTGATTACCCAAAATGCCCGCCCAAACATTTATTTTCTTGGGGAACCCTGTGTGTCCCTCCCGGAAAACATGGGGGTTTTCCTCACTCCAGTACCTACAGTTTTGGGTATTAACTTTTCCATGTAAAAAAAAAAGTACTCTCGTCACTGAAACAGATATTCTGCAAGTAGTGTTGATTCCCTACGATTCTTCCTGACATAATTTCGCAAAATTCGAGTCGTCTATCAGGATCGTCTTCTGTTATTTCGTGTATAATTTTCATTTTATAAGGGTGAAACTTATGGCTTTTCAAATTTTTTTTGACAGAAGTACGCGACATATTACATGCCTCCGCCACGTGCTTCGTTGGCTGTTGGGGATTAAAAATCATTTCAGCTAAGACCTGGAGTTTTACATCTTCCACAATTTTAGGCCTCCCAGACCTTGGAGAGTCTTTCATCGTACCCATTCTTGAAATTTTAAAATTTGTTTTCGTAAAAATTTTCTGCATATTTGGCGTTCCGGATAACGTACATTGAACAGACGAACAGCATCATGGTAATTTCGCTTAGCTTCGCCAAAAATAATAACCGCTTCAAATTTATCTTGTAAAGAACGAGCCATTTTAAACAATTATGAACTAATACTTTCTGTCAATACTAAATCGAGATAAAAAAAACAGTATGACAGGACAATCAATAATGACATGTAATAGGTAGAAAAGTGTAGAAAATGGAGAAACCACAGATGAGCTGATAGCCTCTGTGGTTCTCCAAACAACACGTAAATGTGTGCATAATTTGCTACTGATGAATAGTAGTAATCTTTTTTAGAAAAAGTGTGTTATATAAAACAAGGGTAGTCATAACGTAGAAACGGATATTATTGAATCTTATTTGGAAAATACTGAACCAAATGTTTTCAAAACTGGAGAGTGTTCTGAGCATAAAAAGACCTTCAAAATGAGGTTTCAGTCGACCCCCATTTCCATTTAAAAAAATATTCCGAAAATGCGCGCAGCTGTCACCTTGACATTTATAGCTGTCATTGATATGTCAAAAAATGCAGACCGTTCTCATATATTATCGTTCCAAATTTCATCACAATATACCGGACGGTTCAAAAATAGAGGGGAGGGGGGACGGACTTTAGGTCCTCACTGTATATATATATATATATATATATATATATATATATATATATATATATATACAGTGTGAAACACACTTATGGAATCAAATTCATTATTCAATAAAACATAGTTTTTGTAGAAAACGCTGAGAGGCGTAAGTTTAATTTGTCGAACATTATCTTATAATCGTTAAAAAAATTAAACTTCCACCGTTTTACCCCCACCACTTTATCCATTTGTTTTAAATTGCAACCCTACATTTTTTTCATCACAATTAGATGGATCACATTTTCCTGAATGCGGAGATACCCCATATGTATGGTCTAATATTACAGTTTTCAATACAGGGGAAATTTAATACCGGAATATTAAAACTAAACAGTTTACCCTGAAATACAAATTTCAAAAATAAACTTAATAAAAACGTCCCCTTCCTATAACAAATGTTCAAAATGATCTCCATTCACTTGCACACAACGAAATAATCTGCTCTGGAATTCTTCACTGACCCTTTTCTTATCTTGTCTTTTATCTAAAACGTACCTGGTATCATTAATCGTTTCTTATTAACTACCAATTTTTGCAGTGTGAAATGTGAAATTTAACAGTTCTGTTTTATTTTGTGGTGTATTGTGTTGAATGCACGGTCTCCTAATAAATTAGTCGTAATTTTGTTCCGATAATGTTAATTAATTTTTGGTCTAATAATGCGATACTTAACTGAAACTCTGCGAATAGAAATATTAATGATGATTGGGTATGGTAATATGTGTAGAACACAGACACAAGTTGTTAACCTATTTAACGAAAAACATCCAGATTTGCCCCCACTAACGCAGGGAATTGTGTCTAAGACACATTCACAGTTTCGTGATTATGGCCACGTTAAACCACTGCCTAAGAGACCCAAGTGTGTTAAAGAAGATGTAAAACTTAATATTTTATAATAACCCCTACCCGTCGAGTTGCAGGTGAAAGTGATGTTAGTCATTTAACAGTTTTGATGTGTCTTAAAAACGAAAAAACGGATCGCTATAAACTACAACACGTTCAAGAGTTGATTGACGGCGATTCTAATAGAAAACTGCAATTTTGCGAACAACTGCTGGACATGTTACATAGAAATGTTATTTCTTCTGCTAGCGTTCATTTTTCCGATGAAGCAACATTTCTTTTGAATGACGATGTAAACAGGCAAAATTGCAGATACTGGGCGGCCGAAAACTTCCACTGAATGCGACAAACACACTCAGCCTCCTCAGAAGTTGAACCTTTGGGCTGGTATGATTGGTGATCACGTAGTTGGACCTGTTTTTACAGAAAATCTAAATGGCCCAAGATATTTATAAATGCTAAGAGAACAGGTTGTCCCAATGTTAGCAGAATTGCATACAAATGTAATGGAACATAATATTCCCCATGAAAGGATATGGTTTCACCAAGACGGTGCACCGCCCCACTTTTCACTTCAAGAACGGGAGTATTTACACGAAGGCTTTCCACAAAGATGGATTGGACAAAGAGGTTTCGTAGAATGGCCCGGTAGATCACCAGATCTTACACTTCTTGATTTATTCTTATGGGGATACCTTAAAAACAGAGTGTATAAAACGCAACCTGCTGGTTTAGATGATTTGAAAATGAAAATAACAGCAGAAATTATGAACGTAACCCGTGACGTGTTGAACAGAGTTAGAGATGAATTCCAGAGCAGACTATTTCGTTGTGTGCAAGTGAATGGAGAACATTTTGAACATTTATTATAAGAAAGGGACGTTTTTATTAAGTTTATTTTCGAAATTTGAATTTCAGGGTAAATTGTTTAGTTTTAATATTCGGGTATTAAATTTTCACCCTGCATTGAAAACGGTAATATTAGACCATACATATGCGGTATCTCCACATTCAGAAAAATGTGATGAAAAAATGTAGGGTTGCTATTTTTAAAAAATTGATAAAGCGGTAGGGGTAAAATGGTGTGAGTTTGATTTTTTTAACTATGATTATAACATAATGTTCGACAAATTAAACTTCACGTGTCTCAGCATTTTCCACAAAAACTCTTTTGTGGATTTTATTCCATAAGTGTGTTTCACTATATATATATATATATATATATATATATATATATATATATATATATATATATATATATATATATATATATATATATATATATATATATATATATATATATATATATATATATATATATATATATATATATATATATATATATATATTCAGAAAGATTTCCGCGGTCTTTAGTGTGAGACATAAATGGTTCTCGGGTTGAACCGCGTCCAGAATTTATGAAAACTCGACGTTTCGGCTCCTGTTTTGGAGTCATTTTCAAGAGGTAAAGGAAATATGTAAGGACACTATAAGGCCTCAATCTGCCTACTCCTTGGAGTGGTGGAGAAAGGTGGGTAATGGAAATATGTAAGGACACTCTAAGGTCTCAATCTGCCTACTCCTTAGAGTGGTGGACAAAGGTGATTAAAGGAAATATGTAAGGACACTCTAAGGTCTTAATCTGCCTACTCCTTAGAGCGGTGGACAAAGGTGGGTTGGGTTGTTGTAGCTCGATTACGGGGCCTCAATCTGCCTACTCCCCAAATCTCGTCTGTGGGGTCTCAGTGTGTTCAACCCTAGGCCTCAGAGAGATCTGGCAGTTCGTTGCAAGTCTTGCCTTATATATGTCGTTCCGTCTACCTGCTTCGTTATCAGTGAAAGTAGTGGGGACACCGTCAATTAATTGGGGGGCTTCGGTCACGGTACTTAGAGGATGAGGAGGATTGTGGCATTAGAGTGTCTTTATATATTTCCTTTACGCACCTTTGTCCACCACTCTAAGGAGTAGGCAGATTGAGGCCTTAGAGTGTCCTTACATATTTCCTTTACCTCTTGAAAATGGCTCCTATACATAAATTCTGGACGCGGTTCAACCCGAGAACCAATTATGTCTCATCTATATATATATATATATATATATATATATATATATATATATATATATATATATATATATATATATATATATATATATATATATATATATATATATTAGATAGATAGATATTTTTGCTACGAAAATTCACTAACGGGAAGTCTCTAGGTGACGTAAAAACAAAGTATGTTATGCGTATATACACACACATGCACGCAAGCACCACGCACGCACACGCACACGCATACGCATTTATATATATATATATATATATATATATATATATATATATATATATATATATATATATATATATATATATATATATATGAAGCTGGCCCTAACTCTGGGTTCTAGGACCCTTTCTTCGCTCTTTCGCGCTCATTTGAAAAAAAACTTTAGGATAATTTGAAAAACGTGACCACCTCTCTTTAGGAAAACGTTCTTATGAAAATTCACTAAAAGGCAAGTTTGCGCTTGGCATTAAAAACATTACTGTCTGTATGCGGTTAGTCACTGTGAGTATATCTTTGGTGACAAATTTTAAACACGGGTAGTTGCGCCAAGTGAAGTTGTGATTTTGTTGTGTTTTGATAAACACACAGTATTTTCAGTATATTTGTTACCTATAATATCGTGTAAACCCCACTTTAAGGGAAAATCCATCCTAGAAGTTAGATTAAACCCAGCCACCATATTAACCAGTTAGTTACTCTAGTAGTTCATGTTTGCTGTCCAGACCAGATTTGGGCTTAATCTGCATAACGATTTCCTCAAGTTAAGGGCATGTAGTTGGGAAAGAGCGGGAGTTTCTGAACCGGAGTCTTAGTGTTGGTGCCTGTTCTACTCTTAGCTGGGAACTACTCGTATTGATATCTTGATATCAAGTGTTGGTATCGATCAGAGGAGAACGAGGACTGAGGACTGAAAGCGGATAGGCAGCCAGCCCCACAAGGGGAGACGTGTCCCCAGGGTTGGCGTGACCTGCCGCCCCTGGCCCGCCCTTGTGCTCCGCTTACCGCCTAATTAAAGGTCATGTGACGCTATCACCAACTAACTGCTCAGATATTAGGAGCTTGGAGTTACTATACACTCAAACATTGCCTGTGTCGTCATCATTCCGTTGGTTTATGGAGTTCTTGTTATCGGGAATATAAAGGCTTCGATCTAACCACATAATACGACACCACAATTACAGCTTCAACAGGGTAGGCGAGTTCTTGTAGTAAATATTGAATGTCTCTTGGATATAGCAATTCAAAAGGTTATACGAATTATTCGACATTTCTTGTGTAAGCATTCAGTCTACTTCTTACTAATTATTGAAAATTATTAAATCCGATCTAAAAGAGAGGAAAAGCTTAAACTTCAAATTACTTTTATACCCAAGAGCCAAACAGCTATACAGTTTTGTTATTTATTTACACTACTACCACTACTACCCGTCACACTCCATAAAGGGGTGTAGGCACAACAAAGAGCATATATTTCTCCATGGACTTTTGGTCCTTACATGCTATTTTTGCTTCTTCCATATTCATACGTCTTCTATTATGCAAAGTTTTGACCTCGTTATTCTTTAATATATTGTCCACATTATCCGACCAGGCTTTTATGTGTCTCTCACGGCCCTCTGACCATGTACATGCTCTCTATAAAATCTACTTGTCGTTCCATCACTATCGATTCGTCCTATGTGCCCAAACCATTTAAGCATGCTGCTCTCATATTTACTTTTAATAAATTGTTCCACATCATATTCATTGAAAACCTATTTCTAAACTTACTCCTCCAATTTTCTACCTGCGACTTGTGTCTGATGGTTAATTACAGCTGGATTTAAGGTTATTACATGCTTTGCCTGACACACCCAACATTCACGCACACACACAGGTATATATAAAGTGTAAAACACACTTATGTAATAAAATTCATTATTCAGCAAAAAAATAGTTTTTGTGGAAAACGCTGAGACACGTGAAGTTTAATTTGTCGAACATTATCTTATAATCATAGTTAAAAATCACATTTCGATGGATCACATTTTTCTGAATGCGGAGTTACCCCATATGTACGGTCTAATATTACAGTTTTCAATAGAGGGTGGAAATTTATCGACAACTAGAGCTCACCAGATTATTATTATTTTGATACAGGAGGGGGAAATGCTCATGCAGACCCCATTCACGGCCCTGTAGTGCCGTGGGATATCGAGGTACTGTGAGACTGTACTAACTAAAACCCCCTCCCTGGGAGTACCGGACCTTAGTCCATACCTCCGTCGGAAAGATTTCACACAATGACTTTTTGGATATGAATGTTTCCATTCAGTTTTTGCCGCGGGGGCGTTAGCGGTTAAGTATAAGCTTTGGACGCTTATGTTTATGTGGAAGTTGCTCATCGTAGTCGGTGGCACTACGGAGAAGAGCATTTGGGTGAGAAGCGGCATTTGCGACCTGAGTTGTGGATAGTTGAGTTATGAACTCAAGTGTCGAAGGTATTTCCATATAAGAGTGAATCTGACAGTTTCGGACAAACCATGGCGCTCCGGTACCCATTCTCAGAATTTTGTTCTGGATGATTTGAAGGCTCTTGATGTGTGTTGCGGCCGCGGTGGCCCATGCGGGTGATGCATAGGTCAAGGCTGGCCAGATGATGACTTTGTACATGAGCAACTTGTTCTTCATGGACAGTTTGGAATTTCTATTTAGAAGTGGGAACAGCTTCGAGATGAACATCGAGGCTTTTTTTCGGGCGTGATCGACATGGGGGCGCCATGTTAAGTGTTTGTCGAGAAAAACCCCGAGGTATTTGGCGGAATCTTGCCAAGAAATTAGACGGTTCGTGTTCGTGAGGTATGTGTCTCCTCTTCGAAAATAGGACAACTGAACAATTATCGGTGTTTATGGTTAAAAGGGATTTTCTATACCATGCTTGCAGCTCGACTACGGCTGTCTGAAGTCGTTCGGTTATTATCCTCGGATGAGTGGAGCTGCTGAGGATGGTAGTGTCGTCTGCGTACAGTGCGTATGTCACGTTTAAGGGGGGGGGGGCTGTCGGAATGTCTGCGACAAATATATTGTACAGCAGAGGGGAGATAGCAGAACCCTGCGGTAGACCAGCCATGGCTGGGTACGTTCTAGATCTGGCTCCCAGATGTTTGACCTGGTAGTTCCTCTGTTGCAGGTATGACCTGATTAGCAGAATCAGAGGGAGAGGATAATACGAGATTATTTAAACGTGTTTAAAAACCAATTGAGGTATAGAATCTTTAACGAATATGTCTGGTATACCAGTAAAAGTAAATTAAGGATGTTGTTGGAGAAGTGGCCAGCAGTAGATATATTGTATGACTTAAAGTATGATATAAATAAAATATTGTTTTAATCAGCTCACCCAACATAAACATATCCTTGCAAACTCATAAACAGACGAGCCCACACGCATATGCATACACTTCTTACACAAGTATCTAGAAATGCCACGTGTTTACAAGATATGTAGATGCCTCGTAACTTGTTTATCATCCAACTAAATATAATTGAAATTTTGGAAATGTAATGTCATTCTGTGTTAAGGACAAACAATATTTCTGGCGAGGGAAATTGGGGTGCGCCTTTTCTTACTCCTCCAGAGTCCAGCCTGCTACTAATGTCCTTCACCATCCAAACCACAAGACACACCATTAGAAGTTTTGGTAAACTGTTCTGGTATATTGTACTCGTAACCCGGTCGACTTGTTATACCAATGGGCGGAGTATAACTTTGAGTACCAAGCCCGTGCACACAGGCGTGTTTGCTGCAGTGGCAATGCCATACAAGCAGACAATGTCACCCCGGCCCGTTTCGTCTCGGAGGTTGTAAGGTCGACCCTGCACTGAACACTTGAGCGAGGCCTGGCAACTTGAGTCGGATCAGTCAGTTTGCACCCCGTTATATTTTATCAGCATGTTTAAAGATGCTTATACTACAATAGCAAAAAAACCTTTGCCCTGTCACATTCCCCTCACACACATTTTATGTGTTAATTTCAGCATTACAGCTGTATCCCTGCTGGTTTGACCTGCCTGAAACGGTTTCTCTTTTAACTTACTGTTACATGAAATAAAAATAATAATAATTTCATTTTCCAGGATGACACCTTTAGCCCTCTCCGGTTCTACATGGCACTTTCCCCGTTAAACAGAATGAGTAGAAAATCCAGGTACGGGTACCTGGTGAAGAAAAGTCCAGACGTTCGTATATCGCACCAATTCTACATGTATGACCTCAAACTGTATGCATTAAGCAGGAACTAATTACAAAGCGAATTCACCCTTATCCAGAGGTTCAGTAATGATGTCTGCATGGAGTTTGGATTGGACATGTGCGCTACTCTAGATGTCAGACGTGGCCGGATCCAGGATAAAGCACACGATGTGCGGCTCTCTAAAGACACGATAATCAAAAACTTTGGCACTGAGGATGCATACAAATACCTGGGGTTACTACAGTTACTAGGAATCTCTGATACAAACACCAGAAATAGAATTCGGAATAAGGTGCTTTCCAGAGTGGATAAGATATGCGGGTCCAACATCAATTTAAGAAATAAAATCTCTGCAATTAATACCTGGGCCATCCCGGTGGCAACTCATACCTTTGGTGTAATAAAATGGACAGACACATCTCTTCAAGCCTTCGACAGAAAGATAACAACGACGCTTACAAGACACCGGCTACATCATCCCCACAGCTCCATGCACATATTGTACTTACCTCGCAATAATGCGAGCAGAGGACTTCTCAGCCTGAAAACGCTGTCTTCAGCAGGAAGCAAGAATCCGACAATACTTTCTGTCCATCGATTTATAACTTCATAAAGTCGTTTGTTCTTAGGACAAAAATGCTAGCCCATTGGGTTTAGCCCAGGAGAATAAAGTGTTTTCCTATGCTAAAGCTGAAGACCGTATCGATGCGTGAAGAAGCAAGGAACTTCACGGGAGATTTATCGCAATACTTACTTCAGACATGGTTGATGAAAAGGGTTCCAAGAGGTGGCTCCGAACCGAGGACCTCTACGGTGAGACAGAAGGCTTTATTTTCCCAATTCAAGATCAAGTAATCAAGGCAAGAGCTTATCGCAAATACATCCTGGTTCAACAGATCGATTGTAGGTGCCGTTTATGTGAGACTATCAATGAGTCAATCTAGCATATCTGCAGTGGATGTCCGTAATTTGCAATTTTCTGTACTCAGCCATGCACTGCTCCTTTCCTATCAAATATTTGACATTCACCATTCACTCCTATGCTGCCTTTTGGTCATCCACAGCTTTCTTTGCTTTTACGTATCCCCCTTGAAACAGGAAATTTTCAGTTCACCGGATGCTTCGCTTGCACATCCAATTAAAATTTTGTTTAGGGTCGTCCATGAATGTTTCAGATTGCAGTCCTTAAAGTATTTATCTGCGGTGTGTTGGATGGTGGATGCTGATAACACAATCGAACAAAAAGTTACGCGGATTCCACAGGTATTTAATACATTTTAGCAAGTGTCGGAGAGGCTCTTAAGAGACAACCTGAGCAAAGACAGATAACGGACTCTTTGTTCTTCTTCCATACGAATGGATACGACGTAAAAAACTTCGGGACGCAGCAAGTGCGTTATTGTAGTGAATTTTCATAAGAATTGTACACTATTAGTAAGATATATTGTTCAAACTAATCCTTTAAATTTAAATGGACCTTTGAGATCGGTTTTAGAGTCCTAGTTAGCGATTATTTCAAAAAAATATATTTTATATGGAGCTTAAAATTTAAATTTGGTCTTAGATATAATATGTAAGTACTGCAAGCGTCTTTGGAAAAATTGTGTTACAAATTTCACTAAAGTTACAAAAGTTTTTCAGAAAATACAAGGGGAGTTTACCTGTCAAATTATAAATATGGCAGGTATTTTTCCCTATTAATTGCTTGGATGGTTTGTTTCAGTCAACCCATCAAGTTTTTGCAAACAATAAACAACAAAAAAGGTTTTATAAAACGAATTTGTAGTTATCCGCGAAGCTCATTATGTTACTTTTCTTTAATTTAGTACCGACGGTGCGTTTACATAGGTGTTACTATGGTTCAAGATTGAAGATTCTAGCTTAATGGGAAATTATTGTGCTATCAGATTTGAAATATTTTTACGAATATTTTCTACCATGAAATACTTGGTGCACCCAGACCCTTTCCAACACTTATGTACGGCTGCTGTATCCATACTTTTTTAAAATAATAAAATATTGCAGCATACTTTGTAAGACTGACAAACAAGGCAACCTCAAAATCATTTTTGGAAAAATATTGAAATAAATGAAGTGAGATAACAATTTAAACATATACTGAAAATATTGGTTCGCTGCTTCGTCGCGGGGGTTTTCCTTGCCCTTCTGCATGCCTACAACCACCCTGAATGCATAAACAAGAACAATGTAAACAATAAAAATTCCTTTGGAGCAACCTCTAAGAAAGTTACGGGACCTGCGGTGAATATAGAGGTTCTGCGCGCGATAAACTGGATTTTAAGGAGGTATAGCTGCAAAATGGGATAAAGGCAGCTTAAAAAGGTGCAACTAAACTGTTTCTTTCGCACTTTCCGCTCACATTTACTTTTTATATTCTTCTCCGCCCAGAACCCCTATTCACTCTTGGTCCCATAACTTTCTTGTGCGCTGTTTGCAAAAAATTCTTCTTGTGGTTTGGGCATCCAGAAGGGGTTCTAAGTATATTTCTGAAAAGATTTTTCTAAACACCACCCACGTGCTAATCTGAAAATTTACCGAAAATTTAATTTTTATTTACAAACGGAAGGCATCTATGAAATTATAGGTGGCAGGTAAGTATTTTTTTATATTAATCGCTTGAATGATCAGTTTTAATCAACTCAATCGAACCAGTTTCTGTAAACAAAATGACAAAAGAGGTTTTTTAAAACAAATTTGTAATTATCTGTGAAGCTCTTTGTGTTATTTTTAAATTTAGTTTTCACGCTGCTTTTACATAGGTTTCATTATGTATTAAAACTGAAGATTCTAGTTTAATGGAAAATTGGGTTATCACCATTTTAAATATTTTTATGAAAATTCATTACCATAACGCACTTAAACTCTTTTCACCACTTATTTACTATTGCTGTATGCATACCTTTTGAAAATGAAATAAATATAAACAATACACAATTTTGAAATTATATTTTTAATAATTTAACCTAAACGTCTGTGCATATAATTTTAACTAGGGATGTATGTTCTGTGTAGTACCTACCTTGATATTATGAGTGCTTACCGTATTAGTTTAAGCTAGGTATATTTCTTGTAATACCTACCAGTGAATTCTGTATGGAGTTTACTAGGTGATACATACAATATCTACAATTTACATGCAGTTTACCTATCACTTTCATATTTGTTTGATTGGATGTTATAATGATAATATACTACTACAGTCATTTTTAAAGTTAAGTTAAAATTAAAAGCTGGGTTATTATTTATCTACTATTTATATTAACCTTAGAATATAGGTACCTAGTTGTTTTATATTATAAGATCCTAATAAGGTATTAGCAATTAGCAACAACGGAGTCGATTTCGAGGTTATGGGATGCGCAGAGCGTGAGCATACACGCTTCTCTGTGACAAATAGCTACGTGTGGTGAGATTAGACTAGAAGAGAGAGAGAGAGGGAGAGATAGAGATATAGAGAGATGGCTTCTAATTTTAAATACCATGAACGTGAAGAATGGGAAGCTTAATATTTATACATAATGAAACATCATTCTAGATTGCTTTTAAACAAATTGAATCACTGTCATTAAATTTGTTATTGATTAGTATACATTCGTATGCTAAAATTTAGCGCTTTTGGACGCAAACTTTTTCCCGGTATTAGGAAAGGAATGGTCCAAGGCTGACAATTTACAAAACAGTTAGTTGGTTGTACATTCTACACAGCTCTATCTATAAAATTTTGTGTAAACTAAAGCTGTCGTGGCAACACACCACCCGGTGCTGCACCGACATGGCGTCCCTGTCGTATCTCACAATGTTTTCCAGTTTGCCATCTTGCAATAACTTCCATTGTTTAGATTTTTATCTACGATTTATTTAAATAGCTGAGCAGTACAGATAACGTCATTTCTCTTTGTCCAACATTGTAGATATTGCACTACACAATCTGAAGTGATCTCGAGGATTAGTTTATTATTAATTTCGAACAACTTTATTTTCCTTCGATCAAAAGACTTTAAAATTGGTACACAACCACGTCTGTCTATGTTCTTTTAAGTTGTAAATTTTTGTTTCGATCACTTATAAAATTTGAGAGATTGCGTTTTAAAAAATATTTATTATTTTTTTTGTTAAGCAAAATTGTCCGTTAATATTTGATGAACGAAGTCATCCACTCCGTTTGCAAAATAAGAGTCATTCCCAAATTTGGTCCAAATCAGTGAAATATTTTTTGAGTTGGATACAGATATATATATATATATATATATATATATATATATATATATATATATATATATATATATATATATATATATATATATATATATATATATATATATATATATATATATATATATATATATATATATATATAACATTTTAACTGATCACGGAAATGGGTTCCAGGGCCCTAATTCGCGCAAATTCACTAAAAGAAAATTTATAATCTAAAAAACCAAAAGGTAAGATGGAATAAGGGCAGAAACACGTCTATTGCAATACATATGTAAAGTTTCCCTCTGGTTTATATAATGAACGAAATAGTGAAAGTCGGTAAGTGCCCAAGCTCTTCTAAAATAACAGTTGTGAAAACATTATATAAGAAGTCAGAAAATATAAGACAGTGTACTAATTACAGACCGCTTTCCTCGATAACTAATTTCACGAAAGAATTTGAAATGCTAAAAACAAGAATTTTGAAATTATTTGAAAAAGCAGCTTCAACTCTCAGTACCGCTTTAAGAAGGGCTGCTCAACGACATATGCCGTTACGAGGTTGACATGTCTTATATACGAAACTCTTTAAAAAAAAAATCTAAGTATGTGTGTTTTTGTGGCTGGTAAAGGCTTTTGATACAGTCAATCACACGAAATTGTTGAATGTACTTGAGAACGTTGGTTTCAGAGTGGTTGCACTAGAGCTTATGCGGACTTGTCTTCATAATAAACAGCAGTGCACTGAGGTAAACAGTGTCAAGAGCACATTAGGGACACTTTGATATGGTGTACCACACGGTGCAGTTTCGGGACCATTATTATTTGGTATTTATATGGATAGCATATTCACCCTGCAGATCTCTGGCGAAATTATTTGATATACTGACGACCCTGCTAGTTTCTGTAAATATAATACGTAGTCCAGTCTGGAGCAAAAGGCAAAATTAGGGTTGACTGAGATAAAAAATTGGTTCGAGCGTCGATTATTGACAGTGTGTATGGCAAAAGCCACTTACTTGCCGTTCTCGTGGATCCAGTGTTTGTTATGCGTGAACTGGTGTCTTATTGACTGTTCAGTTTCAGCGACTGACTATTTTGTGTGTGAACTATGTTACTTTCTATGTTACTTTTTATGTTGCTTTCAAAATAAAATTTCTTCTACTCCAAAATTTTTAATAAATTGCATCCTTCCTTAAATTAGAGGGACTATACCATATTAGGTATCTATTAGGTATCTATTCCATATTAATAATCAAATTAGCTCTTAGTCTTCTTCGCCTAACTGATGAGACCCGGAAAGGTCGAAAGCAACCGAAATTGGATTCTTTACCAAAACACATGGTTAAGGTGAATCCAGAGAACCCAGTTTACTCGCTCAGGAGAACCCTTTTGATCAGAGCAAAAGTGTGGGTTTTCCTTCTGAAATTTGGCAAATTTCCACGAATTTCACGGCGCCACTAACCCTTTTTGGACACATACAAACAGATCTTTTGAAACTCGAAAGAAAGCAAACGTATTCTTTGGTTTGAAAACTTGCTAAGTTTGGTGCTTGTGATTTCTGCGAGTCTTCTTCAGTCAGGGAAAGTACCCTAAGACGAGTTGGAATTTTATTCAAATAGAAGTGAATCTACAGAATGTTTTGGAAAAGTGCAAACGTTAAATTCGACGTGCAGTTTTATAAATGCGGAGTTCTACAAATTCTGGTTTGGGCGCGCCGAATTTGACGTTTGCACTTTTCCAAAATATCCCATTTTAAGTACCAAATTCAATTTTTTAATTTTTTTTAAACCAGATAATGACTATTATATTGTTCTTATTATAACTTTAGCCATATAGCAATAAAATATCTTAGAAAAAAATTACAAACGCAAAATTAACACCCCATTTTTTGCAACAGAAAAAACAAAAGGGTATTTCATATTTGGTAACTCTCCTCTACATTTAAAATTATCAAATTATTTTTTCCATTTAGCGCCTTATCGAAAACAGTCACACTTTTGTGCGTGAATCACACTAATCTGTCATTTTCAATCTCATGTAAAAAACTTTAAACTTAAACATGTTCAACCGAAAGTGAACGAAAAGTAATTGATGCAAAAAATCTTTGTCAGTGAATGTAAGCTATGTAAATATAACAGACATAGATCAAGTTAAATACAATACTACCTGTTGAAACATTATACTTTTGATGTCATTTGTAATTAAATAACCCATTGTAATTATGTTATTAGTTTGCAAAACACTCCATCATTATGTATGAGACACGTGTTCAAGGTCATGTAAACAGTCATAATTCCCTTTATTATTAGCAATCTATACCCGTTTATAATAAAATATTAAATTTAATTTAAAAAAAAGGGACATATGCAGTTCTTATACAGATAATTAAATAATAAAAACTGAGTTATGGTAGCCAGATTTCTTAGAAATATTTTAGTGATAAATATGTCTTTTAGTTAATTTTATTAGAAAAAATTCACTAATGGGGAGATCCCGACTCTTGAATTGTAAAAGATTTGTTCAAATGAGCGCGAACTAGGACCCCTAGAACCCATATCCAGGGTCAGTTTCAATTGGGCCGATTTTGATCAAATTCGGTTAGTACCTTCCTTTCTCAAGTTCGTTAGCCAGGAAGATCGGCTAGGGTTTTCCCGGAAAATTTTGCGTTTTCTTTCGGAAAAAAATTATATCTCCGGAAATAATAAATCTATGGTAATCAAATTTGGTACACAATTTTACGACATTAAAGGAAACCTACGTACTGAAAGTTACATTTCTATGTTACAGGAAAAAAAGTTATAGGGAAGTATTTGATGCCAGCTCATTTCTATGAAAATTCACTACCATAACTCACTTGCTGCGTCCACACTTTTTTAATTAAAGGCGTCTCATTTGGATAACAGTATAACCTATATAGTAGGAACAATGTACCGTATTTTAGCGCAATAATTTTATTGTGTGGTGGTGGCAGGTGGTAGTGGACTTTTCCTCTACGTGATAGTAAAGGATTTTTTTCACGTCCGAGGAGGTACCACCCCTTACTCTCAAGGGGCAGGTAAAGTCCAACGGACGTTTTCGGTTCTGGTGTATGAGTCCGTTTTCCTTATAAACAAAAATGATGATGGCTCCTCCTTGTACAAAAAAATCCGGAGATAAAATACCCCTCCATTCGGATCTCCGGGAGGGGGGTGTGCAGGGGGCGCTGGCATCAAGATTTAACATATCCTTCTCGAATATATGTGGCCTAGATTCTAACCTGAACTCCGTCCACCATTTCCTCCAGGCTAATAGGCCCCAACTCCTCTTCCTCACCAAAACCCAAATCAGTGCCAAAACAGCCACTAATCAACTTAATTCCCCGGGGTGTGAGGTCCTCACATTATTTAGATTTCATGGAGGCGTGTGCCGTCTACCCTGCACCAGACTCCCCAATTTAGAAGCTGGAAGAAAAGACATACTTTGGATGAAACTCTCTCTCTCTCTCTCTCTCAGGGCTGCAACTAAATTCATCTGTTGCATTTAACCGTCACCTTCTGACAACAAATTTGTCCAGCTCTTCGACTACCTTTGTCAAAAAAACCGACCATCTGATTTGTGAATATTCTTTCTCCGAGGTCACTATTCTTGGTGACTTCAATGTCCATATTAAGGAATTGCTAGGATCTTCAAAAACCGATCCACAAGGGAGAGCAGCGGAGGCCTTTGCAGTCAGAAATTTTTTAGCCAATATGGTTGAGCAACCTACTTACTTTCCTCGCATCCCAACACACAGCTCAAATCCCTTGGATCTCCTTCTTACTACAAAACCTGAATGCTATAAGACATCAGTCACCGCCCCCCTTGGTCGCTCAAACCTTGGCATGGTCACTGCTTCCCATGGCACAACGGCAGAAGTGTGTGCTGAGGACACTGTCTGGTGCCAAAGGGGCCTTTGTTTTGATAGGGGTAAGGTGTCCCCTACCTTTTCTTGTCTATCCCCAACTTTCAGGTTGGAGGGATTCGTTTCCCAACCATTGCTGCACCTGCCGAAACACTCTGTATGAATGTTGTATCGCAGCACCTGTTGTGAGCGGCAAAGCGCAGAGATTGACTTTCATTCTTGCAGTTGATTTCACAAAGCACATGTATCTGTGAACAAAATATAATACAATAGATTAGAACTGCAGGTATTGGTATTTATTTACTATTGAATACTAATTATCGTTATTATTATCGCTATTGATAATATAACGTATTATTAAATATTAATGAAGTATATGAATTATTAAATTGACTTAATGGGGTCAGTACGAGCAAAGAAAAATTAAAGGTAGGTACCTGTGGTGATTGAGATCATGCTCATTTGGCGGGGCGTGGAACATGGGCAGGAAGATTAGTTTTCTTTAAGTCTGGTGGTGACGATTTGAAGTTACAAAACACTGGCGATTTGTTGTTTCATTGGCATGCCACTGGAAATATTGCACTGAGGCTGCTTTGCTTTTACCATAAATCGCTGCTGATGTAGTATCACATCCTGAGAAATTGTGGATGAAGATAATATACTGGCAGAACGATAAGGCATGGAGGTGTTGTGAAGAATAGAGCCTGTCTTCTCTGTTGCTCCGTCCGGCCTTCATGAAAAAGACATTCGTGTTTAATGGGATGAGTGCCGCAAGTAAGACGGGCAGGGCTATGTCCTCACCCACTAGCACTACAGTTCAATGATATGTGTTTTGCAACCCACCCCTGACAATACTGCGGGCAGCATAACTTTGACTATAGCACATTATATACCTCTTGCATCTAACGCCTGAAATAATATAGTAGTGAGCTTGGTTTTGTTCCTTTCATTGAAAAGGAACTTTTCCTGAGTAACAGTAGCCACCATGTTCTTATTGAAGTCAATATCCGCTGATGTTTTATACTTGATGCTCTCCGAAGTTATACGGATCTTTTTGTGTAGTTGGTGCCTTCATAACCATCAAAAACCACAGCTCAAGCGCTGCCGTAATGGTTGATTATGTACGACACATATTGATCGCAGATAGAGGCGAAGGTGGTATTGGTGTTCCGCTTTACTTTATGAAGCAGGAAGCCGCCGTCGATTACCGTGAAAGTGTTCTTCACATTGATCAGTTGATTACATTTTGGAAAAGCATCATACAGTGCAGACTTTTTTATTTTTCTCATTATTCCATCGACGAATAAGGCCATAGGGCATGGTTCTAACTCGTACTTTAGCAACTCCTCTACATCCCCTTATTTCTTCTTTTTGATCAAAGTTCTCTGAATTATCATCAGAGGCTCTACCAAAATGTATTCACTTTTATTGTATTGCTCATCGCAGTTAAAGAAACGACTAAGTTCTCCTTGGATTATTTCACTTCTGAGAAATTCATTCCAACAAAAGTGCTCATTGTGCGAGTTCCAATTTCCAAAGCCTGGTAGCAGTTGACCCTACTAGTTCCAACTATTCCCGTCGAAAGTCACATCAAACAATTACGTTCAGCAAAAGGTGGGTGATCAGCCAACCATTGACCAAGCTTCCTTCTGTCTAGGTCTTCTCAGGTTATTCGTGATGCTCGAAACTCAACATGCTGTTCTACGCTTGTAGTATGGACGCCACAAAATTTCTCAAGTGAACTACATATTGCTGAATATGTTATACCTGAAGTTGATGGCTCTCAATATTTTGCTGCTCTGTTGAGATCATTGAGTTTGGTGTATCGTCTGCACTCCACGTAAACGACACCACCTTTCAATCTTCGGAACAAACCATGTTGTCCATCTTTTTGAGTAAGACTGGCGCTTATCATCATTTTCACCCCTTTATCACTCATTTGACTTGCACCTCTTTATCTGTTGCATCACAAATTAAACACGTTTCACTCATTTTGAACGAGTTTAATGAAAATGTTGTGGAACGCGATCTATTGGCATAAACGCGTGGGAGCCTGGCTCCGTGATGTTACGAACTCTAAACAATGTTGTAGTTGTAGCCTTAAAATTCCCTAAATTTCCCTGCGCTAATTCATAAAATTTCCTATATTTCCCCCTACTTCCTACGTGGATTTTTCATGGACAAATAATATTGCTCTATGGTTTTTTTGATTATAGGTTATTACATTTTGGTTGTCTGTTCCTTCTGTTCTTTATTTACACGTGTTATAAATACTATATTCATCTAACTAAACAGCATACAAAGTGAGTAAGACAGTGACAGACCTTTAAAACGAAACTTAAGCGACGAGCATTTTACTAGCAAAATGTTGAAAAGTACCCCTAAACTTCAAAACGCTCTAACTATTTACCGGGTGAAAATAAGTTCAGTGGACCACCCCCTACATATTCCTTAAAAATTGGAACCCCATGGTTTAATGCACGATTCGCCGTCATTTTCCGTTAATTTGACTGGGCTGATAATTCATGTGGGGATCAGTTTTTTTTTTCAGTTATCCATTAAGTTCCTAAAACCGATCAAAATATGGGATTATTTAGCGAATTTTCGGCGAAAAATATTAAAATATTCAAACTAACTTTGATATAAAAAAGAGTATTTAATAATTAGTTAATTTAAGGAGATTATCTAATACCTATGTTTACATTTTCATAATATATAGGTAAGTAGTTGAAAAATTGTTTTCACAAATATCGAGTGAATCTGCAAAGTGAGAGACTTAAATAACCCACACAGCACATGGATATCCAATTAATATCTAATGGACATACAGATGTCCTACCAATATCCATCAATCTGGATATCCATGTGGATATATAGTGGATGTTGTATGGATATACATGTGGTCACAAAATGGGTATCCATTATACATCTAATGGATATTGTATGGATATACGTGTGGTCTTCAAATGGATATCGCTTTTACATGAAATGGATATTCGATGCTAACCCACCACCATTCTCTTTCTACACCCATCCTCTCAATTAAACACTAATATAAGCAAACAAATATTTTATTGTGTTGTAAAATGATTTAAATAACTTTATTTTCTTGATCTATGATCTGGTTCAGGTCTGCATTCTTGCTGTAAAGAAAAAAGACACTGCTTATAATCAAACTCATAAGACAAGCCAATAAATAATATAATATGAACAAATGCTTATAAATACTACTTTAATTATTATAGCTATAACTACAACACTTTAGTGGTTATTTCAAGATAATAGGTATTAGTTGTTAATGTTGAGTATCACGACGGAACTGACTATATACCCAATAGTTTTATTCAACCGTAAGTGATCTACTTTTATAATCTACCGGAAGTGATCTGTATCTTGCTTCTACATACACATAAACTTCCGTTATATAACTAGACAATTTTCCCTGATTTCAATACGAAGTAAAAAATATTTACTTAAATCAAGAGGATATTTGTTTTCTAGTTCACGTTCACTAACCATGTTATTATCAACCAACGTGCTTTTTACAGCTATAAATAATATTGGTATTTACGTAAATACAAATAAGTATAAAATATATATCCCTAACTAAAAAGTTTAAGGTTATGTACTCACCTGTAAACTATTTACTGACTGGAAATCACAACAAAACTTATTAATAAAAAGAACACACACTTTATTTGGATAAATATCTCAATCTTCTACATTTTGTTGTAGGCTGTTGTTCATTTTTGATTTAGCAGTTGATGCAAAATGGTAAGATGCAATTCTAAATTTTATAACCTCAACTTTAGTTCAAACTACTTCAAACCAAACAAATATGAACGGATGTTTGTCATTGTAGCCAACAATTCAAGCATCCAATGCTCCAAGGTGAGTTATTAAATGATCTCGCGTTTATTGTTGGGAAGAGCATTAATGAATAACAATATGATTATAGATTCTTCTCACGAAATAACAGACATAAACAGTAATACTCTCTGTATTGAAATAAAAATAATTTTATTATATGGTTATAATCGCAATGATAATTTGGATGGAAATTTATTGTTGGCGCTAGTTTTAACGCTTTCCGGTAATTCTTGTGCTAGAACGGGTTATTTTTCTTCACTTATCTTTTACAAACGTAAATAACGGTTTCAATAATTTATTAATGTTGTTTCCTGCTGGAGTGAACATATTAACGGAACATCAACTGGATGTCCAGTGGACATCTAATAGATGTCTTCTGTATATACATGGGATGTCCAATGGATATCCATTGGATATATACATACTTGAATAAGTTATATACACCCAGAAATTCTACTGCATTCGTGATTAGATTTTAATAAATAAGAAATGTTAATATGTTCACATTATTTAAGTTTTATTAATATTTTTCTACTCTAACAATATCCATTGGATATCCATATGATATCCATCATAGTCATGGACGTAAAATGGATATTATGTATACCTAATGGATATCTATTGGATGTCCTGTGCTGTGTGGGAAGGTTCTTATTTCTGACAGCTTGTGACATGAAAATATGAGCATTTTCTGCGTTTACCTTTCGTTAGTTCCACTGGTTCAAACTACCGTGAAAAGCTAAAAAAAACTTATTTACAATTTTTTTTTCTAATTAAGTACAGATTAGCTATATAATTTGAAAATTTCATGTATTCTATCGGCAAACTTTTGTATAGAAAATAATTAGTCGGATTTTCCCAGAAAGTGTTTTCAGTGCTTTCGGTAAATTGTTGTGAAATGCTTTTAATTATGAATTTAAGTTATTGTAAAAAAGTGTTTGCGAACTTAGGTACAAAAATTATTTTCGAATTTTGTTGAAAAAATTTGTTTAAGAAATTTTTGTGAACATTTTTTCAATTTTCGTAAAACATTTTTATATAATTTTCGTGTAAGATTGCTTAGTAAATCTTTGTAAGAAAAATGACGAATTTTTGTGAAAAAAACTGCATATTTTGATGTAATTTTCTCTGTCAAAAAGCTTCCTGTAAACAATTATATCTTGACAGGTGTAGTTTTTGTGTAAATTGCTAGGATAGGTACTTTGGTCAGCAAAGTCAGACCAGCTTTTTCGGGAAATTGTTGTACTTTCTCAAACAACAAAGTTATTTTAATGAAATACGGTATACGGTAAGGTTATACTTTCTACTAAATTTTATGTCTTTCATTAAAAAAAAAACTCGGGACGCAGCAAGTGCGTTATGGTAGTGAATTTTTATTAAATGCTTCAAATTTAAATAACTCAATTTTCTATAAACTTAGAGAGTTTAATTTCAATACGTAGTAAGGTTTTTCCTAAGGCAAGATATCCACAAAATTTCATTAAAATAACTTTGTAATTTTCGGAGAAAAAAATTTTTTTCGAAAGAAAATTTAAAATTTGAATAACTCAATAACATATAAAAATTAAACCTATTTACAAATGATCTTTAATAAGATATTATGCTGTGACAATACCTCTTTTAAGCACCCTAAAATATAATCAAAATGTGCACAGTTATATATGTTTTATTTCTTTTTCCATTGTCTTAATACACTACATATTTTATGACAATCGATTTAATTTACTTATTTGATTTCATAAATAGTCGGCTAATAGTGACTTGGAATGAAGTAGACACCACATCTTCAAACATATTAAGAGAATATGAGTAAATCAACAGCAACTGGGAATGAATTCGGTCAGTCGCCCAGCCACGTGGTTAAAAAACACTGTTTGTATGAGTGGTTACAACTCTACATCTAAATAAAAGGACTGTAACAGCGGCAGAAGCAGAAGTCAATGGAAGGTGTGTGTATTCGGAAAGAAACTATTGACTATTAATAACAACAATTGACTAAAAACGCTGCGAGTTGTCAGGAAAAAATAATTATACTACAGAGGTGATAAATGATAATAAATTACAATAGGGCTATATATAATCGTAAATGCTTCCAATGATTAACAATCAGTGAATTCAGTATTATTGACATTTCTCGGAAACTTACAAATGAATTTCATGAGTCAATAAGAAAAGCATTGACTAACCAACAGCAACCACATACTTATGATTTAAACATAAATGTTTCAAATTTGAATAGCTCAATTTTCTGTAACCCTAGAAAGCTGAATTTTCGCACATAGTTAGATATTTTCCAAAGCAATATGTAGACCAAATTTTATCGAAATTTTCGGAAAAAAAGATTTTTTTTGAAAGAAAACTCAAAATTTTCCCGGAAAACCCCGTCCGATTTTCCTGGCCAACGAACTCATCCAAGCCATTAATAAAAGAAAGGCACTTGCCGAGTTTCATCTAAATCGGTTAATTATTTTTTGAGTTATCAGACGGATACATATATATATATATATATATATATATATATATATATATATATATATATATATATATATAAACATATAAAAATTCAAACTGACCCCGGATATGGGTTCTAGGGGTCCTAATTCGCGCTCATTTGAAAGAATTTTTGCAAAGTCTCACCATCGATACCTCTCTATTAGTGAATTTTTTTAATAAAAATTCACTAAAACATATTTAACATTAAAAACATCTATATTAAAATTCGCTTCTCTAACGCACTTGCTGCCTCCCGAATTATAAAAAAATCTCGGGACGCAGCAAGTGCGTTATGGTAGTGAATTTTTATTAAATGCTTCAAATTTGAATAACTCAATTTTCTATAAACCTAGAAAGTTTAATTTGGGTATGTAGTAAGGTCTCTCACAAGGCAATATATATACTAAATTTCATTAGAGCATCTTTGTTATTATCGGAGAAAATTTTTTTTTTTGAAAGAAAACTCAAAATTTTCCCGGAAAACCTCGTCCGATATTCCTGGCTAACGAATTCCATCAAGCCATTAATAAAAGAAATTTCTTTAAATAAAAATTCACTAATATAGAAGCCATGCTAAAAACATATTAAATGTCACAACAATAATTCAGATATATATTCTTAAAAAAATAGGCATCTTAAACTACTTTATTAAGTCTGAGTAGTTGTTTATACTTACACTTAACCAGGGTTGTACGTATGGAAAATAAAGCCATTAAAACAATTCCTTTTTCCCTACGTCACCCAGTTGGAGGGTAATCAAGATATATAACTTTTATAGGTCTTGGAACGTTAGTGTTTAAAACTATATTATATATAACTTATAACTCACTGCATATATGTTTTTCAGGTTGCCTATAGCATCTTATAATATTATCATTATGAATATTCTGTGACGCTTTCAGCCTTGAGTTTGACAGTCAGTCAAGTGTCACGGAGTTAAAGTTCGTTTAGGCACGAGACACACAACTGGGTTATAATTATATAAACATATATTGCTACAAATGATTGTTCATTGTTTATAACGTTCAAGTCATTTGATAGTATTGCTCAATACGAAAAATTTCGGGACGCAGCAAGTGCGTTATAATAGCGAATTTTGATAAGAATTGCACACTATTGTTATACGGCACATTAGTAAAGTTAACACTTTAAACTTACACAGACCTTCAAGATCGATTTTAGAGGTCCTAGTACGCGCACATTTGAAGAATTCTTTCGAAAGTGTTACCATCGATATCTCTTTATTATCAAAAAAATCTTACGTTCTAACTTCTTTTGAGAAAACTGCCTAAAACTCCATTTTCTATGAAGCTAAAGTACTAAATTTTGTTATATCTGTAGACAGTGTAAGTCTCTTTAAAACAAACTTGTATTATAAATTTCATGAAAGTTATACAAGAGATTTCCAGAAAGAAACTTAATTCATATTTATAAAAGTATCTGCCAAATTATAAACGTAGAAGTTATTGTCCCTTATTAATCGCCAGTATGATTTCGTTTTAGTCAACCTAATCAAACAGGTTTTTTCAATATTAAAAATAACACCATTACAATTTCAGACTCAAAGGTGACAAACTTATTTAGGCGTTTTAAACTAAAATGAGATCTTGTTCAAAACGTATGAAATCTGTACACTATTGTTTCTCCAAATGTCAAAATAAAACATAAAAACAACATACATCGAGCTGGATTCGATCGCGTAACCTTATGCTTAGGAGGAAAGCGCGATGCCCCCTGTGCCATCTAAGCACATGTCAACTAATGTTTTATTTGAGTGATACTTTATATCGGCTTCATGCCCGGGATATCATATTCAAAGTATAGGTAACAATTAATTACAGAATTAGTATAATTACCATTGAAACCCATTCCACGACTGTTTCGGTCTTATATAACGTCTTATCTTTAAGTTTCAAGATAAAAGAAACTATTTTAGAATCATTTTTATAGACTTGACTTCAATTTGTTTACTTTTTTGCTATATTATGCAGCAGCATAATATATCTATGCTGCTCTAAAACTGTATTTGGGGCCGTTACTAAAGCTACAAATAGAGTGTATTTTAATAATTGATTGAATTCCCCAGTTAAATAACAATTACTTGGACAATGTTTAATTTCATGTCGTCTGTCATTTTCCATAATTGCGGCCGAGATTTCATGATTGTTATTTCGGGTAGTATGTTTTCCGCCTGGTATATATTTAGTTTGGTTGCCGTTGATGTATGTTTTATACTTGTTGTATGAATCAATTTACGCGTGGCAGTTAACTAGTCTGTCTGTCAGGCATTGGACTTTAATCACTAAGTGGTTTCAACGCATGTCTTTGGGATTTTATTTTTAATTTGGAAAAAACTCTAAATATTGTGTACCAATTTACTTAAAATTCACAACATAAGTTTATTTGCCATATTTCTAGCCACAAGTAAAGTCGCATTTCAGTTACTCTGCTACTTACAAAAATATAGCGTTTTGAAAACGTTTTCCCCGATTTTCCACCCGAAAAACTTGAGCATAAGAGCTGATTAGCGAACTCGAGCTCGGTTTTCGCAGAAACATGTTTTTTTGCCAAGTTTGATTGAAATCAGTTTAGTATTTTTTGTTTGAGTTATCGCTCGGATACATACACACACACACAAATATATATATATATATATATATATATATATATATATATATATATATATATATATATATATATATATATATATATATATATATATATATATATATATATATATATATGATGAAAGCATAACAATTTTAACGGACCTTTGGTTTTGGGTTCTATGGACCCAAATTCACGCTCATCTGAAGAATTTTTTGACCCCTCTATTAGCGAATTTTTCTTAATAAAAATTCGCTAAGAGAACAAACCACAATTTAAGCGGTTTGGTACGAATGCAGAGATGGCGAGAACGAATTAATCTTTCTAGAGATGGTCAAATAAGCTATTTGAGTATTCACAGCTAGACCACTTTAACTCAACCTCAGTGTCGCTGCTGTCCGAGAAAACTTGATTGACATATATACTTAGTGGTTTGTCATTGTCTTCCAAGAGTATTCAACAGCACCCTGTTTTCTTGGGTGGTTACCCATCCAAGTACTGACTGTGCCCGAGGTTGCTTCGACGGTCGCACCGATGTGTTTAACACAGTGTGGACGTTTCACACCTTATTCATAGTCATTCTCATAGAGTAATAATTGTAGAAGTGATATGGAAGAGGCATCTGATGATCTAGATGATTAGGAGAGACCGAGGAGTTTTATAATAGAAAAAAGTTGTAACAAAGTCTATTCCTTGGAGCCTACGATTGTTAGCAAACTCGTAATAGTAGGTATAGATGGGCGGTCCTGGGACCTCCTACAGGTGGAGTAGTCAATACACTGACCTGTGACGTCATATGACAAAAGACAGATGGTGGTTGGATACTAGATCATTAGTATAATCATAATATGAGGTAACGTAATCCAAGATGACTAAAGAATGATAGGAAAATAAAATTTAAGATTTAGCATATAATTACGGTTGGCGCATGCGCAGTCGAAACTTTTTCAGCTTCTGCTTAGGAAGTATTGTGTGAGGTATCACCGTGCCTATTCTGGTGCTGACAGTCGATTACAAATAGAGTTTGGGCTTTGAACACTTTACAATTAAGAAGAGTTTGCAACAAAAACTTTTTTAGAAATTTGTATACACCTGGTAAGCTTCAGCGTTCAGGTTTCTCTTAGATTTACTCAACCAATGTTATCAAAAAAAAAAGTCCTTCTTGCTTATGTTATCTTTTCGATCTGTTTTAAATGCCACAGTTACATTATATCTAGGCTTTTCTAAGTTGGCTGCGGTTTTAACCATACATCTTTATTAATATATCTGAAAGTAAAAAAGTCTGGACGCAGCAAGTGCGTTATAGTAGCAACTCCGGTAACCGGAACGTTCACAAAATCACAAGAATCCAGATAACATCAGCAATAAAACACGTCCATGACAAAACAATTTATGACGATGTTGTTCAATTAAATTTAAATGAAAAAGACGATAGTTTATGGAAAGTGGTGCATATACGAAAAACTAAAAACAAACCAATCGTAGAGACTAAAAGCATAGACCATGAGACTGATTTTAGACATTACCATCATCCTACAAGTGCGGATGATGTATTAAACTATTTGTGGCCTAATTTATAAGAAGTGAAGTGTGAAATGATCAAGTCGTTATATCCGCAGTATTATTCATCATTTAAGGTACTGTAATGGACGAGCAGATTGAAAAAAAAGCCTGGACGCAGCAAGTGCGTTATGGTAGTGAATTTTCATAAGATTAAGATGTTTGATTTATAAAAAGAAAGGTACTACCAAAGGGACAAATAAAATACAAGATCTCTAGATAAATCTTTATAGTGGGTTAATTTAATAAAATAAACAAAATAAGTGACAATCGGGAATTTAATTTGTCTAAACAGCACAAAATGAAATATATATATATATATATATATATATATATATATATATATATAAAATAAATTTGGTAAATTAGCAGTTTACCTCATGGAGGGTTTTGAGAATTTTTTTCCGAAACATGCTTAGGATTCTCCTAGGTGCATAACCCACAACAAACATTTCTTATAAACAACCTCTAAAAAAGTTACAGGACCAGGAGTTGATAAGGGTGTAGGGCGAGGAAAAGGAACTGTAAATATGAGTGGAAAAGCGAAAAAATTAATAATTAAACCTAGTACCCTTTGGTTCTGAGGCACACGTTCTTACCCCTGGATCAACGAGGCTCTATAAAATTCTTATCTCTTAAACATTTTTACTTTCGAAAAATATGTTAATATTTATAAAATTAAATAGGGACTATTGGAAAACTTTATGCTAATCTTTATTCTAAATATGTAGTTTATGGATATTAACTTTTTTTTCTTCAGTTTACATTTTTTCCTGTACAAAAATTTTAAGTTTAATATTTGCAATACTGTTTTCTTAGTCAATGATGTAGAGTACACTCAAAATGGACATGCAAATGATATTACCCTTTATAGCAGCTAAACAGTTTATTTGTGACACTAAACAAGCAACCAAAGTATTTTAAAATGCTTGAAATTATTTACTTGTATCTTTTTTTAACAACATGGATTTTTATTTTTTATTATAGAAGAATATATAAACATATAAAATATTACACGAACAATTTTTAGTGAATTTTTATAGATTACATATGCATTATATGGATTGTGTTACTTTGCCTACTACGTCTAAAAAATTTTTTATGGCCTCAGCAGTCAATTATGCACAATATTCATCAGCAATTATACCACATGTTGTAATGAAATAAACAAAATATTGACATCCATAGAAAACAAATATAATGTATAAATTAAATATTTTTGAATTAAGAAAACAGATAGATCATTGCTACTAAATATTAAAAATGTTACCACATGATTTTCAGTTTTCTGTGGCATTATGTTTTTCAGAATAGGAAATATTTTTGATTTAAGAAAACAGATCATTGTTACTAACTATATAAAAGTGTTACCACATGATTTTCAGTTTTCTGTGGCAATATGGTTTTCAAATTAGGAAAATATATAATTTATATTAAAGTCTGAATTTTGTATTTTCAAACCCTTGTCAAATGCACTACGTATATGTATTTTTTTCTCCCTTAGGGGTCGTCTGCGTCATAGCACCGCAGCCTTTGGTTTATTGTGCATGCCCATTGTCTTTTCTACTTTACACATTCCAAAAATCACTTCGGCTTGAACTAGTCTGCACAGTAATTGGCAAGCTGAATTTTTATATTGCCCTGTCTCCGGTCTAGACTCATCGTAGAGCAGTCTTTTGCGGTCCTGAGCTTTACACTCGCATAAGATGTGCTGGGCTGGTTCCTTCCCCTAGCGGGAGTGTCTGCACGCCAGGTCCCCCTGGAAGCGCCCCATTTTATGCAAGTGTTTCTTGACGGCCATGTGTACCGTCAAGAGTCTTGTGGTGTTTCTGAGCTGTCCTCTGCTAAGATTTAGCAGCTCCACAGCTCTCTTTAAATTGGATTTCTCAATTACTGACTTCCCGTGTGTGAGCCCTGGTCTGCCCAGTACACCTGATGTTCGTTTCTGATCCAGGACTTAATGGACCCCTTGGCAAAGCTGTTTGTCACGCCTAGAAACTGTTCTGGTACCATATGTGTATGTATGAGGAAATATTTTTCTGTGATCACTGTCGTATAATTTATCATATTAGCTATAACAGAAGCATTTGTAAGTTAGAAAATATTTTGAAACAGGTAGAAAAGTAAAACATTGGTACTAATTATGAAGAAACACTATAATCGGACTTCTAGTATTTTGTCATTTAATGCCTTTCAAAATTGAAACAGTTTTATTAAGCTTTGGGTTATATTCAGAGATATGATATATAGTGGTAAATCATTGCTAGCCATTGTATACTTTGCAAAGTAGATTTAATTTCTATGTAATCATGGTTATCTGTGTAATCAGATATGTTAGAAGAGAAGCATTTATAAATTACTGCAAATACAATTGGTTTTATAACATATGCTATAAAGGAATGCAAAAGTAAGTTCGGAAAAGGAAATTGGATTTCATCAGTAAATGTAAACATATTTTACAAGACAGAGGTAAACAAACTAGAGAAATGTTTCACTTCGAACTCCACAGAAACGATTTGTTTGAGATGGAATAGAAGATATCAATGAAGAAAATAGTTTGAACTAGGTAGAAAAACAAAATATTTGAGGTAATTATGGAACAAAAATATAACCTGATTTCTAGTGTTTTATCGATTAACACTTTTCAAAGTGTGAACATCTTATTAACTTTGAGTTACATTCAGAGACATTCCTCATAGCGCAAAATAATTTCCAGCCATTGCATACTTTGTGACCGCCCAAATTGTTTATATAATCCCTCTCGGCTATAACCTACCTATTAAACTTCAAACACAACCAACGTTATAATCTATTGGAAATATAGAGTAAAGTTACCGGTATTCTAGGTGGCCGGCAGCCTTTAGACAGTGGAGTAGGCCGTGGGTTCCTTAAACACGATGTTAAGATAAAGGGGGCGCCACTTGATTGTTTTACACCCAGTACCGGATATTAAAGTAAGATGTTATCACACAATACCTCTCCTTAATCACCTGCAATCCAACTATAATCAAGAACTCGCTGAACTGCACTGGTAGCTGTACCTAAAACCAACCTGGGAGATACGTCGGACGTCAAACCCATGACAAAAACTCTGCAGGACTGGATATTAAAATGTTGTAACTTACATTAACCTAAAAGAGGAAAGTACCCGTGGGTGCATGTAAGTGGCATAAATATGCAACCATTAGATCCTCCTAAATAATATATGACACATACACATAAACTTATGCTCGCTTGTCCGATATCCCAGGGCTAATATAGCAGCAAATACACACTAGTTAAAACAGTATCACTGATTCGGGGATGAGAGAGTAAATGCAGACTAAATATAACACAAAGTACAAAAAAGAAATATAATAACATTCTGGTGTATTAAAAACACAATCAGATACTATAATAGGTCACACAATGAGTCAACGATGAATATATACACCTTCAAATATTAGGGCAAGCAAATTGAGAGTCATCTAAGCTACCGTAACCAATCTGGTTAACAAAATATCCTACGCTGTAACTAATTGTATGGTTTCCAGTTATAAAAAACTACTATCAATTATATGGATATCAATGACAAGACAAGCTGTATAATTAGTTAGCAAAAAGTATCACTACATTAAAATCAAGAAGCTACCACAAAACGTGTATATGTGTAGTTCACATACGCTTTAAAAATATCAGTATTAAGATCCTATATCTAGCTCAAATAATATTATCACTCTGTATAGTATGTGAAGCAAGCTGTACACCTTGGTAAAAATATCCTAATAATTACTGAGTCACCTACGCAAAATTCTGACCAATTATATCAATGTAAGCTTCAGACAGCTCAAATAATAAACATGAAGCATTGCAAACTCTCAAGATACCTTTATCTGTCTGTTAATAGCAACGTAATCTACTAATCACCCTAATGACCAGTCAAAAGGAAGCTATTATATTCATAAATGCCGTTAAAAGGGTCAAAAGTAATATGTCTTTTATAAGCATACAGGCTACAACTTATCTGAACCATAAACTCTATATCCTGCCTTGGATCTCTCGGTTGACATTCGACTGTCTGGAAGTACAACTATGACAATCGATTACCACTACGACCTGCAAATGAATCCAAAGATGGTCTCCTTACCATACCATGCTTGTGACTCTGTACCATACGTAATTGGACCATTAATTTAAAACCAGAAACAATGAAATACACACCATAAAACATCCAGAGGCTACCCAACAATAGAAATTGCCTCTATTTACACAACACTAGATATTGCCAAACACCACGCCGCTTTAGGTGAAAGCAAGGACTTCAATTGCCTAACACTACATCCCTGTAAAATGCGAAACATCGGATATAGAGATATAAAAAAATAAATTCGCAAGTCTACATTACCTCTTGTTGAGGGTTATCGTGCCTCGATTTAATTAGACACTACTGATGTCGAGTGAGTCCTGTATAGGTTACCTGTTAACTCAACCTATTGTAGTCCAGCAAAGCTGCTATTCCATGCAATCTATGTAGGATATCTCTCAATTTCTTACAGTTATCTCAATTATGCGAATAAAAGCAATGAAATGAATTTTCTTGTACGGCAACAGGTTGAATTTTAAACATCGCAAGTGACAAGTGACAGCATGATCGTACCTTGTTGCCAGACATCAATTGAACGTGATTCTTACGATTCTATCTACGGACCTCGAGCCTATGCAACCAACCACATATCAACGAATACCATGCCGTTCGAAACTCTCCCAGCATGCGTATACTATTCCAGCCCAGGCCACTAACAGAGAAAATTATTGCCCAGTTTCACAAAGCTCGATTAAATATTTAACGGTCCGTTAAGGCTTAATCGACTGATTAAAATGTATTTTCTATTTCACAAAGCCCGATTAGTGATAACAAAAGTTAACTAACCAGTCGATTAACTAATCGGTCGTTAAATATGCAAAATCCCCCGTTAAGTGTTTCACAAAGGTCGATTAAGGCTTAATCGACCGTTAAACTTGCTTAACGGTCGATTAACTTTAATCGATGGTTAAGTATCGATTAGCAGTTGTTCTATGGCAATGTCATTTGCTATTTGACATTTGAGGTTTGCTGTTTTCAACATAAATATCAATTTTATTGCAATTTTAACAGATTTTTAAGAAATAAGGTAAGTAATTGCTTAAATTATATCACATTATGTTCATAATGAATAATTATACCAAGATAATTGCAAAAGTAAACACTTTTGACTCAATTTTGACAGATTCTTTTTACAAAATTTCATGTCTGTTTCTAAGCAAAATTCGATAAATATATACATAAAAATGAAACAAAACATGATTAGAAATATATATTTAACTAAAATATATGCATTTTCTTACAATTATTTATATATTTTTATATTTTAGAATGCCTGATACATCTTTGTCATCACTTTCTGATGGAGAATCGCCAAGAAGGATTCGTTTTATAAGGGAAAGAACTAATCCCTTTGAAATATATAATGATATTGAGTTTAAGCAACGTTTTTGCTTTTCTAAAGAAGCCACTATGGAGCTGCTTCACATTTTTGGACCTGACCTAGAACCAGCAACTAACAGGAATAAGGCATTGACAGCAATGAATCAAATGCTGATTACATTGCGGTTTTATGCTACAGGGAGCTTCCAGCAGGTGATTGGTGACATTTTTAATGTGTCGAAGGCCACAGTATGCAGAATAGTTAATAAAGTTACTATTAAAATTTCTTCTATGAGTGAAAGATTTATAAAGATGCCACAAGGAGAAGAAATTCAAAAAACAGTGCTGGATTTCTTTACAATAGCGGGATTTCCCTGTGTAATAGGTGCAGTTGACTGTACTCACATTAAGATACAATCACCTGGGGGAGACATTTCAGAAATGTTCAGAAACCGAAAAGGCTTTTTTTCTATAAATACACAAATAATAATAAATAAAAATTTACAGATAATGCATGTCATTGCTAGGTGGCCTGGATCAGTGCATGACAGCACTATATTTAACGATTCTCCACTGCCATCTGATTTTGAGAGGGGTTTATATGGGAGCAACTTCCTGCTCGGAGATAGTGGATACCCATGTAGGAGATATTTATTAACACCCATATTGCGACCACAGACCCATGCCGAGATAGCATATAATGCAGCTCACATCAAAACAAGGAATACCATCGAACGGTGTTTTGGAGTACTGAAACGTCGCTTTCCTTGCCTTCAGCATGGTATGGCTTTACAGACAGAAAAGGTGTTACGAGTTATAGTGGCCTGCTGTATTTTCCATAACTTGGCAATTGATTTTGATGACGAAGAACTGCCTGAGGATGTCTTTGGTGAAGCTGTGTCTGCTCAAGATGTCTTCAATCAAGGCATGGAGAGTACAACAACAACACACCAAAATGATTCTGTAAGAAGAACACTTGTAAACACCGTGTTTCAAAATAATTAGTTATATGGTATATAATATTATATAATAGCAAGGTACTTACAGGGTTAGGTATGACAAGTAAAAATAATGGAAACACGATGAAATTTCATAGGATATACTGAACTTTTAAGCTCAGTCTCAGTATTTCAAGTCTCCTAGCTATTTTTTGGTTATTTTAAAGATGAACAAATGTATCTGTATTTAACTTGGAGATTTCAGTGCATAATAATTCAGTATGCACTTCATTTCAGTGAATTTTTGTATAAAAAATCTACAAATGGGAAGATCACGACCTTTGAGTTTTGATACATGTATATATATATATATATATATATATATATATATATATATATATATATATATATATATATATATATATATATATCACGCCAATAACTCAAAAAAATATGGGCCCATTTTGAAAGAATTTGGCAGGTACCTTCCTTTCTTCCTTTTGTAAATGGCGTGGATAAGTTTGTTAGCCAGAAAAATTGGACCAGGTTTTCTGAGAAAATTTTGGGTTTTCTTTCAGAAAAAATTCGTATCTCCGAAAGAAAAAAGCTATGTCACCCAATTTTGGTACTAAGGTTTACGATATAAAAAGTTAACTATACACCAACATTTAGATCTTTATGTTACAAGAACAAAAGTTATAAGCTTTAAATTAAAAAAAAAGTTTACTGTCAGATCATGTTGCTGTGTCTAGACTTTTTAATATATAGGTATCTTACGTTCATCAATAATAACTGTGAGACCGAAACACTGTGTTTCAACCTAACAAAGTATACTTGCGTGAAGTTATACCAAGCGTTTTGGTTATTTTTATTAAACGTTTGTCATCTCCCAAGGGAAAGATCGCTTTTCTTTATTACGTAAGGTAAATTAGTCGATTGGGCAAATTAGGCTAATAAATTGAGTTCATAAAATAATATACTCCAACATGATGTGCTAGTTTTTCAATTTCTTCAAATCAAGTGAAACAATCAATTTCTAGGGTCATCTGCCTAATACATACTGGAAATATAAGATTTATTTTCTAGATAAAACAATGTGTTGCTATTCTATAGGTTTTGCTTTCAGTGCTTAATTTTTACTGCTTTTGTGAGACCATGCTCTTTTTTCTTTAATATGTTGTAATTTAATCTAATTTAGTTGCAATTTAATCTAATATAGTTGTAGTTACTTTATATATAATTTTTTTATCTTCAGAAGTGTTCTCTGATTAAAACATATAATGTAATATGATAATACCATACATAACTAAGGTGGCATACAGGAGTTGTTGGATTTATGTGTCATCATATCAATGTTAAATTAAATTGTTATACACATTATTGTAAGTTAAATGTATAAATGGAAATTAAAAATAAATATCAACAATCTTTCAAGAAAACAAATATTTAAAACTAAGCAGACTTTATTGCTTTAATTTTTGTAACTGTAGCCTATAAATGTTCATTTGTATTTTATGCTGCTGCAGCATTTGCTTTCTTTGCAAGTCAGCATTTTGAATTTTTTTACGAAAATAAATTTTTTTTAGCTCTTCAGCCGTGTGTTTTCTTTTTAGTATCTTTTTTGGAGCCTTTTTTCTGGGTACAGAAGTTTCAGGAGTACTGATATCAGGAATAGTATAAGGTTCGGGAGTGGGTTCAATAAATAGTGGAAGATCAATATCTGAAAAAAAAAAGGTGTATTTAAAACAAATGTGTAAACTTAAAGAAAATGTGCTTTCTGAAAGCCTGCTTTGTCAAAATATTATAGACATATCATGTAATGATATCTACAGCAGCTGGGCAAGTGTAGTGTCCAGTTTATTATGTACTGTAGCAATGGTGAGGTTGATAATGTAGAGTAAAATTTGAATAACTCAATTTTCTATAAACTTACACAGTTGCATTTTGGTACGTAGTAAGGTATTTTCCAAGGCAAGATATTAACGAAATTTCATTAAAAGAGCTTTGTAATTATCGAAGAAAAAAATTTGTTTCGAAAGAAAACTCAAAATTTTCCCGGAAAACCTTGACCGATTTTCCTAGCTAACGAACTCATCCAAGCCATAAATAAAAGAAAGGCACCTGTCGAGTTTCTTTGAAATAGGTTAATTATTTTTTGAGTTATCAGTTGGATATATATAAACATATAAAAATGGAAACTGACCCCAGATATGGGTTCTAATTCGCGCCCATTAGAAAATTTTTTGCAAAATCTCACCATCGATACCCCTCTATTGAGGAATTTTTTAAAATAAAAATTTACTAAAAAGCCGACCTTAAAAGTGGTTTTGATATTTTAAAACAAAGGTACCTTCCATTTTACATATTAGCAAAAATACATTGGCTTTTAGCTATTGTTGATTCATTGTAAAAAAACATATTCTTGCCCATAATATGCTGTTTTTTTAAGTTTTGTATTATGATGATAAATTACAATTTTGTTAGAAACTATAAAATCAACAACTATTGACGAAACTAGGTAAGGACCTGTCTTGCTAGTAAAATAATTAGAACAGTAGAAAAACTGTATGTAATCATTAAAGTATGGAAATCTCACAGTACATTTCTAAGGTATATTAGGTATATATGATTATTATTTTAGAAAAAACAATAAAACTTCAAGCTTTTATCCCACATCGGTTTTTATCAAAATATAATTTACTTACTAACAACTTATATTACATTTGAATACAAATGATCTTACCAAAATATATTGCAGCACTATCAGCAGGATTTGTTAAAGGCTTTACTTGGTCCCCAAGCAAACCCAATACTTGACTGCCAACATCCGGTAGAGTGGTAGAACAGGTACCACCACCAGTTTCTTGCCGTTCTTTCTACAAGTAAATTATAAATTAGTTATGGCTTATCTATAACCATAAGCACACGTGTGTTATGTAAGTGGGTATATGTCACCTATGTGTTTATCTAAGAAATATAGGCATGATTATAAAAAATAATGAAATATGGTTGAACATAAAATTATATTCGAACAATGATCGAATGCCACAGTATAAGCAAAAATAACTCTAACTACTACATAGTTACTATACTTTTTTATTCAAAAAGGTTATATAATTACCTTCTCCAATGCAGCTTGCTTTTTGATAATTTCCCACTTCTTCTCTTGACACACCTAGGTCCTCATAGCGCTGTCTCTGTTAGTAAAAAAATTGTAATTAATAAATATGTTGATAACTGTACCGAAAATAGACTTACATTTTCTGTAGCCATTTGCTTTCGAGCATTCCTTTTCAAGTTGTCATATAAGTTCCTTAGCTGCTGTTGAGAACGGCTATCGCTTCTCACCTGGGCATTAAACTGGACAGTGATGTGCTGCCAGGCATCACTTTTTTCTTTGCAGGTTCCAAGGTCTGTCCTCTTATTACTAATTAATTAAACACACAAATATCACACAATTCACAAAGCACCGTTACCGCAAACGATAACAAATAATGCTGTCATGCTGTCTTTCAACTGTCAAACACCGAAGCAGTGACGTATTTGCATTGTTGCCAAGTTGGATCAACTGCTAATCGCCGGGAGTTAAAAATGCTTTGTGAAACGCTCGCCAATATTTAATCATTGATTAACGTTAACGGAGGATTAACTAACCGGCACTTTAACCAGCGTTTGTGAAACCGGGCATATATCTTACATCCCCGTCTTCAATTATACTTAAGAAAATAAAAAAAAAGTTGTAAATTACAAATACGTTTTAATTTAAAATATGATACGGATTTGGTAACAAATACGTTTTAATTTAAAATATGATACGGATTTGGTAATTCAAAATGTTTGGTTATTGTACCGCGATTATTGTTTGAATTATGTCATTAATAATTTTAAAAAAAATATGTTAGGTCCATATGTTTTCATACTAACATAATTTTTATTATATCTGACAACCCTGCTTATTTATATTTAACTACCGTTGTCTGGCTTCCACGATTTACATTTTTCGGGTCTAAAGTAATAAAAAACACATTAATACTCTAACTATCCTTGTCAACGTTGCATGTGCGAAATGCCTATGCAATTCAAACTGATGTCGTAGATTATTTATTCCTTACACATTATTTATTTCTTACATATTTTTTATTTTCGAACAACTTCTTTCCTCGTGGACCATTTAAGTTGAAATTTGGTCACCAACTTTATTTTGACATCTCCCTTATATGTGCAAATTTTCATTTGAATCACTGCAGTACTTCAAACAAAAAAAAATATTGCGTTTTAAAAATTTCCTTTACATTTTTTATACAAAAAATTAAACCTACGGTGCTCATCTTCGAACTCATCCAAGCCATTAACAAAATCAAGGTAATCCCCAAATTTAGTGAAGATCGGTCAAGTATTTTTTGAGTTATCAGTTGGATACATATATATATATATATATATATATATATATATATATATATATATATATATATATATATATATATATATATATATATATATATATATATATATATATATATATATATATATATATATATATATATATATATATATATATATATATATATATATATATATATATATATATATATATATATATATATATATATATAAGCATATAAAAATCAAAACCGACCTTGGATATGGGTTCTAGAGGACCAAATTCGCGCTCATTTGAAGAAATTTTTCAAAAGTCTCACCATCGATACCTCTCTATTAGTGAATTTTCTTAATGAAAATTCACTAAAAAATTATGGGCCTTTTAATTTGGCCTGCAGGAATATATGTAAATATATTTTTTCACAAAAGAAGCCTTACGTAGCGAATCAGGTGAGCCATTATATAGAAACTAAAAACAGCAACTCTGAACAAAGAGACAAACCAAAAGGGTTTATCAGATGCCATGAAATATTTTAAGTTTAATGTGTGAAGTGTCAAGCATAATATTGGTGAACTGGAGGCATGTATTTATGAACTAGATGTAGACATAGTTAGTTTATGTGAACATCGTTTAAATTCTGTAGAAAATAAGAACTTTTTATTAAAAAACTATATATTGTTTAATCACTTTTGCAGGAGAATGATCTTCTCGTTGTACTTTATCTCTAGATTATTAGTATTCGAGGTGGCCACATCAATCATCGTCACTTGGTTGCAGGACGTATCCACTATTATTATATCTAGCCTCTTGTGGGCAATTCGTTGGTCTCTGAGCATGGTCCGTTCCCAGTACAACCTGTATCCTGAGTTCTCTAGAACAGGCTCAGGAGTGTATCTATAGTAGGGCGCACCTTACTAGGATTTACAAGTCCCAGTTTCAGAGACAGTTATTGATGAAGTATTTTTGCAACTGCATCGTGCCTCTCTTTATACTCTGTTGCAGCAAACGCTTGACATCCTCCGGTTTCGTGCTGGATAGTCTCCGATGACCAGACACCCAAATCTACATTTGTCATCTTGGACCAATTTATCTCCAACTATATACTTCAGGTAGTTTCTCCATGGGATGACCAGATCTTGTATGACCAGAAAAAACTCCTCTGTCTCTGGAAAAATCTGCCCGTACACCAACCAGTAGTTCGACGCTAGTTTGTTGACATGTGCCTGAGAGGTCTCATTCAAATGACGCCCATGGAGAGGCTTCTGCATCCAAGATTGCAGCTTCTCCCGATCAGTCCGATAGAGACTTTGTATTTCACTTTCTTTGAATTGTAGTGGTGTTGAATCATGTGCCTCACATATGGCACTGTGTAGTTCAGAAGTAACAGCCCGCTGGTAAAAATATGTACGTAGGTTCAATATCTGTTGGTCTAACCGTATACGAATATCCAACACTCCCTTCATTGTTAATTAGGTAGGGCTACTCGCTCGATAGCACTACGGGGGTGATGCTTTTTGGATTTTGTTAGGAGTGTTCGCACCTTCCGTTGTATATTCTCGATGTCCGTTTTATTCAATTTCACACATACAAATGAATAGCTGAGTGCAGAACATGTATTAAGAGCTTTAGTCAGGTTCTTCCCGTTAATATGTTATCGCACCACCTGCTTTACTTGTTTCGTAAACTCATTTGATCTCGTTCTTCATTACTGAGTAGTTTAGTTTCCTCGCTTGCTGTATTCCAAGGTATTCAGGATATAAGTATCGATCTTATAGATATTCAGCAGACTCATAAGCCATTCGTGTGGGACTGAGTCAAATGCCTTTTTGTAATCCACGTAGGCAGCAAAGATATTTCTTCGTTCATTGTCAGCTTAATTGCACATAACCTAATCAATTATTAGCTGTTCTTTGCATCCCATAGATCCTTTGGCACACCCTTTTCTGGCTCGTAATTATGTTTTTTCGTTCGCAGTGCGCATATATGCGTTTCTCAAGGCAGGATGTGATCAACTTATTTAGGATCGGAGGACAAGCTATTGGTCGGTATCTGCCGGGGTCTGCAGAACACTGCTGGTCCTTTGGCAGAAGATACGTATCTCCTTGTGATAAAAACAATGGCCTCTTTTTTGGGTCAAGTATAATATCATTTATTAACACCGCCAGTGCATGATGTGTACACCCAAATTTCTTCAGACAAAAGTTTTGGACGCCATCAGGCCCGGGTGCCTTTCAACTACGAAGCTCTTTACCTCGGAGACTTCGTCTGTGGTAAACGGCTCTTTGTTAACTCAGCTGGCGCCAATATTGCAGGAGGCTGTTGTGACTAGTTGACTTTTCCAGAACTCTTCAATTTGTTCCTTATTTGGAACAGTATGAGTGGTTGCATTTATATCTGAATTAGGCTGACGGTAGAAAGTATTGTTGCTTGTTTTATATCTCCTCAAGCGTTCTGCATATACAGAAAGCTTCTGTTTTATGGTGTCCAAACATTCTTGTGCAGTGTGGTTGACAGGAACTTGTGCTGAGTGTTGTCGCACTCGGCCTATTATTTCCTCTACTAGTTACTGAAATTTTCTTGTCTGTACTCCCCCAATATATTGCATCAGTGGTCCAATGTCTGTTCGAAGTGTTTCCACTCTACTTATTAACCTTTTTTCGCCCGGGGCATCTTTGACGCAAGTCTCTGTAATTGGACCTTCGATCGGAAATCGTAATGCTTAGAGTTTTACTTGCTGCCATTGCTGCACAGTAAATCAGCGTATGCATGTGCTCCAATTGGTTGACCTTTAGAAGGTGCGAGGATACCTATGGTTGTTATTATTATTTTAATAAGTTTTGCAATGCGTGACTTAATACTTAACCTTATGAGATGCATATCAATGGACCCGTTTAAAATAATTTATATTAAATTTCGCCTGTTGATGATGTATAATATTTCCTAATTCAATTGAAAGCCTTAAAGTTTTTCTATCTATTAATTTAATATGTAAATCAATTCTGTTGATAAGAAAGTCTCAGTGAAATGTAATATATCCACCTTTGTTTGTTATATAATATAATATATCCATGTTTGTTTGTAACATAATATAATATATCCATCTTGTTATATTTAACTTTCTGACTTTCCTTTCTACAGGGAATACATTACCCAGTAGTTTCAAAATTACGTTACATTTAATTACGGAAAAATTGGGGTAACAACAATTGAATTTGTAGTTTGGTGGTATGGGTTAGATTGCGCAACAAAAAAAAAATCCTGAAAAAAATCAGAGGTCTCTAGGTGCCCTAGAAGTTTTGCAAACTATCAAACTATATTGTACACACACACACACAAATATATATATATATATATATATATATATATATATATATATATATATATATATATATATATATATATATATATATATATATATATATACAGGGTGGCGCATTGAAAACGAAACAGACCTATTTGCGTCCAGAGATTATTTTTTTTAAGAAACGCTGAAACACGTCAATTTTAATATTGAGGGAGACATGTTTTGACATAAAAATCAACTTTTGCACATCAACTGCTTAAGGGTGGTGATAACAACCCTTATATTTTATATACGGAACATGCGTCGAGTGTTACATCATTTGGAAGCTCTTTCTTTTCTGAATTCAGCGCACTATTTTTTTTGAAGTTTTATCAACTCGTTTAAAAATTATTCACACTTGGAGTTGCAAGAACGTATTTCCTTCATTGTGATAAGAAATGCACTAGTTAGTCAATTTTTCGTAAAAAAAACAAAAAAAAACAAAACCAAACGTTCAAAAATGTTTATTCAGTTAAGTAAGTGTTCAAATTGTTGACCACCAGCTTCCATACAAGAGTACAAATTTTGTTCAAAACGAGCTCTGACATTCTGGAGCATTTGTGGAGTTATTAGACGGCATTCTTCAACAATGCGTCGTCGTAATTTTTCCAGGGACTCTGGTTCTGTTGTATAAATTCTACTCTTTAAATGACCCCATAGAAATAAGTCTAAAGGAGTCTCATCCGGTGATCTAGGGGGCCACTCAATAGCACATTTACGCCCAATCCGTCCTGGAGACTCTCTGTTCAAAAACTCCCTAACACGTTGTGAAAAATGCGGAGGAGCTCCATCTTGTTGAAACACTAATTGATTTTCTTGATAGCGATCATCATTTTCAACAATGTCAATTAGTAGAGTAGTAGTACATTTTACATTTATATTGAGACCTGTAAAAATTGAAAAAGCCATTTTTAGAATTGACTTTTCCTTTAAATCATTGTAGGTTATGTTTTCACAAACTTAGATTGATACCTTACCTGTGTCTGCGTCACACCATCACCCAACTTTATTCTTTAGAAAATATATTATGATTATCTATAACTTGTAAATCCAAGATTAAATTGTGTTGTTTCCATTAGAGAAGACATTTTGTATTATTTGCTGTCACATGAAAACCGTCATGCATGTTACCGTCTTTTAGTTCTCGGTGATTGTTTCCGATTGTATGCCAGCGTCATCTGTATGTTGTCCAAGTTGGAAACAAGTGATCTAACTGTCTTTGTAGTTTTGCAAATTTTCGGTTTGTTAAAAAGGACCACATTACAGGAAATTATGTATGTATTTAGCGTGAAAACACTCGTTTAGTTATGCTTCTTCTGATAAACGTCTCAGTCTGAATTTGGTGTCTGTCCATTGCTTTTAATTCGTAATTATGTACTATTTGATCATGGGCAAGTAGATTTTGAGTGTGTTTTTTTCCGTTCTGTCATTTATTGATGCAGGGGTTTTGTTTATCATGATCATCTGAATAAAAGAGAAAAAGACACTGTACAAAACGTTCTCGAAAAAACTGATTTTAGCAAACGAACCTTTGGTTAATAGCAAATTGAGTTTTTGAAATTTGAAGCATTTAATGAAAATTCGCTACCAGAACGCACTACTGCGTCCCCAATGTTTTTCTTACAAACATGAAATTTTGTTGCATTTCGATGAAAAAAAAAATCTACGAAAATTTGCGAAAAAAGATATACTATTAAACCATAAACTCTAACTAAAACTACTGCCAAAGGGAGAGAAAGGGAGAAAGAAAACGAATTTTCTGATATATTTTAGTGAAATGAAGGACAATGGCGGTTGAAGCTGAAACTTCGGTTTTGTAAAAGACACTGCTTGCCACGTCTTCTCTACATAAACCCGTTTTCGTTTCAGGATCTCTAAAAGTTGCCAATTTTGACGTTTCAAATTGCGACTTTGACGTTTTAAGAAGAAAAACTATAAAATTTTCTAAGTAACTTTTCTTGTACTTCTTAATCAGTTTGAGCCAAAAAAGTTACCTTGTGTCTGTGATATACAATAGATTTTGTTATCCATACAAAATATTTTGTTTTTGTGCGTTTCTTCAGTCATCAATGGCACCCAAAGTGTTTTTCTTTAGGCGACTATAACGCTTTTTTGTTGTAACCTAGAAATCTAAATATTCGAACGTAGTGTACTTTTCATTATATAAACCTGCGTATCACATTTGGTGGCCATAGATTCATTATTTCCGAAAGAAAGCCAACATTTTTCCAGAAAGCCTGGTCCGATTTTTCTGGCCAACGAACTTAACCAAGTTACTTGCAGAAGAAACGCACACACCAAATTTGTTGAAAAATCGGCGCATTATTTTTGAGTTATCGGTCTGATATCTATCTATATATATATATATATATATATATATATATATATATATATATATATATATATATATATATATATATATATATATATATATATATATATATATATATATATATATATATATATATATATATATATATATATATATATATATATATATATATATATATATATATATATACAGGGTGACGCATTGAAAACGAAACAGACCGATTTGCGTCCAGAGAATTTTTTTTAAGAAACTCTGAAACACGTCAACTTTAATATTGAGGGGGACATGTTTTGACATAAAACTCAACTTTGTCACATCAACTCCTTAAGGGTGGTGATAACAACCCTTATATTTTAATTAGGGAACATGGGTCGCGTGTTACATCACTTGAAATCTCTTTATTTTATGAATTCAGCACACTAATTTTTTCAAAGTTTTATCAACTTGTTTAAAAATTATTCACAGTTGTATTTGCAAGAACGTACTTCATTCATTGTGATAAGAAATGCACTAATTAGTCAATGTTTCGTTAAAAAAAACTAAAAAACCAAACCAAAAGTTCAAAAATGTTTATTCAGTTAAGTAAGTGTTCTAATTGTTGACCACCAGCTTCCATACAAAAGTACAAATTTTGTTCAAAACAAACTCTGACATTCTGGAACATTTGTGGAGTTATTAGACGGCATTCTTCAACAATGCGTCGTCGTAATTCTTCCAGAGACTCCGGTTCTGTTGTGTAAATTCTACATTTTAAATGACTCCGTAGAAACAAGTCTAAAAGAGTTAAATCCGGTGATCTAGGGGGGGCACACAATAGCACCTCTACGCCCAATCCATTGCTCTGGAAACTCTCTGTTCAAAAACTCCCTAACACGTTGTGAAAAATGCGGAGGATCTCCGTCTTGTTGAAACACTAATTGATTTTCTTGATAGCGATCATCATTTTCAACAATGTCAATTAGTAGAGGGTAAACGATATCTTCTATTAACTCCAAATGCGTTTTGCCACTTCAATTTCCATAAAAAAAAAAAAAAAAATTGATCCGATTAAACGGTCTCCAAAAATGTCAGTCCAGACATTCAATTTCTGTGGAGTTTGAGTGTGGACTTCGTGAAAATTTCTTGGATTATTATCTGCTCAATAATGACAATTATGACGATTGACTGTAGAGTTTAATAAAAACGTACACTCGTCTGAAAAACAGATATTGAACAGAAAGTTCCCGTTATCAGCTATTCGTGCAGTCATAACTTCACAAAACTCCAGCCGCCGATCAAAATCATCTTCATTCAGCTGTTGTATAAGACGAACTTTATACGGGTAAAATTTATGATGCTTAAATATTTGCTGAATAGTTCTCCTTTTGATGCTTGGAACAGTGGACAATTTTCTCGTGCTCAAAGTTGGATCTGCAGTAATTTGTCCTAAAACTTCAATCTCAGTAGTCTCATTTCTAACCGGAAATTCAAGTTCAGGATCCCGTTTTTTGTTGGCTACTGAACCACTTTGTCGAAACTTTGCAACTAACTCCAAAATGTATTTTCTATGTCTGTTCGGATATCGTTCATTAAACAAATTTGCGGCACGGTTGGCACAGTCATCGTTTTTGAAAAAAAAAAGGAGTAATTATTTCAACCCTTGCTTCTACAGAATACACCATTGTGAAATTAATTTTCAGTAGTACTATCAAGTATCAAACCGACCGATAAACTGAAATAATAAACCGCATTTCTCTCATTCCGATAAGAAATGTTCTGATAGTCAATTTTTTGTTTACAAACCAACAAAACATTGACTATCAGCACATTTCTTATCGGAATGAGTGAAATGCGTTTTTGCATCTTCCATTGTGAATAATTTTTAAACGAGTTGATAAAACTTCAATATATATATATATATATATATATATATATATATATATATATATATATATATATATATATATATATATATATATATATATATATATATATATATATATGTATGTATATATATATATATATATATATATATATATATATATATATATATATATATATATAATGAAACCCCGTATATGTGTTCTAGGCGCTTAGTTCGCGCTCATTTGAAGACATTTTTTCTACCAAAATCCACTAATAACAATGCTACCTAACTTAGAGATTTAAATATCAATATCAATTTGCTTTTTGATATGGATATTACTATGACAAATAAAAATGCATATTTCCATGTATCAAGTGTCAACAGGCATATAGTAAACAATAGAATAACGTGAATGTAATCTCATATCAAATAACATTACCAACACTACCAGACACGTGATGATTTTTTGCGACACACCAGTGACAAGGTTAAATCAGGAACGATCATAATACTCGACAGGTAACTAGTTAATTAACACGTATAAAATTAAACAAGCCAATAAAAACGAATCAATGCTAATTATGCAGTCAGTGAAGACCATTAAAACAAAAAACGCTAATTGCAGGGAACAAATTATTGCATGACATCTTACTTTTTGCACTTTCATCGGCTGTCATTTGTTCTTATTTTTATAAGAAACGAGACGTGGTGTCAGTTATTGAGACATATCGTATAAGGTATTAAATAACCGTAACCATTTATTACATTTCTAGATCAGCTAGATAAGTTTTCCCAAGAGCTTTTTTAAAGTTTAGTTCATATTTTATCCACACGAAGAGTTTTTCGTTGCCAAAATTCTTTAAGGGGTTTCTCAATTATTCGCTTGATCTTTTCTATATACTCTTCTTTACAATTGCTCTCTCCTCTATGGTACAACCCTTTTAGGTAGGCTTTCTAGTATTTATAAATGACTAGCAACAAATATCCGTGATGTCCTTTAGGGCTTAACTTTTTGTCCTGGTTTATATACAGGTTGCGCATAAGTAACGCAACAAGGCGATTACTTTTAAACCGAGAAAGGCATGGGACTCAAACTATGTAGGATTGCATAACAGATTATTTGCGACTATTTGGTGGCATTACCGACATTTTTTGAAGCACCCCTTTTTGGAAAGGTGACAACGCTTTAATTTCTTAAATAGCATCAGGGCTCATTGGACACATTTTTGGAAAGCGTATACGGCGTACCTTTTGATGGTACTAATTATTTTTAAGTTACCTTTGTCAAGAATGAAAACAATCGGCTCTTCACGATATTTATTTAGGAAAATGGTAACAGCTTACTTTATTAAAGGAGATGCTTAATTATATAATATTAGCAGCAGCAACAACAAGAGCAAAACTATGTGAAAGACCATTCACGAACTAACAAGGAGAAACCTAAATTGTCATACTGAATGCCCTGGCATAAATGCGGAACTTCCAGACTAGTTTAGCATTATTTTTTTCATGTGTTGCTTAAAATTAAAGTGCTCGCGGTACATATAACATTTGTTGAGGAGAAAACACCGCAAGTGAACACCCAATTCAAATTCTCACCTGTTACGCAAGAGTATGTTTTAAACGCAATAAATACCCTTAAAATCATCTAATTCTGCAGGGCCGGATGAGGTGTCAAGTATACTGCTTAAGCGCTGCAGGTTTGTTGTTTCTCTACTACTGTCGCAAATATATATATATATATATATATATATATATATATATATATATATATATATATATATATATATATATATATATATATATATATATATATATATATATATATATATATATATATATATATATATATATATATATAGAAACACAGATCTCCTCATTAGCGAATTTTTCGTTTCACGAAAAATTCGCTAAAACTATAAAATACTTATAAATAGGTCAGGGGCGGCACGTAACATCAACCCTCGTACAAATATACCCAACGACAATGATTTAGTACATCTCTTAAAAACCGCTTTTTGTTAAACAATAAGAATAGCATTCCACTTAATCTAGCCCTAGTTGATGGATGTCAATTGAAACCGCCCACGTATTCTTAGACATGTAGACTGTTTGCACTGCACATAATGAACTAATCGAAATCTAGTTAATTCCATAGGTAATTAGATCCATATTACGTATGTATGGTCAATTAGGGCAACAACCTATTTATTCAAGCTTAATATCCGGACTTAACAACCTAATTATCACACCTAAATCTTACATTTTAGTTAACTACTTCTAGAGCTTGTTAGTGACTTTTCATTAAGAGAATTCACTAATAGAGAGGTAACGATGGTAGGACTTTCGGAAATTTTTTTCAAATCTGCGCGAATTAGGGCCTCAAGAATCTTAATCCAAGGTCTGTTTTAATTGTTATATGTTTATATATATATATATATATATATATATATATATATATATATATATATATATATATATATATATATATATATATATATCTGTGTGAGTGTGTGCGTGTGTGTGTGTTTGTATGTATGGGAGCGATAATTCCAAAAGTACTGATTTGAGCGAAACTTGGCACATACCTTCATTCTATTAAGATCACAGACGAGCGCGCAAATCAGCTATAACGTACATTTCCCCCCCAAAATATACACAATTATTTTTGAAAACGCTATATTTTTGGAAGTATTGGAGTAACTGGAATGAGACTCTACACGTGGGTAGAAATAGTGTAAATAAACCTATCTTCTGAATTTTAAGTAATTTGGTTCACAATATTTAGATTTTTCCAAATTAAAAATAAAATCTGAGAGACACACGTTGAAACAACTTGAAAAGGTCAAAGCTCACAAAATGCTTCTACACAATCCCAGTCAAGAAAACTGTCAAGCATTTAATGACGCAAGAAACCGCTATGTCCGCATTCTTACTGAGGCAAAAAACTCGTTTAATAACCACATCAAAAACAAAGTCCTCTCAAGCTCCAACGGCAGCAAACCCTTCTGGACTCTTGCTAAATCTATTGGGAATAATTTCTGCAAGAGCACGTTCCCACCTCTTGTCTCAGGGGATGAAATTCTTTCTACCGCCCTGGACAAGACTGAACTTTTTGCCTCGTTGTTCGCCGGAAGTTATACTCTTAACCCACCTCTAAATGTTCAACCACCAACAGTCTCCAATATCGCGCATAAAATGACGGATATCATTTTCAAGACTAAAAAGGTATGAAAGATGCTCTCTTCTCTTAATACCAAGAAAGCCTCTGCCATTGACATGATCCCAGCAATTGTTCTCAAAAAATGCGCACCAGAACTTGCTCCTGTCCTGACTAGTCTGTTTAAGACATCTTACAATACAGGCATATTCCCTAGTAACTGGAAAACTGGTCGAGTACAACCCGCCCCCAAGAAAGAATCCAAAGCGCTTCCTAGCAACTACAGGCCTCTTTCTGTCCTTTCAGTCGCCTCTAAAGTGATGGAAAAGTATATAAACACCGAATTACTAAAATTTCTTGAAAAACACAGTCTAATCCACGACACGCAATATAGATTCTGTCAGCGCAGATCAACTGCCGACCTCCTTTTCTTTGTCACCCATTCTTGGAACAAGTCTGTGTAACTAGGCGGTGAATCCCAGATTGTCGATCTAGACATATCCAAAGCATTCGACCAGGTCTGGCACGCAGCGCTGCTTAATAAACTTCCGGCCTATGGCCTACCACCAAAACTCTGTAGCTGGACAGCTAATTTCCTCTCCAACCGGAGCATTTCTGTTGTCGTCGATGGCCATTCCTCTAAACTGTATCCAATTAATGCAGGAGTTCCTCAATGTTCAGTTTTAGCCCCTACTTTGTTTCTTCTCCACATCAATGACCTCCTTTCTAGCACATCCAACCCAGTTCACAGTTACGAGGACGACAGCACCCTCCACTCAAATATACAATATTCTAAGCCTGTCTCTTTAGCCCAATTAGATGAGGATCGCAGACTCATGGAGGGTTCTGCGTCCGTGGATCTCCAAAAAAATATTAGACTGGGGAAGTGGAAATCTTATACAATTCAACCCCACCAAATCTCAGTCTTGCTTCCATCTCATAAGAGATACACCAGCCCTAGACACATCACAATGAACAACCAAGTTATTTAAAGTAATTGGTCATTTTAACTCGTTGGCATTTCTGTGGATCGAAATCGTAATTGGCACCAACATGTCACATAAATTGCAGAAGCGGCTGCTAAAAAATTAGGTTTCCTCTTCCGGGCTCGCAAATAATTTTCACCAGCTAATCCCTATACCTTATATACTTCACAAATAAGGTCAAGCCTCGAATACTGCTCCCACGCCTGAAGGCCGTTGCCGCTTCTATACTCGCTATCCTGGACGCCATTCAGAAGAGAGATATACGTCTAAAAACAAAACAAAAAAAAACAACAAAGGAACGAAATATTAAACATTATATTGAAACAAAATTAATTTGAATTAAACGGAGAATACTACATCCAAGATGACGGACACCCAATGGGATCTCCACTATCAAGCATCATGGCAGAAATATGCATACAACAGTTAAAAGATAAAATCAACACTATCATAAAAGAAACATCAAATGTATAAGATACGTCGATGATAACTTAATAATATATGACAATCAAAAAACCAACATAGACAATATCCTCGAAAAAAGAAACCAAATCAACAACAACATAAAAATTACTATAGAAAAAAATTCAAGCAGCACCGTAAACTTCTAGACTTAACACTAATCAGAAAAGAAAACCAGATTGAATACAAAATATACAGAAACCCTGCACAAACAGATATCATTACACCTAAACACTCAATACACCCACACACACACAAAATGGCCGCATACAGATACTTAATTAACAGAATGCCACTCCATAATGACGAACGAGAAAAGGAATACAACATCATAATACAAATAGCACAAAGAAATAAATACAACAAGAAAACAATAGAAAAGCTAGTAAAAAAAATTAAAAACAAACAAATCAACAAAACCGAAAACAAAACACCAGACATAAACATAAAATAAACAACATTCACTTATTACCACCACATTAAATAAATAACACAAACACTCAAACAACATGACTTAAAAATGAGCTATAAAATAATAAACAAAATTGATAAAAAAACAAGAACACAACCCACATGAATTAAACGGAATATATCAAATAGAATGTAACAAATGCAATAAAAAATATATAGTAAAGACAAAATAATAAATAGAAACAAAATTCCAGGAACATATAACAACATTAAATAAAATCCACATACCAAGCTACAAATCAAACGTAGCTACACACATTCACAACAGAAAACACCAAAAACCATATATCAACCAATTACAACTAATAAAACATATTAAAGACCACAAAAAATTGGAATCTGGGAGCAATACTACATTAAACAAATAAACAATAAGAAACAATTAATCTCAGAACAAATCCAAGTACAAACGTTTAAACAAAACTTAATAAAAGCCATACAAATAGACAAATTATCAAACCACAATAATCAAAACAGGAAACCGATACGCTCGACACAGACCGACAACACAACCAATCAGAGAACAGTAAACCGACCAATAGAAGCTCAACACGCAGACTTCACGTACAATTTCAGACATAGACCACAGAGGGACGAGCATAGTCAGTAGCGTGCTGATGATGAACCAGAACGGTGCGAAACTGCAGTTCACGTAAACAAATAAAAAATCACAAAAGTACAGCAAACAAACAAGTATATATATATATATATATATATATATATATATATATATATATATATATATATATATATATATATATATATATATATATATATATATATATATATATATATATATATATATATATATATATATATACGTATCCACACGATAGCTCAAAAATTGATTAGCCTATTGAGATGAAACTCGGCGAGAATCTTTCGTTTATTAATGGCTTGGATGAGTTCGTTAGCCAACCCTATCGGAACAGCTTTTCTGAAAAAAATGTAATTTTTACGAAGAAAAATTTGTATCTCAAAAAATAACAAAGTTATTTTTATGAAGTTTGGTTTGTATGTTACACTCGTAAATGCCTTACAACGTACCAAAACTCAACTTTCTTGGTTTATAGAAAATTAAGTTATACAAATTTGAAGCGTTTAATGCAAATTTCTACCATATGCGTCCTGAAATTGTTAGTTTCTACGCCCTGCTTACCCTTACTTATAGAGCAGCTTGTATAATTAAATAAAAGTCACCTTTTGTTTGAAATCAATTTATAATTAACAGTGTCGCGTTTTATAATTGAAAATCCTAGTGGATGCAGAATATAATATATACATAATTATTTGCACGTATTTAATTTTAAACAAATTAAACAGCGAACATTTCGCGTTTATTATTAATTTTCTGATTATCTATGAAATTATTAGCATAGGCTCATTTAATTAGTTAATTATATTAGATTTGTTATGGCAAGTGATAGGTTGGGTCGGATATTCACATTTTTACAAATCTTAATAGGTAAATTGACTTATTGGCCAAGCGTCTAATAATTAAAACCTAATATGGATGCATATACAAAAGTTTTACCTACAACACATTATAGCTTTTCAAACTGTTAATTTTCTGGTAATAAAATATGTAAAGTTGTAATGGCAGTATTATAAGTATCTTTGTATGGATATAAAGTAAATCCTAATATTTATTAATCGTTGTTGCCCTTGGTTAAACCGTTCCGTACTAAATACAGACGTAGATACTATTCCTCTGGCTTCAAAAATGCTCGTTTTCTTTTTAGTGAAGTTTCATACAGAAAATTCACTAATAGAGAGGTATCGATGGTAAGATTTTTGAATCATTTCTTCAAAAAGGGCGAATTAGGACACCTAGAAACCAAATCCAAGGTCAGTTAAAAAGTTTATATACATACACATATATATATATATATATATATATATATATATATATATATATATATATATATATGTATATATATATATATATATATATATATATATATACATATATATATATATATATATATATATATATATATATATATATATATATATATATATATATATATATATATATATATATTATTTGTTTGCTGTACGTTTGTGATTTCTTATTGGTTTGCGTGGACTGCAGTTTCGAACCGGGACGGCAAACCAATAAGAAATCACAAACGCACAGCAAACAAATAAAGTGTATATTTAAAAGTGATTACAGTGTAGTGCAATATTCCTAAAGATATATATATATATATATATATATATATATATATATATATATATATATATATATATATATATATATATATATCTTTATGTGTATGTATCCAATCGATAACTCAAAAAATACTTTACCAATCGAAATCAAATTTGCCAATTCCGCTCATTTTGTTAATAGCTTGGATAGGTTCGTCAGACAGTTTTGACACTCGCATACTTTCAGAAAATGTAATATCTCTCTTCTCTTAATACCAGGAAAGCCTCTGGCCTTGACGAAATCCCAGCAATTGTTCTCAAAAAATGCGCACCAGAACTTGCTCCTGTCCTGACCCGTTTGTTTCAGACATCTTACAATAGGGGCATATTCCCTAGTAACTGGAAAAGTGCTCGAGTACAACCCGTCCCCAAGAAAGGATCCAAAGCGCTTCCTAGCAACTACAGGCCTATTTCTCTCATTTCAGTCTTCTCTAAAGTAATGGAAAAGTATATAAACACCGAATTACTAAAATTTCTTGAAAAACACAGTCTAATCCTCGACAGGCAGTATGGATTCCGTCAGCGCAGATCAACTGCCGACATTCTATCCTTTGTCACCCATTCTTGGAACAAGTCTATGAAACTACACGGTGAATCCCAGATTGTCGCTCTAGACATAACCAAAGCATTCGACCAGGTCTGGCACGCAGCGCTGCTTAATAAACTACCGGCCTATGGCCTACCACCAAAACTCTGTACGTGGACAGCAAATTTCCTCTCCAACCGGAGCATTTCTGTTGTCGTGGATGGTCTTTCCTCTAAACCGTATCCAATTAATGCAGGAGTTCCTCAAGGTTTAGCTTTAGCCCCTACTTTGTTTCTTCTCCACATCAATGACCTCCTATCTAGCACATCCAACCCAGTTCACAGTTACGCGGACGACAGCACCCTCCACTCAAATCAACAATATTCTAAGCCTGTCTCTTTAGCCCAATTAGATGAGGATCGCAGACTTATGGAGGGTTCTATCTCCGTGGATCTCCAAAAAATATGAGACTGGTGAAGTAGAAATCTTGTACAATTCAAACCCAACAAATCACAGTCTTTATTTTATTCTCATAAGAGATACACCAGCCCTAGACCCATCAAAATAAGCAACCAAGTTATTCAAAGTAATGAGTCCTTTTCACTTGCTGGCATATTTGTGGATCGAAATCTCAATTGACACAAATATGTCACATCAATTGCAGAAGCGGCCGCTAAGAATTTAGGTTTACTCTTCCGAGCATTATTACTATACATGCATTCACTATAGCTTATATACTTCACAAATAAGACTAAACCTCGAATAGTGCTCCCTCATCTGGGGTGCTGCTGCCGCTTCTACACTCGCTATCTTGGACTCCATTCAGAAGAGAGCTATTTGTCTCATCGGTGACCCTACCTTCACCCAAAGGCTGCCATCCCTTGCCCACCGACATGCCGTTGGTAACCTCTCTCTCTCTCTTTTATAGATATCTGCACGGGCACTGCTCAGAGGAGCTTTCTTCCTCCTCCACCTGCTGCCCCCAACAAATCTACCAGGGGAACAGAGCGAATGCACCCTTTTACTGTCCAGGTCTCCAGACGTAGAACATCTTGTTATGCCCGCTCTTTTGTCCCGAAGACTTCCAAGATGTGGAATTCCTTGCCGGCACAGGTTTTTCCTTCTCCCCCGAACCTCCAAACCTTCAAGTCCAGAATTAACAAGTTGCCTCTTTCCTCCTTGTCGACACTCACAGTACGATAGTATTTAGGCTGTAAGCCCTTGTGGTGTGTTGTTTAAATAAAAAAATAAAAAATGACCTTACGTGCACGTAGATATCGTATCAGTTGTCCTCTCTACCAGATTTGAACTTAATCGGTTCAGTAAATTATGAGTTATAACCAAATAAAAAATAAAAAATTTACGATATAACCTGAAATTACCTCTGAATGGGTACCTATAGTGTTAGACAAGGTCAGGCAGATATATCAGGGTTACGCTGCTGTTGCGAACAGGCTACATATGTTACAATAAACAATCAGCAGGGTTGTCATTTGCCAAAACTGTCATCTGAATCTGAAGATATCAGAAAAATTGGAGCGCTGGGAGGGGAAGAGTAAAAAGGAAATATGAGCGGAAATGCAAAAAAAAAACTTAGTGGGACCTCGAAAAGCTGCTTTTTTTTCACATTTCGCAGCCATATCTTCTTTAAACCCTGCCTAACCCGCACAGCATCCATATTCGCCCCAGGTCCAGGGGTTGTTCCTGAGTCATTTTTCTTGTGGTTTATGTATTAAGGGTGGTTATGGAAGGAAAACCCCCACGACAAAGTAGCGGCCGCCACCTTCACAGACTCAGTCACTCCCTCAGTCATAACACGGCGGAGTGCAATCTGAGAAATAGATAGTGATAGGTACCTACAAGGCAGAAGGTGTACCGGGAAAGTAGCATATAGAATAGCAAGCATCTAGTTAGAGAAATTGTGGGGAAAAAAGTCTTTTTCAACTTACCGCACCAGACCAGGTGTCAAGTTAAATTTAAATAACTCATCAAAGACAAGGAAGCAAAAGGCATAAAATAGTTTCAACGTGCATGTAAGATGCCAGCCTGTATCTATCAGTAGTTGGTTTACCTAAAACTGTCCGTATAAACAGCAATTTCACCTTAAGACGTCATCCAAGATTGAAACAGTCGTCAAATGTATTTGAAGTCACAATACAATTGATTTTGTAATTAGCTGGTTACTTAATTTACTTTTAGGATGCACTACAAAACTTCCTGAGACAGCAGGTTGCCGTCTGTATAGCTACCAAATAAAGAAGCAAATTGTTTAAATTCATAATATTAATTTTAGTCATATGCGGTGCTAATAATTTAAGTTCTTACGAAAATTCACTACAATAACGCACTTGCCGAGTCCGAATTTTTTTTACTTCAGACCAAAAGGTGGACTATATTTTTTACTAAGATTTTATGTAATTTGTTACAATACTCTAATAAATGTATGATACTAACCAATTTTAAAAGCGTGAACACAATAATAACAAACGAATTACATAGCTGACTTGCTTCTCATACAGTGAATACAGCATACGCCGCTTTTCATTCCCCGTATATCCAGTACTTCAAGTTGTGACAAATACAATGCTTTTAGAGGTTTCACCCCTTATATCGTTGAAACTCCCAGATCTATTGTTTCCGATGAATATATTTATTGATTTCATTCTACTAACTGATTCGGCCTGTGTTGTGGACCACACTCCATTATGGAAACCAGCTACCGACCTATGTTAAAAATCAATGCAACATGTTTGGTAGGTTAGGGTGAACGCGCTTTTTATAGTCCTTTTTCAAGTTCCGCTCACAAAGAACCGACATTTATAGAGCGTAATGAGTAAATATAAACTGTGAGAAAAGTGCTTCACGCAATAAAAAAAGAGATAACATTTTAATGTTAGAAAATTTGTCAAATAGCCTGAAGTGATGCATTATATATATATATATATATATATATATATATATATATATATATATATATATATATATATATATATATATATATATATATATATATACAGGGTATCAGAAAGTGAAAAATTCAAGTTCAAAATTGCATTATAAGCAAAAAAAATCAAAGAATAACATTTTTTCCGGTCGGTCTTTGTTTCGGAGATATCGAGGCATGAAGTTCATCAACTTTAATCATTTTTGTCCATAAAATGAATAGCAGATAATGCACCGAAACAACATATTTATTTATTATCGTTGACAGTTGTCACATAGTTAAGTATTATCAAATACTATATAATGACAATACAGGACACTCCGGCTGATTTCGTATTTCAAGAATATCAGCGCCCCTAGCGGATAGTATTGATGTTACGTCGTTCGAGAACGGGTAACACTAGCAATTGCTGGTGTTTAACTGTGTATAATTAAGGTTGAGCTGTGTTTTTGATAATTAATGTTAGTGGTTGGGTGTGTGCAATCTATAATTGTTCGAATTATAATGTGCTAAATCTATCAAAGACATTTCATAGATTTCCAAAGGATGGCGAAACGTGAATATGATTTGAAGCAGAAGACAAATTCAGAATCACTTCATGCCAATATGTACAGTTCGCAGAAGATAATTTATTGTGTAATATTTACCATCATGTACCTATTTATAAATAAACGGATAAATGCACCAAAAATAACACGGCTATGGTATAGCCAGTCTTAAAACACTAAGTGAGTGGTGAACGTGTCGCCACTTAGTTCGGAACCAAGTACTATGTTGTCACGCCCGCTCCAAATAACACAGAGTGTTAAAAATAGAGACAGTATACAACTAACTAACAATTTAAAAAAATTGTTAGCCCTGGCCCATTTCTACCCAAATATAGGGACAAAGCATGTAAGACTAGATGCATTCTCGCAACAATTAGAACCGTAGACCGGTTTCGCTCTCATTAGAGCTCTTCAGTACGGCATACTAATTGTAGCAAAAATGCACCAAAATAACACAGCTATGGTATAGCCAGTCTTAAAACACTAAGTGAGTGGTGAACGTGTCGCCACCTAGTTCGGAACCATGTACTATGTTGTCACGCCCGCTCCAAATAACACAGAGTGTTAAAAATAGAGACAGTATACAACTAACTAACAATTTAAAAAAATTGTCAGCCCTGGCCCATTTCTACCCCAATATAGGGACAAAGTATTAATTTACCACCATTGCACTTTTACGGTTGAGAGCTGTATGTTACACCATCACTCAATTGTACTTGCCGGGAAATTTACCTTAGTTGCTACAGTTTATTGTATTCTAATCTTTAAGTGCGTTGTTCTATTTAGAGAGGACATTTTGTATTCTTTGTTTCTTTTTGTCCAAAAATGAAGAAGTTTCCACGAATTTAAACCCAATAAATATATATATATATATATATATATATATATATATATATATATATATATATACCTTAAAAATTGGCTAGATATCCCAGAAGTCAAGGAGCGTACCGCTAACATGTCCAGGATCTATGAAATAAGTTGTAAGGATTGTGCTCTTAAATAGGCCGGGCAAAGTAAAATTAGAAATCAGGTTTAAATAACATTTAGCACAACTAAGATACGGTACTGTAGATAAGTCTGCCGTCGCCCGACATATTTGGGGTAATAATCACCACGTAGATAAAGAGCACCTAGAATTTTATCAATAATGTTAGACGACCAGGACAGCTAAATGCTTTCGAAAGCATAAATATATTACTAAATATAGTAATAATAGAAAGTGTATAAATTCGTCACCGCCACCTATGTTCAGTTTATTGATTGAGCACTCTACAAGAGATCCCGACAAATAGCGTAGGATTGAAGATAACAGATTCCGGGTAGATGGCATTTCCAGTAAAAAAAAGAAGCCGTGCAAGCTGTTTGGTTGGAACCACACTCAAGAGTCTAGGCCAAGTGCCTGCATAGAATATAAACACAGTTGTAGTCATCAAACGTTTAGATATTTTTATTCACTGATGACCTTAGCTTGGTTAATGAAACGATCGTCAGGTTTTTAAAATGTGTTGCGATTTGGGTTCACAGAGTGTACTTAGCGCATGGTGATCAGAAGTGGTGTCCCATGCAAGCACTGGCCGTACCCGGCGTTGCTTAACTTCAGTAATCGCACCGATATGTGCAACGTGGTGTGAAATTAAAAAAATCTTTTGAAATGTTTCTTACAGAATTTTCATATTTTTACAGAGAAATCTAAGTTTTTTTGAAAGTATGTTGCTATGACGACCAGCCATTTTCTCCTATAAGCTGCGACATTTAAGCATACAAAAGCAGAAATGTCTGCGAAATTTTTATAGAAAGAATTTCTTGCGCTCGCCCGAGATATGCGAAAACGATAAAGCAAGGCCCCATACTGGTATAATGCCATTAAAATTTAAATTGAAGCCACTTGAAAATAACTGTCAGTCACCCTCAAAGCTTATATTAACAGGTATTTAGGTTAAAATGGCTTATAATGTAAGCAGCAGTCGTTAATTATCAACACTCATGATGGAAGTGAAAACGATCAGAAGCTTGTGGCCCGCTTTGTGGTGGATACACTTCCTTCCGGTACCCTTTTAGTTGAAACCAAGGCCCTCCATGTATCCCATGGCACGTCTCCCCTGCGCTCTGCAACATGTCACATCCTGGCGGGGTTGCCAAGTAATTGTGAGGTCATATCTTCATCACAGGCACCTTATTATACTGGATTATTATATGCAATAACAACAAATAATACTAAAAACGTCTGGGCGCAGCAAGTGCGTTATAGTTATAGTAGTGAATTTTCAGAAAATGTGTTTAATAGCAAGAATTTCTTTTTTAATGAAGGTAGGCATCAAATTTGGTTACCGATATAGCCTATATAGTAAAAATAATGTACCATATTTCATCAAAATAACTTTATTGTTTGAAAAGTACAAAAATTTTCCGAAAGATATTCCCCAAAAAACTGGTCCGATTTTTCTGACCAACGAACCTGTTCAAGATATAATCACCTAGCAAGATATAATTATTAACAAAAAGCTTTCCAACGGAACTCCCAAAAAAAATGTACCTACATGAAAATTTGCAAACATTTTTTTTCACGAAAATCCGAAAATATTTTTTTGCAATAACTTATTAAAGATTTATTACCAAAATGTCACAAAAATCTTACAAACAATGATTTCTACGCAAACACAAAACATTTTCTGCAAAAATTGACTAACTTTTTTTTACAAAAAAATTGCCTGAAGAATACATAAAATTCAAATTATATACCTAATCTGTAACTAAGTCTAAAAAGTAGGAAAATGCAATAAAATATTTCCAAAACTGGAGTCTGTAGGTATAGGGAGTTGTTCAATTTACAAAAAAAAGTTCTAGACGCAGCAAGTGCGTTATGGTAGTGAATTTTTATTAAATTTTTAAATTTGAATAACTCAATTTTATGTAAACTTAGACAGTTGAATTTTGGTACATGGTAAGGCCTTTTTCAAGGCAACATATCAACCAAATTATATATATATATATATATATATATATATATATATATATATATATATATTATTTTCTTGGCTAAATAACTCATCCAAGCCATTAATAAAAGAAAGGCACTTGCAAAGTTTCATCGAAATCGATAGGTTATTTTTTGAGTTAGCGGTTGGATACCTATGGGTTCTAAGGGTCCTAGTTCGCGCTCATTTGAAAAAATGTTTGCAAAGTCTCACCCTCGATACCTCTCTATTAGTGAATTTTTTAAATAAAAAATCACTAAAAATTGAGTTACGACAGTTAGAATTTTTCTAAATTTAGGCACTATTTGAGAGCGCTATGTATAAGCCATCTCGATTTTTTCGACAAATAATATTAAATGAAAATCTCTCTGAATGCCTTACTTTCATGCGACTCTCCTATCTATTGGTAAATACAATTGAAGACCTCCATAAGTGCGTCATTTTCATGGGCCCCCGATTTGCATTGGTAAAAACCCCGTATCACAATTTTTGATATATTCCAAAATGTAAAAAGTTGAAAAACAAATGAAATAACTCGAAAACCATATGCGATATAAATGTTTTCTCCTTACAAGCATGTATTAAAATTGGACGGAAAATGCAATAATGCTACAATAAAAGGGGTGTTCCATTAAAATAAAAGAAAATTTGTATCACCAACGACTTATGGGGCACCCTGTGACTGTCAACATAATTTGAGATGCAGCTCAAGACACCCCATAAATAACTTTTATAATATTTTCCTGTATCTTGTATAGTAACCGATATATTGAGCTTTACAGTAAAAATGCAGCACCCTGTCTATATCTAAACATGTAAAAACTTAATTGACCCGGAGGCGCCTAGTTCGCACTCCTTTGAAGAAGTATTAAAAAAAATCGCGGTCTTCTAAATAACGATTTTTTTTAACGAAAATTCGCGAAAAAGTATAAACAATCAAATCACAAATTCTATAACTGAAACTACTGCCAAATCATCAGAGAAGGGGTCTAGTGAAATGAATTTTCTGGAAATATTTTAGTAAAATGAAGGACAGTGATAGTTGAAGCTGTAACTTAAGGCTTTCTAAAACACATTTATTAAGAGATTTGCTTTACCTGCCCTTATTTGTTTCAGGTTCTCCGCCTAAAAATTGCAAATTTTGACGTTTCAAATCGCGACTTTGACATTTTAAGCAAATTTCTTGACCTTTTTGCGCCAAGAAAACCTAATCTGTAATATACAATAGGTGTTGCTATCTATAAAAAATATTTTGGTTTTGTGCATTTCTCTGGTCATCAGTGGCCCTTAAATTTGTTTTTTAAATGTCTATGATTTTTAGTGAATTTTTATTAAAAAAAATCTGTAATAGAGAGGTCTCGATGGTGAGACTTTGCAACAATTTTTTCAAATGAGCGCGAACTAGGACCCCTAGAACCCATATCCGGCGTCAGTTTCATTTTTTATATGTTTATATATATATATATATATATATATATATATATATATATATATATATATATATATATATATATATATATATATACATATATATATATATATATATATATATATATATATATATATATATATATATATATATATATATATATATATATATATATATATGTATCCAACCGATAACTCAAAAAATAATTAACCGATTTGGATAAAACTCGGCAGGTATTTATTTTATTAATTGCTTGGATGAGTTCGTTAGCCAGGAAAATCGGACAAGGTTTTCCGAGAAGATGTTGAGTTTTCTTTCGAAAAAAATATTTTCTCCGAAAATTACAAAATTATTTTAATGAAATTTGGTGGGTATGTTGCCTTGGGAACGACCTTTTTTTCTGCCTCCGGGCTAGTCCGCATCTTTGCCGCCCCGATAGCACTGCATCCTTTGGCTTATTCTGCATGCCCTTAATTTTTTCTACTTCACCCATGAAGACCCTTCAAATCATCCAGAACAAAATTCTGAGAATGGTTACCGGAGCGCCATGGTTTGTCCGAAACAGTCAGATTCACTCTGATCTGGAAATGCCTTCGATACTTGAGTTCATAACTCAACTATCCACAACTCAGTTCACAAAAGGCGCTTCTCACCCAAATGCTCTTCTCCGTAGTGCCACCGACTACGATGAGCAACTTCCACATAAGCATAAGCGTCCAAAGCTTATACTTACCCGCTAACGCCCCGCGGCAAAAACAGAATGGAAACATTCATACCCAAAAAGTCATTGTGTGAAATCTTTCCGACAGAGGTATGGACTAAGGTCCGGTATTCCCAGGGAGGGGGTTTTAGTGAGTACAGTCTCACAGTACCTCGATATCCCACGGCACCTACGGAGCCGTAAATGGGGTCTGCATGAGCATTTCCCCCTCCTGTATCAAAAACAAAAAAATTCCAAACTCACTGTGCCTTGAACTAGTCTGCACAGCGATTGGTAGGGTGAAGTTTTATATTGCTCTGTCTCCGGTCTAGACTGACCGTAGATCAGTTGTCTCTTGCGGTCCAGAGCTTTACACTCGCACAAGATGTGCTGGGCTCGCTGGGAACGACCTTAATACATGGAAAAATTATACTTTCTAAGTTTATAGAAAATTGAGTTACTCAAATTTGAAGCATTTTATTAAAAGTCACTACCATAACGCACTTACTGCGTCCCGAATGTTTTTTTCCTTTCAACTGAAAGATCTGAATTTTGGCATGTAGGTTAAGTTTAATAGTACCAAATTTCGTTGCCATAACTTTGTTATTTTCGGAGATACAAAAATGTTCCGCAAGAAAACAAAAAAAAAATCAGGAAAAACTGGTCCAATTTTTCTGGCTAACCGACTTATCCACGCCACTCGCAAAAGGAAGGCACTTACAATATATATATATATATATATATATATATATATATATATATATATATATATATATATATATATATATATATATATATATATATATATATATATATATATATATATATATAAACACGGATCTCTTCATTAGTGCATTTTTTTAAGAAAATTCACTAAAATTGTATATGAAATAGCAATATCCAAGTCTAGCCCCATGCTTCATTAAAATATTTTAAAATTTCACCACAGAAAAACAAATACAAAAGATAAACGATACTATTCTTATTATATAATGGCTGTTTCGGTACAATGTAGCTTCTTGCCGTTTGCGTCAAAAAAAGCAAGACAATTGAAAAATTCTGAACGGAGCAAGTGCGTTATGCTAGCGAATTTTCATCGATCTAATTTTAAAAAAATAGCGATTGATGGCACCGGGCCCTGTTTGCTGACCTCGGAGATGGATCCACGGTGTCGTATTTCCGAATTATCAAGAAAATTTTGAAACACATTTTTCTTTCTAGAAAGTTAAACACAATTTTATTTTCAATTAAAAGAAATCTTTGTAAAAAAAAACCTATTTCGGAACATTTTATACATGAAAATTCGGTAATAAAATAACTGAAAAGTCATATTATTTGACTCAAACAGGCCGAATAGCTCAGCTCGCGAGGTAAGTAACCTCTAGAATTGGACTAGGAGGTCGCGGGTTCGAGTCCCGTCTTCAGACAGTCGGTGTTTTTCACTCGAATGTGGAAAGGCTGGGTTCTGATGAGTTATGGGTGGTGTGCTTTGTCTACATGTGTATGTAAGCTCCCCCTGTACAAGTTTAAGACTTCTGGGTGCGGAGTTTTTCTACTGTGGTGTTATTATTATTAGTATATAAATACAAATGTAGAAACTTTTCTGTGGATCCACAGAGAAAAGTTTCGTTTGCCTGATGATTCCGTATAAAGCAAAACTGGTTAGAGAGAAGACAACAAGCAGTTTTAAGGCCACGGAAAAGTCCATGTCTGCATTAAATATACTCGTGTTAGGAATGAAGACGCAAGTTTTTCAAAGTTTTTATGTTATTTTTCAACGTAATCTCCTTCTAGGTGGATATACCTTTCCCCATTTTATTTGCCATTTATTTAACCCATCCAAAAAATACGACTTGTCAAACTTTTAAAAATACGCTTATGTCTCGACGATAACCTCTTCGTTTAAACTGAATTAATTTCCCCCGCGCCATGTTTCATGTTGAGGAGCAGACACAAGTCGCAGGGAACCAGGTCGCGCGAATACAGTGGCTGTGGCAACAATTCGTAGTGCAGTTCATGCAGATTCATCGAGAACCGAAATCACCACAACACATCTTTTAAAGACCTGACGATCGTGTCACTTACAAAGTCAGCGTTATCAGAGGATGAAAAAGTCTGGACGCAACAAGTGCGTTGTCGTAGTCAATTTCCATAGAAATGATCTGACACGAAACATTTTTTCATTAAATGCTTATAACCTTTTAAGTTTTAATCGAGAGATTTAAATTTTGGCATGTAGTTTACTTTTAGTGAATTTTTTTTAATTCACTAAGAGAGAGGTATTAATGGTGAGACTTTGCAAATTTTTTTTCAAATGAGCGCGAGCTAGGACCCCTAGAACCCACATCCGGGGTCAGTTTCGATTTTTTTTATGTTTATATATATATATATATATATATATATATATATATATATATATATATATATATATATATATATATATATATATATATATATATATATATATATATATATATATTTCGATGAAACTCGGCAATTGTCTTTTTTTTATTAATAGCTTGGATGAGTTCGTTAACCAGGCAAATATGACCAGGCTTCCTGGAAAAAATTTGAGTTTTCTCTCAAAAAAAATATTGTTCTCCGAAAATTACAAAGCTATTTTAATGAAATTTGATTGATATGTTGCCTTGGCCTTACTACGTACCAAAATTTAACTTTCTAATTTTGTAGATAATTTAGTTTTTCAAATTTTGAGTTTTCTTTTGGAAAAAAATTTTTTCTCCGAAAGTTACAAAGTTATTTTAATGACATTTGGTAGATATGTTTCCTTGTAAAAGGCCTTACTACGTACCAAAATTCAACTTTCTAAGTGTATAGAAAACTGAGTTATCCAAGTTTGAAGCATTTAATAAAAATTCACCACCATAACGCACTTGCTGCGTCCCGAACTCTTTATAATGTTAACCTACCTACCATTTTTGGTTACCAGAGCTTTTTTATTTTTGCAGATAAAAAAAATTCCGAAAGAAAATCTAAAATTTTCCTGTAAAACCTAGTTTGATTTTCCTAACTAACGAACTTGTTTAAGCCATTAATAATTATATATACATATATATATATATATATATATATATATATATATATATATATATATATATATATATATATATATATATATATATATATATAAATTTGAAACTTGTCAAAAATGTTAGACATCAAACTATGCTTGATTCATTAGAAAGTATTTTTATATCAAGGTCATTGAATCGTGCGGCACATTTAATTTCAAGCCCTTTATTTTTACTTTGCATTTGACCACTTAAACACTCCTCATTTGTCTGGTAGAATAATAAATTACTGTTAATAACTCCGCCGGTCTATACATATACTAATCAATACGCTTGTCTTGACTTAAAGACCCTTTCGTTTTCTGTGTATCTATGAAGTCAATATAAATACTGTTTACGCAGAATTAAAATCAATATAAATATATCTGTATGCAGTATTTTAGTTGAATTATTTATACTTTGTTAGAGTTAACAATGTGAGCCAAACACCCGGGTTTAGTTTTCTATATAAAAAAGATAAGCGGAGGTCATTGTGTTTGTCTCGTCAGATGTGGTTATCGGCTTGCTCCAATAGCCACATAGTAAATTTCTAGATCGAAAGGGAACGTGCAGGTTCCTTAAATAACTAGGTACCGTTCCTTTTAAGCCTATTATCCTTATAATAGATAAGGGCTCATAAATTTGTCGACCAGAAGATTAAAGCAGGTCTTCGACCTCGTAGTTTCACTACACAATAAACAAACGATTGGTCTTCGGCGACAATTTTAGTTCGGACCAGTTCGTTTACCTAGACGCGATATAAATGCACGGTAGCTAGTAGTTTAATTTTAGAAATTTTCTTCCTCTGAAGATGTTGACATGGTCAACGAAACGATCGTAAGGTCTCTGTAAGTGTTGTTGTGATTTGGGTTCTCCAAGTGTACTTATTAGTGCTCATCACAGGTTCCAGTTTTCACATAGTTAAACACTGCAAAAATATCATCCACATAACGAGAACATACTCTAGGAAAATACTCACTATCATTTTCTAAATCCGTCAAATCTACTCATGAAAAATTCCGCAATGAGTGGAGAGATGTACAGAAATATTTACAAATCTGGCAACATGGTGCATCCTGAACTCGTGAGAAAACACCACCACGCACTGTTGAATGGAAACTCATCCGTGGGAATGACTTCGGAACAGGGTGTGTTTAGCTTCTTTTGTACCAACGAATGTGTGTGAGCTTTCGTTGAATGCGTTAAAACAAAGACAGAACCGACAGGACCCAGTGTTTACGATATTACTTCACAGCTTACTTAACCGTGACCTTTGTATTAATTATATGTAGTTTAGTCTACCATTATAGAATATCACCCTTTTTCCAAGTTCCATGGAATGATTATTTCTTCTACAATGATAATTAACTCCACATGTTTTAAAGAAAGAAATATTTCCAAATTCGGGATGCAACAAGTGCGCTATAGTAGGGAATTTTCGTAAAAATTGCAAGATTGGCGATTAGTTAGGCATATTATTACAATTAATAGGTACCTACTTTAAATTTAAACAGACTTTGAAGATCGGTCTTAGATGTCATAATCCGCCGTCATTTGAAAAATTGTTCCAAAAGTGTTGCCATCGATATCTCACTATTATCAAAAAATGTTCGGGACACAGCAAGTGCGTTATAGCAGCGAATTTTCATAAGAATTGTACACTATTTTATTAAACAGCATATTAGTAAAGTTAATACTTTAAACTTACACAGACCTTGAAGATCGATTTTAGAGGTCCTAGTACGTACATTTGAAGAATTCTTTCGAAAATGTTACCATCGATCTCTCTATTATCGTATAAATATTGCGTTCTAACCCCTTTTTAGAAAAATGCACACAACTAAATTTTCTATGAAGCTCAAGAACTAAATTTTGCTATATCTGTAGATAGTGCAAGTCTCTTTAACCCTTTGAGGACAACTGGTAAGTGCCAGAAACCACCTTCTATGTAATCGGTTGTAGCAATGCCAACTGGTTTCCAATGACTGCCATGATGTATAATGGGTTGCCTATGTCCACTAGTATGTGTTAGTGGCATTTATTCAATTGTTCAATCTCAATTCGTCTGGAATTAGTAATTATCTATCGTGCGTTTTTCATGTGGGCAGGTTAGGTTTGTTTTATACCAGTTTTTGTGGTCTTTATTGGAAAATATTTCGACAAATGTTTGGTAAGTTATGAAATATGATCATACAAACACATTATTAGTGTAATTGCTTCAGTGTCTGATTATAATTTCTTCGCATGATACGTAATATGTGTGGTCACTGCTGATAACCACCGGGCTAACGTGCTATTATTTTGTAGGTTGTAAAGATAAGTGGACGTTTGAAGACTTAGAGGCAATGTCTCAAAGAGAAATTTGGGCAATTTTAGACGATATTCCCAGCGATATTAAATCTATCACATCTGATGTAGATGACGAAGAAGCTGAACTTTCAAATCAAGCAGAGCTACCAGATTCAAGCCAAGAACTGTTTGATATAGAATCAATGGATATCTGGTACGAATCAGACGAACATGTACAAGATAGTGACTATGACCCTGATGATGACATCCCATTGTCCGCACTACGTACTAAACTATGTAGAGGTTCAATTTCCTGGACAAACGATCCTCAGTTCACTACTATAGTACAAAGATTTTCGAAGCAAACTGGTCCTAACGTGCCAGAAAGTGTGGAGAGCCCAAAAGATATGTTTCTTCATCTGTTCTGTAACTTGTACGCTGTCCAGAAAAATTGCCAAAAACCATATGTACCTACTAATAACGACGAAATCAAGAGATTCCTCGGAGTAAATATGATTATGACTTTGAAGAAACGAGATTACTGGTCATCCACAAAAGAAATGAGAGACTTCTATATAAGTTCTGCAATTTCAACGAACATATTTTCATGGCTACTTACCAACTTACATTTGAATGATAATGCTTTGCAACCCAAGAAGGACGAAGTGGGGTTTGATAAGTTGTACAAACTAAGGCCACTACTGACGAAATTATCAGAGACTTATCAGATACAGCATTACATCCAAGTGAATACCAATCAATCGATGAATCGATAATCAAATTCAAAGAACGAAGTAACATCCGGCAGTACATGCCGATGAAACCGACCAAACGTGGATATACAGTTTGGGTACGAGCCGATTCTACCGGTTATATGTGCCAATTTCAAATATATACGGGTAAAGTTAGTGATGCTGTTGAAAAAACTTAGGAAGTCGTGTCGTCAAAGACCTGACAAGAAGCTTAGTTGGTAAATACCATAGAGTTTATTTCGACAATTTTTTCAACACTCTGCAGCTTCAGCAAGATCTACTTCAAGATAGAATTTACTCTTGTGGGACAGTTCGTCGTGGTAGAACAAATCTACCTGATTTCAAAGCAGACAAAATTCTGAAACGAGGAGAGTCAGATTGGCATGTTTCCAAGGACGGTGTAGCAGCTTTTAAGGGGATGGATAAACGCAGTGTTCTGTTGTTAAGCAATTACCAAAATCCTTCCATAGTAGAAACAGCCTCAAGAAAAAGGAAGAATGGTTTGGTAGAGGAAATAAACTGCCCTCTGCTCGTGAAGGAATACAATCCACATATGGGATATGTCGATAAATTTGACATGTACAAATCATTATATGAAATGGACGGAAAACCGAAGCCGTCTTGGAAGCAAGGTTTTTTACAGTTTGAAATATAACACTGTTTCTTACGAATGTAGACACAAACTACGCAAGCAATAAGCAAGTGTCACCCAGAATTTTACGATATAAATGTCAGTTAAACAAACTTTTATAAGAAAATGAATTTCGGCCGATAAATTGGGAGATTAAAATTATATCAATAGATGTCGCAATATGTATCAATAGATGTCCCGAGAACTTCCAAGTTGTGGAATTACTTGCCGGCACATGTTTTTCCTTCTCCCCCGAACCTCCAAACCTTTAAGTCCAGAATTAACAAGTTGCCTCTTTCCTCCTTGTCGACACCCACGGTACGATAGTATTTAGCCTGTAAGCACTCGTGGTGTGTTTTTAAAGAAACGACACCCTCTCTAGAATATCATAATTCAACCAAGTGCCATTTTGAACAACGAAGCCGTTACCATAGTAACAGAACCACAGTGTTTGCAGAAGCATATAGAAGTAACGTTTTAATTAAATTGTTTATATTGTTTGATAAATTGATTAACTAGAAAACTTTTGTCAATACAAATTAAGTAGTATCCTAAAAAATCTTGTGGTTTCATTCATATCAGATTACATAATTTTAATAAATATTTAACAAAAATTAGGTAACAGGTCCAAAAGTTAAGAATTTTCACTAGATCCCACCAAATCCCTGAAAATAGAGTCTACATCAAGCCGAGGATCAAAGGAAGAAAACAATTAAGTAAAAAAGGTAAATCTATCCAATTTAATAATAAATATAAAATTTGTTTAATATTGAGTTTAATTCTTATAAGATAACAAAATTTTACTTACATACAGATATACAGGTGCTCTAAAAGTGTCAGAATTTTAGTTACAAATTAATTGAAAAAATATTAACCCTATAATTAATAACTATATAAATTTAAAGGCGCTCAACAATATAAGCAGATATAATCTAAAATTTAAGTATAATACCCGTTACAATACTAGGTATACAAATAGGAGTATAAAATCTACAAATATTACAAACGCATTACACGAAATACAATTAAATTACATACTCAAATAATATACAATATACTCCTTAAAACTAGTACAATATACAATATTTATACAATTATACCCCATTAAACCATTTCTCTCTCTCTATATATATATATATATATATATATATATATATATATATATATATATATATATATATATATATATATATATATATATATATATATATATATATATATATCGGAAATGGTAAGAGATAGATAATCGGTATAAAGAAATGTTAACAAATTTCAAAGAGATTTTATTGCGAATTGAGATTAAGCAGAAAAATATGGGTGTTCAATTTGAAAATATTAAGTTAAGAATGCAATAAGTTGCTCTAGTTGGGAACTTAGTATAAAACGATCTGTATAAGTTACTGAAAACACTAACTGCGCCTTACTTAGAACCAAGCTTCTTCAGTCTCCTCAGAGAGGCAGAATGTCGGAACTTGATTAGGGGCGCAGATATGTCTTATCAAACGTAGTAGTAACATTTTGAAAATTTTCTAAAAAATCGAATGAAGTCGCATTTTTGACATATGGTGCTTTTACAAGGGTTGATCTAGAATTCTACGCAGAAAAAATTCAATAAGATCCTGTTCAAAATAACGAAATACATGGTACTTACGGTTTAACTGGAAGCGCCATACACAAAGTAATTTCACTGAATTCCACATAATCGCTTATAATCAAAACTTAATTTTCTCCTTCTAATTCAGACTAGCAGGTCATAAACTTCTAATCAACGCGACTCGCCGAACAAGCTGTTTATATTCCTATTTACAGTGTGTTTAATTTTTTCAAGAAAAATGCTTGGACAGGTCAATATAATCTTATTAACTGCCAACTTATGACGTAAAAATTACATTTAGGACGTCACCTATTTTTGAATGGTCACGTCATCATAAGTTTTTTTAAATGAAAACCATGTTTTTGCTGTTTTTACATAGACCTGCCTGCTACTGAAATGATGAAAAAAATAGTATTTTACATAACAATTTTTTCAGAAAATAGCATTATTTGCTTAAGAAAAATGAAAACGTAGGTTTAATGGAAAAAGTTATTGAACCGAGGAAAACAAACAAAATTTAGTGCAGATGTTCAAACTTTCTTCTACTTACCATTTGACATTGACCGATACGAGTGTAAACACTTTGTACACTACGCTAAAAAAAATTCAGGATTAATTGACTCCACTTCTGCGCGAATTATTTGCTGTAGCTCCTCTAAACTATTATTTGATCTGCTGAAATAAACTTTCGACTTCAAATAACCCCACAGAAAAATTGAAGGGAATTAACACGGTGGCCACTCAATTGCTCCTCGACGCCCTATCCACATTTCAGGAAATGTGGCATGTAGATATTGACGGAGGTCTACACCAAAGTGAGGAGGTACCCCATCTTGCAGAAACCAAATATCTTGATGGAAAAATTACTGCTAGAGCTGGCACCAAATCCAATCGCAAGAAATTTAGATAACGTGCTGCTGTAGGGTTATTTCCATCCATACATTCACTTAAGTCAAATGACTCGCAAGCTTCCTGGTAACTTCTAAGCCTGTCGTCATATCTAATCATCGTTATTATCCCTATTCTTTCCCTTTCGGTTAAACGTGCAATTTTTATTACATTCGAATTATAATTGATTACTTTACGCAGTTTTACACTTTCAGCACTAAGACTACTTATTCATTAATTTAAATGGCGTATAATAATTGTAATCAACTCACCATTTAACATTATTGTCTTTATTCACTGAATTTCAAGTCCATACTAAGATAAAAGTCCGGTAACTAAATACTGATAACAGTAAATATTCTATAAATTATCACAAAGTTAGAAATTGATTATAACGTTACTTTTTTTCCACCTGCCAAATAGTTACATGACAATGTATCAAAAATCACAAAATCAAATGTTTATTATTTTATAAAAGTGAAGGAAAAGCTCATTATTCTAAAGAAACCTAGTCCTAAATAAAAACGGTCAGAATTATTTATTATTTCTTATTAAATATAAGTTTTCATTTCTTAAAGTAAATAATGCAATTTTTTCAAAATCGTTTAAGTAGTAAGCAGGACTATGAAAAAACAGCAAACAAATATCGTTGCCATTTAAAAAAGGTTATGATGACGTCACCATTCAAAAATAGGTGACGTCATAAATGTGATTTTTACGTCATAAGTTGACAATTGAAAAGGTAAAATTGCCTTTTTCTTGAAAAAATAAATAACGCATTTTATGAATTTTATTCCAAACTTTATCATCACACTGTACATATAATTATTTATAAGCAAAACATTACGTATAGCTTATAGAGGAGTTGCGAACTTGTGGCTGCAATTTATGCAGTTTTGTGGTGAAAATATTAGTCAAGAGTTAAATTTAAATCAATTTCACACTGAAATTTTATGCTATATAATTTTCGTATTCCATATGAAGATTATTTACTCCACCAATCCTAATTTCTTGGCACCAACGATACTTCCTGTACCTGATTGGAACTTCTTAGCTACTTTATACTCCGACAGAATCTAGTTGTAACTTTGCGATGTTGAAAATATATTGTAAGTGACTTTGCGTCTGGATTCTAGACACTAGTTTCTTTTTTAAGTCGGTTGAAAAATTAAAACTTTTCTATTCCGTTGGTTCGATATCTTATGCACACCTTAATCAACAAAATTCTCTGAAGACCGTGAATTAGTTTTATATCACAAATTCAAAGTACAAATTTCATAGCTGTACGTGTTTTTAAAACAAAACATGAAAGAAACAGTTAAAGCAGGTAGATTGTTAAAATAATGAGTCTGTGGACATTTTGGTCGTTTTACAATTCAACAAAATCGGAAACCCGTGTTAAAAATTTCATTCAATTTGTAGCCGTCAAACTGGAGTCAGAGCATCATAATTTGCCGCGGAATTATGACGATTGATAGCGCTACAGGGAAATCCACAATATGGGTATTTTAAAGCCGGTACTGGTTTCAGCAATTTACTTTATAGTTGGCAGTTATGAAAGATGACATCGGACTACATCTATTGCAACTTGATGCTCGTGGGGAGAACATTACGTCATACTCGACCACGTGCCTTCGACCCTTACCAAAAAGATTTCAGCCAAACTCGCCCTAACTAATCTTTGTGTCGCTAGTTTTATGACGAAATAAGAGGGTGATATTTTAATTGTCTATTGTTAATATGCGTCACCGTAAGACAGGGCAATAATTGTCAGAGCCATCGAGTATCTGAAGAAAACAAAAAATGCTTTTTTTTTTGCTGGCAGAGCAATTTGTACAGTGTGTACATCTACTAGTCTCAGTAAATGATTCCATAAAAGTCATCTATACAGAATGATTCTAAATTATCGTACGCAAATAATTCCAGTGTTGAAAAACAAATCGATCCGCACCTTTTTGTCCTGTTGAATTTTAAAATTTGAGCATTAGAAGATTCTTTGTAGCTTGTAAGTTTTCCATCAAACATGTTTGCACACAAAAATATTTCCTTTTCGACAAAACTCAAAAAAGTTGTGTTAACCACCTAAAAAATAAACACCGGTCTAACAAGAATACCCCATTAATATTTGAGGGTTTCCTAGAAATATATAGCTCTGGGTGGATTCCGTGAGAACGCTTGAATTTTCGATTTGATTATCCTTTTGACTACCAGTTGATCAAACCTAAAAAAATGATACCAGTGTATACCAACATTTCAAGCATAAATAAATGTATAAACCAAAAACCTAAAAATCATTGCTATAAATTATTGCCTCGATTTATACTGCTGAAATCTTAGCCATTAAAAATGCATTATTATTGCTGTTGTTGTTGTTGTTGTTGTTATATAGGTATGCATAACATGTATTGCTCATAGAAGACAATAAAAAACGCAGAAGTCCCTATGTACAGATCCAAAGTCATTTGTGATATAATTGAGAAAATAAAATCCCTTCAACCAGTGCCGGCTGGTGATGTTGGGAGTGGGTGAAGCAGAATCCGCGCGGCCCCAAAGGGGGTCCAGGGAGACGAAGACCCCCCACACACCCCCCCCCCCAGCGCCGCAGACCAATTTTGTTTAAATTTTTAAGGTCACACGTTCTCCTGGCACTTCAGTATTTAAATGAAAAATCCATTTGTACAAAAATATAGACTTTCAAAAGGAATATTTTTCGGAATAATGAGCAGGAATATTCGATGTGAGGACACTGTACACCCACGCATACGGTAATATTATACGGCGCGTATTACCTATGAAAATTTGTTTTTAGAGGGAAGAGCTACAAGCATATTGTTTTTTTAATTCAAGCCCCTTCTCTTTTTTTACAACTCGAAATTTTATATCTAATTTTTTATTATTTTCAAATTATTCTTTTAGACGTGATAATAAACAAATCAATTCCACTTACAAAAGAAAAACACGAAAAATCCAGCTTTTAAAAGTCTGTAAATGTGACACATACGGGATTATTTAACGGCAACCATATTAAAAATAAAAATACAACTCTGACGATCCGACTCAATCTAAACAATCGACAGAAACTAAGATTTGAAGCAGGCTCAGAAGGCTGCATCACTTTTGTGGCGCAACCTACCAGTTCGCGTGCCGTTGCCATGGCAACCGTCTCATACAGAGAAAGCAGAGGCAGAATTTGTATACGAACAAATCTGGCTCAGTTAGTCCGCAGCTGCTTGACGCTCTACAGTTCCGCAATACGTAAGCGATGTGCGTTGCGGCATGTATATATTCAATTCGGTGATCAGGGACGGGCTTGCAAATTATATCGTACCATCAATTACTATAAAAATACATTATCAACTGCGGCGCGACGTAACAAGACATTTTTTGTGATTGTACCAAATAAATTTGACAGAATGAAAAAAATTAAATTATGGTGGATTTTTAATAAAAAAGTTTAGCTTAACCGAAAAATATATGTGCAGAAGCGCTTCACCTGCGTCATCTGACGAGCCGCCACTGCCTTCAACACCAACAAAAAACAGTTATTATGTTATGGGTTCAAGGCCACCCACAAAATACTATAAATAAACTATAAATGACGAAGCTGATTTTTTATGGAAAAATTGCCTCAATAAAATGCCCAGGGTTTGATTATCACCGTAGAAGTAATCTCTTTCAACTGATAAGAACAGTTTGTAAATCCAAATGGCAACACTATTGTTACAAATTGGCTAAATCTGCCGGCAACCACTTTAGCTCTATCATAACTAACCTTTATATGAAAAGTTTCCGATCTCCAGACGTTTATACTCGACACTCAATAGGTCACGGCAGCTTTCCATACCACCTATACAAGATAAAGATCAAATATATATATATATATATATATATATATATATATATATATATATATATATATATATATATATATATATATATATATATATATATATGTATATATAAACATATATAATATAAATAAAATAATCGACTATGGCCAATCACCGACGTCAGGGAGAAGTCACACCTCACTAACCTGGAAATTTGCCGAAACCCAGCCTTTCTGTAAGGAAGGTAGGTATTTTTAACATGCCCAACACTGCATGGACTGACGGCTTTACGCCCCCTTCAAAAGGCTGGACGTGCAGACATTCAACAAAAATATATATATATATATATATATATATATATATATATATATATATATATATATATATATATATATATATATATATATATATATATATACATATAAAATCTGGAACTGATCCTGGATATGTGTTATAGGGGGCCTAGTTTACACTCATTTGAAGCAACTTTTCCAAAATTCAAAAGTCTAGATCTCCTCATTACTGAATTTGTTTCTACAAATATTCACTAAAAGACTAGGTTCACTTACCTATTTTATTTGGATATTTAACGATTTGATGGACTTGTCTTCACTCAGAGAGACTTGTAAAGTCTACAATTTTTTTATTAATTCATAAAACAACGCAAAACTAAAAGAGAAAGAAAGTTAACAGAGTGACCATGTGGAAAACACGTGCCCAATAGCTATTACTGGCTAGCATGATGAACTCTGAAAAAAAATCATATGAACTTCAGTTTTCGCATGCAGGCCTAATTTGTAAGGTCGGAATTTACTGCGTTAAAAGTCTGAATGTATACTAAAGAAATATCACTGTTGCCGGTACCTTGAGGACGAATACATAGCGTATGAAAGCCAAATTGAAAATATGTGTGACTTGTCGGGTTTTAAATTTAGGAGCTCGTAGGATCGGTGGTCCAAATTTAAGAATGTGTGCCTCCGAGTCCAAGAGTCCTGGGTTCCAGTCCCAGTAGAGGCTGGTTTCCGTTTTTAACTACAAACTGTAAAATTAGCATCAATCGACGTTGTAGCATTTTGTTCGAGCAAGTTGAATGTTCGCACGTTCCGCTCTTCGGTGCGGACGTAAAGCCAGGCGAGCTGTGTATGAAGTAATGTGGGGCACGCTAAAGATCTCTACTCTCCTTAGAAAGACGCAGAAATTCAGAAAAATGGCCAGGATAGTGTGGTTAACCGTTAACCCTCATCTACAGACATCCGATTATTGGAAGAGTATAACAAACCCCCGGTATTTATTACCGGTTATTTTGAAGAAAAAATTTATATATAGGGCGGCGCAATGAAAACGAAACAGACCGATTTGCGTCCAGATAATTTTTTTAAGAAACGCTAAAACACATCAATTTTAATATTGAGGGGGGCATGTTTTGACATAAAACTCAAATTTGTCACATCAATCCCTTAATTTTAAATTAGGAACAAGGGTCGAGTGTTACATCATTTGAAAGCTCTTTCTTTTATAAATTCAGCACACTAATTTTTTTGGAAGTTTTACCAACTCGTTTTAAAATGATTCACAGTTGAAGATGCAAAAGCGCATTTCACTCATTCCGATAAGGAATGTGCTGATAGTCAATGTTTTGTTGGTTTGTAAACAAAAAAATGACTATCAAAACATTTCTTATCAGAATGAGAGAAATGCGGTTTATTATTTCAGTTTATCGGTCGGTTTAATACTTGATAGTACTACCGAAAATTAATTTCACAATGGTGTATTCTATAGAAGAAAGAGTTGAAATAATTAGACTTTTTTTCAAAAACTATGACTGTGTCAACCGTGCCGAAAATTTGTTTAATGAACGACATCCGAACAGACGTGTTAACAGAAAATACATTTTGGAGTTAGTTGCAAATTTTCGACAAAGTGGTTCAGTATCCAACAAAAAAACGGGATGCTGAACAAGAATTTCCGGTTAGAAATGAGACTCTGAAATTGAAGTTTTAGGACAAGTTGCTGCAGACCCAACTTTCAGCACGAGAAAATTGGCCACTGTTTCAAACATCAAAAGAAGAACTATTCAGCGAATATTGAAGCATCATAAATTTCACCCGTATAAAAGTCATCTTGTACAACAGCTGAATGAAGATGATTTTGATCGGCGGCTGAAGTTTTGTGAAGTTATGACTGCACGAATAGCTGATAACGGGAACTTTCTGTTCAATATCTGTTTTTCAGACGAGTGTACGTTTTAATTAAACTCTACAGTCAATCGTCATAATTATCGTTATTGGAGACCGTTCAATCGGACTAATTTTTCTTGATGGCAATTTGAGTGGCCAAACGTATTTGGAGTTACTAGAAGATATGGTTTACCCTCTACTAATTGACATTGTTGAAAATGATGATCGCTATCAAGAAAATCAATTAGTGTTTCAACAAGATGGAGCTCCTCCGCAGTTTTCACAACATGTTAGAGAGTTTTTGAACAGAGTTTCCAGAGCAATGGATTGGGCATAGAGGTGCTATTGAGTGGCCCCATAGATCACCGGATTTAACTCCTTTAGACTTCTTTCTATAGGGCCATTTAAAGAGTAGAATTTTTGCAACAGAACCGGAGTCTCTGGAAGAATTACGGCGACGCATTGTTGAAGAAAACCGTCTAATAACTCCACAAATGCTCCAGAATGTCAGAGCTCGTTTTGAACAAAATTTGTTCCTTTGTATGGAAGCTGGTGGTCAACAATTTGAACATTTACTCAACTGAATAAACATTTTTGAACGTTTGGTTCTGTTTTTTAGTTTTTTTTTTAACAAAAAATTGACTAATTAGTGCATTTATTATCACAATGAATGAAATACCTTCTTGCAATTCCAATTGTGAATAACTATTAAACGAGTTAATAAAACTTCCAAAAAAATTAGTGTGCTGAATTCAGAAAAGAAAGACGTTTCAAATGATGTAACACTCGACCCACGTTTCCTATTTAAAATATAAGGGTTGTTATCACCACCCTTAAGGGGTTAATGTGACAAAGTTGGGTTTTATGTCAAAATACGTCCCCCTCAATATTTAAATTGACGTATTTCAGCGTTTCTTAAAAAAAAAATCTCTGGACGCAAATCGGTTTGTTTCGTTTTCAATGCTCCACCCTGTATAGTACATTTTTTTAAATTATTTATGTGACTTATAGGTTTATATGGGTTATCTATATCTGGCAAAATAGGTTGAACGATTGATTTTAATGAAAAAACACAAGTTTTTTGCTAAATATATATTGGCAGACAGTTTTTTCAAACATGTTCAATAGTTTGAAAGTAACATTCATAAATGCCACTTGAACAAAACTTTGGTTCTTTTCAGCAAATAAACTCAAAACATAATAACTCTAGATAAAAAAGTATTTGCATCAAGAAATAAACATTTGGGAAAAAACCTGTAAGAAACAAAGTTGTGATAAAATTCAAGATGCACACTCCTTGAAAACTCTTTAGGTGTGTGTGTATTGCAAACAGATCGGTGCCTTGCACATTATGCAAATATGAGTTGTTTTTCTTTAGGCTGAACACCTTCTGCGCGTTGTACTTTTGACTTCTTGGCTTTGGACCTTTGAATAATATGGAGTTTCTATTTGCAGTAAACACTGCATGGAAAACTGGACGTCACGAGGAACATCGGCATTTTGTAGGAAGTCTTTTAAGACCTGAGCACTTAACAAGGATGTTATATTGTAATATTCTAGTGTTTTTAGTTACTGCAGGATCTTTTGACCATTTGAAGCGATTTTTACCACAGAAATAATTGGAATTTACAGCAGTATCAAAATCGGCGTCTTTGTCCTCTGCTTCCATTTCTGATTAAACGTCACGGTCCGATGGTATATAGTAGTTTTTCTAACGTTTCTTCAAAATTTTTATCTCCAAAATTAACCCTGTTTGAAGGCACAGGATTACTTTCACAGTCCATTTCTTTATCCTAAAAAGAATATAACAAATGTAAAATCTTCCTTTATAGTGATTTTGTTTCTAGTGAAGAGGAGTAAATAAATATTACATAAACACGAACCTCCGGTAATTTGTACCTGTTCGATTTATGGCTTATGACGATAAAACAGCGAGGTTTCACAAAACACAGTAAATACTGTGACCACAGCATAGTTTATGCTGTGCTTTGGCTGACACAGTTTAACTAAGCGTCGAGAAGGTACATGCGGGCGTAAGTGGTGGGGATATACTGAAAATTATATACACCCAGCGGTAAGAAAGAAATACCAGGCTTCTGTAGTTAAGGGTTAAACTGTTATCAGGCGTCGTCGATTGGCAATAGTTGCGGAAATAGACCAACGTTAAAGAAACACAGATACAAATGTGGCCGCCTTTGAAAAAGTTTCTTCAGATGAGCGCTAATTAGGCCCCCTAGAACACACGTTCGTGGTTTGTTTATATATATATATATATATATATATATATATATATATATATATATATATATATATATATATATATATATATATATATATATAGACAAGGAGAAAGGTTAAGGGCAGGGCCGCAAGGAGACAACTGCATACACGTGTTTCAAGCTTATTAGCTATCATCAGTATGGTATATCCAGGTGATGATGGAAACACTCTGGATGAAGAAGCAAAAATACACGGAGTCACAACAGGCAACCAGTGCACATTTGTATAATTCACTGTCTATATATATATATATATATATATATATATATATATATATATATATATATATATATATATATATATATATATATATATATATATAAATCGAGCAACTCTTCTATTATCGCATCTTTGTATTTTCCATCGAATTATAATAAAAGCTTGCGAGGAAATAAATTGAAAACGTTCATAGTTTTGGGTTATTTCAATTGTTTCGCAATTTAGCACATATTAAAAATTGTGATACGGCATTTTTACCAATACCCTGGTGTCCCATCAAAATGACACGTTCTTGCCGTACACAGGGCGCTCTCAAATAGTGACTAAATTTGAAAAAGTTCAAGCTGCCGTAACTCGATTTTTTTCAAATCGGAGAGCATGTATTTTGTGGTTCAGAAACGAACAACAGGACCTCAGCTTTAAGTTTTTTATACAGACTTTAGTTTTCGATAAAGGTATTTACATTTATAATCGCATACCATGAATCATGTAGGGATAACTTCTAACTTTTCTTTCAGTTTTTTGTTTGAAAATTTTATTGCAAAATTATATCTTGGCAGGTGAGTAAATAGCTTGAACAGGTTCGTTGGCCAAGAAAATCGGATCAGTTTCTATATTTTTTCAAACAATAAAGTTATTTTGCTAAAATATGGTACGTTGTTTTTACTATATAGATTATATTCGTAACCAAATTTGATGTCTGCTTTTATTACAAAAAGACATATTTGCTATTAAATTTCTCAATTTACTACCATTACGCACTTGCTGCCTTCCAACCTTTTAGCGATTTTTTAGTGAATTTTCTTAGAAAAAATTCACTAATGAGGAGATCTCGACTTTTGAATTTTGAAAAAATTTCTTCAAATGAGCGCGATCTAGGACCCCTAGAACCCATATCCGGGGTCAGTTTAAATTGTTATATGTTTATATATATATATATATATATATATATATATATATATATATATATATATATATATATATATATATATATATATATATATAATATATATTTATATATATATATATATATATATATATATATATATATATATATATATATATATATATATATATATATATATATATATATATATATGTATCACACCGATAACTCAAAAAATAATGGGCCGATTTTGATAAAATTTGGCATGTACTTTTCTTTTGTAAATAGCTTGGATAAGTTCGTTAGTCAGGAAAATCGGACGAGGTTTTCCGGGAAAATTTTGAGTTTTCATTCGAAAAAAATTATTATCTCAAAAAGTAATTAGCCGATTTTAATAAAATTTGGCGTGTACCTTTCTTTTGTAAATAGATTTGACAAGTTTGTTAGTCAGGAAAATCTGACGAGGTTTTCTGGGAAAATTTTGAGTTTTCATTCGAAAAAAATTTTTATCTCAAAGAATAATACGCCGATTTTGATAAAATTTGGCACGTACCTTCCTTTTGTAAAAGGCTTTGACAAGTTCGTTAATCAAAAAAATCGGACGAGGTTTTCCGGGAAAATTTTGAGTTTTCATTTGAAAAAAATTTTTATCTTAAAAAATAAAAAATCTATGATAACCAAATTTGGTAGGTAGGTTTACGATATAAAAAGAAAACTATATACCAAAATTTAGATTTCTATGTTACAAGAAAAAAAAGTTATAAAATATTTTGTGCCAGATCATTTCTATGAAAATTCACTACCATAACGCACTTGCTGCGTCCAGGCTTTTTTTTAATTCGCTTATGGGGAGATCTGTGTTTATATATATATATATATATATATATATATATATATATATATATATATATATATATATATATATATATATATATATATATAAATATATTCGACCGATAACTCAAAAAATAATGGACCGATCTTGATAAAATTTGCAGAGTACCTTCCTCTGTACCAAAATTTAGGTCGCTAGCTTTAAAGACAAAGAAGTTATGGGCAGTTAAAGCAACAAAATTTGGAGTTTTCCTCAAAACGTCAAACTAGCAATTTTAAACGTCAAAATTGACAAATAATGTAAAACAAATACCGTCTGTGAAAAGAAAATGTTGCAAGAAGATTGTTCTGCAAACCCTTAAGTTTCAGATTCAACCGCCATTGCCCTTCATTTTACAAAAATATTTACAGAATATCCATTTCAAACAGACCCTATCTCTGATGCTTTGGCTGTCAGTTTAGTTAAGTTTGGTGGCTTTTTGGATATTTATTTGTAGGTTTAGTGGAGTTTATGGTTTGACAGTCTATAATTTTTTTCAGCTAATTATCGTAGAACAAATTTGTTAACGCATTTTTGCATTTTTTATCGCAATATGATACGTTTATAGGAAAAAAATCTGGACGTAGTAAGTGCGTTTTGGTAGCGAATTTTCGGTAAATTTGCAGATTAGCTCCCGAACGCTTTTCAAAAAACTGTTTTCAGAAACCTGCCTAGGGCCCCCACTGGATCCACAAAACCTAAGAAAAATTTCTTGTTCACACCCCACAAGGAAGTTACGGGACCAGGAGAGAATAGGGGTGTTGGGCGGGGTGGTTAGTAAAAAGGAAATATGAGCAGAAAATGCGAATAAAACGGGCTTGAAAGTTGTCTTATTCACATCTTGAAGCCATATCCCCCTTAAACCCTGCCTACCCTGCACAGCACCCCTATTCCCTCAAAGCATTTCTTGTTTACACTCCCCAAGGAAGTTACGGGACCAGGAGTAGGGGTGTATAATTTTTTTAGCTAATTTTCGTAGAACAAATTCGTTAATGCATTTTTGAATTTTTTATCGAAATATGATGCGTTTGTAAGAGAAAAATGTGAACGCAGTAAGTGCGTTTTGGTGTCGAATTTTCGGTAAATTTGCAGTTTAGCTCCCGATCGTTTTTCAAAAAACTGTTTTCAGGAACCCCAATAAAAATTTCATGTTCACACCCCCCAAGGAAGTTACGGGACCAGGAGTGAGTAGGGGTGCTGAACGGGGTAGGTAGTAACAAGGAAATATGAGCAGAAAATCGAATAAAACGGGCTTGAAAACTGTCTTTTTCACATCTTGAAGCCATATCCCCCTTAAACCCTACCTACCCTGCACACCACCCCTATTCACTCCCAGTCCCATAACTTCCTTGGGGGGTGTGAACAAGAAATTTTTATTGTGGTTTGTACATCCAGGTGGGGTCCTAGTAATGATTCTGAAAACATTTTTTTTTTTCAAAGCGTTCGAGAGCTAATCTGCAAATTTACCGAGTTTTCATTAAATCCTTCAAATTTCAATAACTCAATTTGCTATTAAAATATGGTTTGTTGGTTAGGAAACCAACATTTAAGTTTATTTTCGGAAAATTCTTGTATATTTTCAAACCATAAGTAATTTTGATAAAATATAGTACATTGTTTCTACTACATAGGCTATACCGGTATTCAGATTGATGCCTGCTCGCATTTGCTATTAAACATATTTTTATGGAAATTCACTTCCATAACACACTTGCTGCATCCAGACTTTTGAAAAATGTTTATATATTTTCAAACAATAAATTTATTTTGATGAAATATGGTACATTGTTTCTACTATATAGGCAACCAAGTTTGATGCCTGCATTCATCAAAGACATTTGCTATTAAAAATATTTTAAAGAAAATTCGCTACCATAACGCACTTGCTGCGTCCAGAGATTTTTTTGAATTTAATCAGTATTAATGTGATTTTGCACTTTTACTATAATTAAAATATTACTAAAACCTCTAACTGTATATGGATTTGATTAACGTTAATAAATAATAATTGACCTTAGAAGCAATGTGTATCTGCTTATTATTATTTAATTATAGAATTAACCAAAGGAATCAAATATATATCTTACATAAAAAAATTATCTAATTAAGTGCAACGGTGGGATTGTGCATGAGCAATATTGCGTTGAATGTAACGTGAATATTATATACATGTGTATTTCAGTTATGTGAAAATACACCCACATTTTACGTCATCAGCGAAAGCTTCTTGATTTCTTCTGTATTTACATAACCATATTGATACGTGCAAATTTAAATTAGAACATTTACACATGTCTGATATTTGTTATTTCTATATTACGTCAAATTATGTACCAGATCTAAATATAAGATAATGACCTGCAATATTGCCTTGATTCCGATACGGCTTGCTTTGGCTCCACCAACTAGGAAGTTGGATAAGAGTTTAAATATTTTCTGGGAATTCTTATATTTAGCAACTTTATTCCCGGTGCACTTTTGGTGAATTTTCGTAGGAAAAATTCATTAATGAGGAGGTAGTAAATTATAAATGTTGTAAACAAATTTACAATGACTGCGAACTAGCGCCTTATATTTTTATAGTTTATATATATATATATATATATATATATATATATATATATATATATATATATATATATATAAAAATTCATTAATGAGGAGGTAGTAAATTATAAATGTTGAAAACAAATTTACAATGACTGCGAACTAGCGCCTTATATGTTTATATGTTTATATATATATATATATATATATATATATATATATATATATATATATATATATATATATATATATATATATATATATATATATATATATATATACAGTGTGTAAAAGCCAAATGGAATAAATTCATTATTTCGGTTACTGCACATTCTTATAAAAAATCCCGAAACACGTCAAATTTTAATTGTAAATTGACATTTTTCAACGTGAAAATGCGATCCCTACCTTCAACCTCCTTCGAATGACAGGTACAACCCCAAATTTTTTAAAGGGGAAGTATAGGCTTGTGATATGTCGTCTGAAAGTTCTCTTCATTCTCTATTCAAAAATGTTATCGTTTTCAAGTTTATTGCAACAATTAAGATAGAATAAAATAAAATCATGTGGTTACCGAAATTCGCTACAATACAACAAAAAACTAAAATGTCATGCAAAATGTAATAAAATGTAAAACACTAAAAAGAACTATGAATGTCAATGAAGTAGATGTTCAAAATGTTCTCCGCGAACTTCTTGGCAACACCCTAATCTTAAATAAAACTGTCTTCTAACAATATTTAACATATCAGGCGTGATCGACCTAATCGCAAGCGTTAATCGTTCTTTTAAGTCATTTAAGGTTTAATTTTGTACACAATGCTCTTCACATATCCCCATAAAAAGAAATCTAATAAAGTAAGATCAGGTGATCGCGCTGGCCATTCTATCGATCCTCGCCTCCACCGATTGGAAAATATTGCATCGAGGTACTGCCGGACATTGAGTTGGTAATCTGGTGGTGCTCCATCCTGCTAAAACCATATCGTATTCACTGGCACTTGAGGGTTTCCTGGACCAGGATCTAATTTGGCCAAAGTTGGAATGACGTCATTTTAAAGTAGTCCCAAATAATTATCGCCATTCAAATTACCCTCAATGAAAAAGGGACCAGTGATATGGTTTCCAACAATGCCTGCCCAAACATTAACGTTCTGAGGGTATTGCGTGTGTTCTTCTCTCATCCAGTGAGGATTTGTTGTTGCCCAGTAGCGACAATTTTACCGATTGGCATGACCGTTAAGTGAAAAAGTGCACTCATCAGAAAACATAACGTCTTCTAATTGGATAATATTGTTATCCAACATGTCCATCATTCGCTCGCTAAAAATAAGTTCTCCTATCAAATTCGTCTTCCATGAGCTCCAGAGTAGGTATCATTTTATAGGGATGCGTTTTATTTTCTTTTAATATGTTAACTATCGATGCATGGCTAACATTAAATGTAGTGGATGCCTGTCTAGCCGATGTATGTGGGTTTTCCACAAATTCAAGCATCACGTCTAATTTGATTTCATCACTCAATGCATTGGCTGCTTCTTTTTATCTGTTTTACATGACCAAACTTGCGAAACTGCTTCTCTATTTTACTAATTGTTCCTTGGGATATAGGCGGTAAATCAGGAATATCCTCATGAAATAGGCGAGTTACTTCATGTTGTGTTCGGGTTTTATCTCCGTAACCAATCATTTGTATAACTGTTATTTTATGCATTTCCGTTAATCTAACCATTTTTCAGAATTGAAGTTAACGAAATTCAAACTAAAATTATAATACTAACAATTTAAATGAAAACTTATAATTACAAAACAATTTGCTTAGGCGTTTTAAACCAACTAACATTGCCTCGGAAACTCTTTAATGTATTTTTAATTGATACAATGTAAAAAGCACATTACTATGGTTTTTGCTTACTTTCTTATCTTCAAGACCTAAACGGGAAATAAGTTTTGAGTATACTTATTACAATATTGTAATAAGTTTTGGGTATTTTATAACGAATTTCGCTAACCACATGATTTTATTTTATTATATCTTAATTGTTGCAATAAACTTGAAAACGATAACATTTTTGAATAGAGAATGAACAGACTTTTCAAACGACATATCACAAGCCTATACTTCCCCTTTAAAAAATTAAGGGTTGTACCTGTCATTCGAAGGGGGTTGAAGGTAGGGATCGCATTTTCATGTTGAAAAATGTCAATTTATAATTTAAATTTGACGTATTTCGGGATTTTTTATAATAATGTACAGTAACCGAAATAATGAATTTATTCCATTTGGCTTTTACACACTGTATATATATATATATATATATATATATATATATATATATATATATATATATATATATATATATATAAGAGGTGTGCGAAGCTTCGAAATTTCGAACCGACCCCGAACTCGAACCGAACCTTCGAAAATATGTTCGCACTAGCCATGTTGAAGTAGTTCGAAGTTCGAAATATGCAATTCTTCAAAATAGTTCGAATTTCGTTGGTCAAAAATACTTCGAAATTTAACTTTACAGACATTGAATGTTGCCAAAAGTAGCGAAGTTGCGGCCCCTTTAACTCGGTAGCGACGCTTTCAACTCGTTATCGGTCTCATTGAGTCGATAGCGTAATTTCAGGAGATTTCACTCGTGCTTATTTTTGATACTAGGTGGGACACATTGAGACACAACGGAGCCATTTAACAATCACAGAAATATTTTTCTTATATATCCTAGCCTCCAAACACTTTTTTCAGTAACAACATTATGATGGCAGTGTTCGAAGGCGATCGGTAACGTAAATTTTCAGAATTTGAGGATAATTGCAGATTGCCTTTAGAAAACATTGGTTTCAACATGCTTTATTTCACAGTGAGCCAAAACAGTTACATATTCACAATCAGCAGATAGTTCAAACTTGTAAGTCGTTATTTTTAACTGACTTCAAAAAAGGAGGAGGTTCTCAATTTGACTGCATTTTCTTTTAATCTGTGTTACCTCAGAACATTTTTGTAGGTAAACAGATTGTGATGATTCTTTTTTTTCTTTTATTTGAAAGCTGGTGCTTCTCATGTGGTGCCATATAAATTTGATGAAGAACTGACCGGTAGTTTTTGAGTTATTCTTAATGAAGTCGGTTTCCTATTTTTTTAAATTTTTATTGTTATATACCTATCATGCTCACTTTGAACCCTCTCAATCTGTTTACTAAAACTGCCTAGTCAATACCTAACAACATATTTATAAGTGAGCTTATCTATAGATCTAGAAATCTAAAAAAGTTTAAAATATTTTTTGTTTTTGTGGTTTTGATTTAACATTGACCCATCTCCACAACGATCAGCATCGGAAGGCATTTTCACCCAATCAACCTGCAAATTTGTCGAACCCTTCCTTTTTGTAAAAAGAGTGGTAATCTTTTACATATCAAATATTGTATGTTACAATGTTCCTAAATTTTGTATTTAAGGAAATGATATATGAACACTGAAGAATTTTGGGTAGTTCGATGTTCGATTTTGAATTTCTAATAAGTTCGTAGTTCGACTGTGAACCTTAGACATACTATTTCAGAGGTTCGAAGTTCGAGGCAACATATTTGCTTGGGTTCGTTCATAATTCGGTTCGAACAAAACATGGGTTCGCACACCTCTAATATATATATATATATATATATATATATATATATATATATATATATATATATATATATATATATATATATATATATATATATATATTATAGTGTGTCCCAGATTCGCTTCTCTATACAGGGATATCGGCTCCTATTATACCTACAGCAAAGGTTAAATGGGGAAAGTCTTAGAGAAAGCTTAGTACATTCAATATCCGGCTTCAGATTTACGATTGGTCAATTGGTTTTGGAAATATCGCCGAAAAAACGAAAATGGCGGATTTCGTTTTTCTCCAGTAAATCCGAAACGGTTAAATTGACAGCTGTCAAGATTTGATACTATTCAGACACTTTTTTAAGACGAATAAGATGGCTTGTTTGACATGTCTCTAACATCTTTTGTTATCCAGCAACCCGCCTCAACTTTAATTTTTCTTATGACCGCCATATTGCAATCTAGTGATGTCTCACAAGTGCATAAAATATTTGAGTACCATCGAAATATCACAGTTCGTAAAGTTAGGTCTTATGTTTTCTAAGGAAGCCATGTTTTATTTGTCGGAAAATTGCGTTTTTATAAGTTGAAAATTTTTCCCATCTAAGGAGGAGTTCTGACTTTGACGTTAAATAATTCAAAGTGTCAAAGTTGTGTTTTAGTGAATTTTCTTAAACAAAATTCACTAATGAGGAGATTCTGACTTTTAAATTTTGAAAAAATTTCTTCAAATGAGCGCTAATTAGGCCCCTCAGAACACATATCCGGGGTCAGTTTCAATTTTTATATCTTTATATATATATATATGTATGTATCACACTGATAACTCAAAAAATAATAGGCCGATTTTAATTAAATTTGGTGAATACCTTCCTTTTGCAAATGGCTTGGATATGTTCGTTATCCAGGAAAATCGGCCCAGGTTTTCCCGGAAAATTTTGTGTTTTCTTTCGAAAAAAATTATATCTCCGGAATTAACCACGTAAGGGCAAACAAATTTGGCACACGGGTTTATATCCTTATAGGTAAGTCATCAAGTACCAAAATTTATCTCTGTAGGTCAAAAGACAAAAAAGTTATTGGCATTTAAAGAAAAATAAATTGGGGTTTTCCTCGAAACGTCAAAGTTGCGATTTAAAAGGTCAAAATTGGCAACATTTAGTCAAACAACTTGAATCTAATACGCGCTATGGAAATAAAATGTTTCAAGAGGAATGTTTTACAAACCATGAAGTCTTAGTTTCAACCGTCATTGTCCTTCATTTTAATAAAATATTTGCAGAAAATTCATTTCAAACAGACTCTTTCTCTGATGCTTGGCAGTAGCCTTAGCTATAGAGTTTATCGTTTAATGGTATATAAGTTTTGTAGAATTTTCGTAAAAAATCAATAAAGCTCAATATATATGTTATTATACAACATATAAAAAAAAATTGTATATATTAATTATAGGGTGTCTTCAGCTACATCTTAAAAAAAGATTTCCACAATCACAGAGTGGCTCATAAGTCGTTGGTGATACAATTTTTTTTTTTAATGAAACACGCCTTATGTTACTGCATATTTGCATTTTTCATCGAAATATAATGCATGTTTGTAAGAAAAGAAATTCTGGACGCAGTAAGTGCGTTATGGTAGCGAATTTTGATCAAATGCTTCATATTTGAATAGCTCAATTTGCTATTAACCTATAAGGTTGACCAAGAAACGACTTTTTTCGGGAACAATTTAAGTTTACTTTCAAAAATGTTTGTACATTTTCAAAGAATAAAGTTATTTTGATGAAACATGGGACATTGTTTTTACTATATAGGTTATACTGGTAACCAAATTTGATGCCTGCTTTCTTAAAAAAAACACATATTTGCTATTAAAAAATAGTTTTATGAAAATTCACTACCATAACGCACTTGCTGCGTCCAGAGTTTTTAATAAGTAGCATAGGCTAGATGTATTCTCACCACAATTAGAAACGCAGACCGTTTTTGCTCTAATTAGAGCTGGTCAGTGCGGCATACTAATTACAGCGAGAGCACACCTATAAAATAATACGGCTTTGGTAGCCAGAGGTCTAGAACATTGTGAGATGTACTATAGGGCCGCCATCTGGTGAGAATAGATCTAGCCTTACATACATATTCCCTATATTAGGGAATAAATGGGCCAGTGTTGATAATTTACAAAATTGTTAGTTGCTTGTACGCAGTGTCTATTTTATAACATTTTGTTTTGTTTGGAGCTGCCGTGACAACATACTACCTAGTTCCGCACCGAGATGGCGACCCTGTCGTACATCACACAATGTTCTAGGAGGCTGGCTACCATATCCGTATTACTTTATAGGTGTGTTCTCGCTGTTATTATTATACCGTATTTTGACGAGCTCTAGTTAGAGCGAAACCGGTCTGCGGTTCTAATTATGGTGAGAATACATCTAGCCTTTCTGAACAAGTGCCAAAAATTTGACTAATATATTAAATTGGTAGACAGAAAAAATTCAGTGAATTGTATTAAAATCAGCTACTTTAATTTAACATCTGTTGTGTGTGCAGGGATGGCATCGAAAGGTTTTCTATCTATCATCCACAAACCTATTCAAATATTTATAAATATTCGCTACCATACTGCACTTGCTGCGTCAGGACTGTTTTGTTTGTAATCCCCAGTTGTAGGAGATTGTAAGGTTTATTTTTTGCTTGGGTTTTAAGTTTCCTATAATCAAATTTTATTTCAATAAAGGGACGTACTCTGTTATACCACTTCAATTATATTTTCGATTTTCATATTAACAGTTTTCCCCATTAATTTAAGATTCACGAATATGATGGCAAATCAAATGATCAAGCATGCATAAACCTTCACTCTAGATCTACAATTGTAATGAAATAGGATGAAGGAGCAACAAGAGGTAAACATATTAGAGAATGATTACTGCTCGGAGGGACAGCTATCAGCAGTGTTGCCACGTACATCAAACAACTGAACTTCGGATAATTTGCAGACCCATCGAGAATCCAAAGTATGTAGTTTATTACTGTTTTATAAAAAGTCTCGACGCAGCAAGTGTGTTATGGTAGTGAATTTTTATAGAACTGATCTGCCACCAATTTTTTTAATAAAATGCTGCTTATAACTTGTTTCTTGTAACATAGATATTTAGATTTTGGTACATAATTTACTTTTTATGGCGTAAATCTACATACCAAATTTGGTTATTATAGCTTTCTTATTTTTGGAGATAATCAAATTTTTCAACAACAAAAAAATTGAAATTTTTTCCAGAAAAATGGTAAGATTTTTCTAGCCACTTACAAAAAAAACCAAATTCCATCAAAATCTGCTCTTTATTGTTTCAGTTATCGGCGTGATATATATATATATATATATATATATATATATATATATATATATATATATATATATATATATATATATATATATATATATATATACTATATACACACTTATAAAAAATGAAACTGTACCACGGATCTTGGTTTATGCGTCCTAGTTCGCGCTTATTTGAAGAAATTTTTACAAAATTTAAAAGTAGAGATCTCTCTATTGGTGAATTGTTTCTACGAAAATTGAGTAAAAAGATATAAATCTATAAGGTGTTCAATACCGCAGGATATACGAGACGGAATCGACGATTTTACATCTCCGGTGAAGGCAGGACGGCAAGCATTCAATTTTCTTAAATATAACACTACGCCAAGTTGTTATTAAACGGTTCGTAATAAAAAACTATTAACTTTTAAAAAGTCTGGACGCAGCAAGTGCGTTATGGTAGTGAATTTTCATAAAAATGTTTTAATAGCAAATATGTCTTTTTTAATGAAAGCAGACATCAAATTTGGTTTTCAGTATAACCTATATAGCAGAAACAAAATGTTCCATATTTCATAAAATAAGATTTTCGACGAAACCCGCAAAAAGGTTATATGCATGAAAATCTACAAACAATTTTTTAACAAAATTCAATAATATATATGCACGCAATAATATAATGGGTGTTCGATTTAAAAACTAAAATTTGTATGAGCCACCTGTAATTTTCGAAACAACTTTTATAAGACGCAGCTCAAGATACCCCATAATTAACGTATAGAATTGTTTCTCGTATCCTGTATAATAACAGTAATATTGAGCTTTGACCTGTATATATGTAAACAGATAAAAACTGAAACTAACCCCGGATATGGGTCCTAGGGGACCTAGGTCGCGCTCATTTGAAAAAACCTTTTTAAAATTCAGAAGTCGTGGTCTTTACATTAGTGCATTTCTTCTTCGAAAATTTGCCAAAAATTATAGAGAATTAAACCATAAGCTCTATAGCTAAGCCTACTGCTAAAGCATCAGAGAACGGGTCAATTTGAAGTGGATTTTCTGGAAACATTTTAGTAGGATGAGGGACAATGGCGGTTGAAGCTGAAACTTAAGGAGTTAAAAAACACATTTCTTGTGACATTTTCTATTCATAGCCCGTATTAACTTCAGGTTCTTTGCCTAAAAGTTGCCAATTTTGAGGCTTGAACTCGCGACTTTGACGTTTTAAGAAAAGTTATGAAATGTTCAAAGTAATTTTTCTGGCATTTATTGACTTTTTGCGCCAAAAAACTAAGTCTTTGTCTGTAACTTTCAATAGATTTTATTTTCCACACAAAATATTTCGCTTTTGTGCGTTTATCTGGTCATCAGTGGCACCCAATTTTTTTTTTGAAATGCCTATAACTTTTTTGTTTGCAACCCATAGATCTGACCTTTAGTACGTAGTTTAATTTTTGTGCAGTAAACCAGCGCACTAAAATTGTTGCCCTAACTTTGTCACTTCCGGAAATATAAAAATGTTCCGAAAAAAACACAAAATGTTTCGAGAAAAACTGGGTCGATTTTCCTCGCTAACGAACTTATCCAAACCATTTGCTAAAGGAAGGTAACCGCCAAATTTGATTGAAATCGGCAAATTATATATATATATATATATATATATATATATATATATATATATATATATATATATATATATATATATATAAACATATAAAAATTCAAACTGGCCCTGGATCTTGGTTTCAGGGACCTAGTTCGCCTCATTTGAATAAATTTTTTCAAAATTTAAAAGTCGGGATATCCTCATTAGTAAATTGTTTTAAGAAATGCACAAAAAGAAGCCAGGCTTCACAGCTAAGCGGACCTGAGACAGTTAGCGACCAAACGCTCCATGTTTAGCCATTTTTTGTAACAAAAATTTGCCTACGGGTGTTAAAGGAACAGACCTCAGGATAAAGATGTTACTGAACAAACTGATTAAATAGTGTCGTTTAAAAAAAACTCAACAAAATATATTATACAATTAGCTAAGCTGACTGGTAACACAACAAAAGACATAATAATAAACAATTGTGAATATTTGAAATATGCGCCATCTGCTATTTTTGCACATAATAATAATAATAATAATAATAATAATAATAATAATAATAATAATAATAATAATAATATTAATAATAATAATAATAAAGACATATTTCCCAAAGACAAGTTACATTGTATAGGACTAGTCAAAATAAACAAATTACAAAAATTAACAAACTAAACACAAACAATCACAGCATAAGAAAACAAACATATCACTACATATGTTGTCCAGACACAAATTCGTCTAAACTATAAAAACATTCAGTCGATAACAATTTTTTAAGTTCTTCCATAAAAACTGACAGGCTACTACATGATCTAACTCTCTGTGGCAGTTTATCGAAAATCCTAGGTGCTAGGTAATCGGAAGAATTATATGTCACTTTGAGCTTGGCATATGGTACATGAACCCTGTTTTTTTTGTCTCGTATCTACATCATGTATGGCTTTATTTAATACAAAAGTTCCATCCTTATAATTGAAAACAAACAAAGAAAGTTCCATTATAATCATCGAAAATAATGTAAGCACTCTGTTTTGCTGAAAAATATCTCTGCATGACTGACGTGACGGAACTTCTTACAAGCATCTTAGCACCCGTTTCTGAGCTATAAATACAGCTCTCGTATGTGCTGACAACCCCCAGAATATTATACCGTAACGCAACCGAGAGTCGACCTGCCCGTGGTAGAGCATCAACAACTGATCCTTCTCCATATAACTCCTTACGCTTCTTAACTGATATGAAACCGAGTTTAGCTTCTCAACCAAATATGCACAGTGATCATGCCAATTCAAAGAATGGTCTAGAAAAATACCCAAAAATTTATAACTTCTATTGCGGACACTAAGCTGTTAGTGTCTAAAAATTTATTGCGCTGCAGTGTTTTTGGTAGTTGTGAAACCTAATCGCAGCCGTCTCACCACAATTCAAAAACAGTCTGTTAGCATAAAACAATGCATTTAACTCCGTAAAAACAGAGCTGAATCTAGCTGCGAGACCCACATCGGAAATATCAGAAACAATAACGGAGGTATCATCAGCGTAGATGGTAATCGACGCTGGCAACTTCAAGCTACCCAAGTCATTAGTATATAATAAAAAATCACTGGACCCAGGACCGATCCCTGCGGAACGCCCAAATCACTGCTGATAATTTGAGAAGCGCTCTGCCCAACAACAACATACTGTCTTCTCTGGGAAAAATAACTAGACAGCTAAGACAGGGGCAATCCCCGTATGCTATACATCTGTAGCTTATCGATCAAGATAGAGTGATCGACGCAGTCAAATGCCCTGTTGAGATCACAAAAGATACCAACAGGACACTCGCCAGCCTCTATGCTCTTAATTACAGAGCCATAGTATGAATAAATTGCCGTCGATGTTGATCTATTGTCCAGAAATCCATGTTGATTTTTTGTAAATATTTGTTGCTGGGAGCAATACGTCACAAGCCGGTTCAGAAATGCATTCTCATATACACATGAAAAGCTAGGAGGAATCGCCACTGGCCTGTAGTTTTCCAACAAAAAATCTTGTTTTTTATGTACCGGAACATTCTTGTCGATCTTTAACACTTCAGGGAATAGCCCACTTATAAAAGAAGTATTAACTAAGTGCAATAATGGTTTAATTATAATATACAGGGACTTCTTAAGAAGAAACTTGGGAAGATCGTCATACTCAGATGATAACTTATTTTTTAACTTACAAGTTAGTACATTATAGAGTTCCGGTTCTGAAAACGGGGCAAGATGAAACGAATTTGGCGGAGACGTAACGTTTTTCATGAACTGCCTATAGTCAATCTTGTGGTCGGCTATCTGAGAGACCGTCTGCCTTGGAGTCTGTTCAAAATAGAAGTTGAACAGGTTAGAAACCTCATCAGCAGAAGTCACCATACGATTACCCTGCTGGATATGAATTTCACCGTCACTTTTCCCACACTTGCCGGATAGTTCAGATACAATCTTCCAAGCACCCCGTATAGGATTAACAAATAGATATAATATATTTTGAAAATATTGTAGTTAGTACACACTTTAAGCTCAACCTTGTTTAAGTATCCTAAAACGTGACAATTGCGTATATCACTGTGTCACAGTATCTAAATCATTAATAATTCAATACAGTAATGACAATACAGTTAAATATAATATAGTTTCTTATATCTCCCATTTGTGTTGCTTATTTATTGGATGAACTCTTCTGGCCTGCTACAAGCTTATCTTGTTCTCGGAATATATTTCCGAGTCACAACAAGTGGATCATCCGGCACTGCTGTCTTCATTTAGTTATCTATTTAGTTATCTAAGTTGCTCTGTGTATATACATTGTGAATTGTTCGTCCCTTGCTGGACCATACTGTGATGTTGCTTTCCGTGTTCATTCATTGAATAGTAATGCGAATCTTGTATCTACTTGTATCTAACAGGAGACGTGTAGTCGTGTTTAAGTGCTTTCCTTGGTGTTGTTCTCCTTCGGCTTTGTATCTGTGGACTTTTCAAGTAAAGAGGAATCATGGCTTATCAAAAGAAAATATGAAGCCATCGAAACTACTTTGACATTTAAACAACAAGATCCAGAGAAAAGACGAGCCTGCAGACGTCTTTAAAAGAAAACTAAGCTCTCTCCACAAGCAGTAAGCCACTATTAGATCGTCAACAACTACTAATAAGATAGCATTACTAGCCAGTTATCGAGTTGCATATTGCATTGCAAAAGCCAGTGAGCCACATACCTAAAATTGCTGAAGATTTGATTACATCAGTCGCTGTTGAGATCGGGAAATATTTATTGATCGAAAGAAAGATATAAAAATAACAACAACATCTCTCTCCAATAGCACTATCCAATTAAGAACTATGTATGCAATTTAAAACAACACCTTTGAATATTTTCTAAACCAAATTCAAACCATAACTGAACAATTACAAATGGATACTGAAATCCGTTTTTGGATCATTTTTCAACATGCTAAAATTCCAATAAACATGAAAAAAACACTGCTTAACACAACTTGAGGAAAACTTGTTAAAAATCCGCAGCAACTTGATAGTGGGTAAAAAATTGTCATGACAGCGCGTTAGTTTCATGGCAAGCTAGATTTAATTATACTTTTTCCTCGCATAATTAATTGGCAGAAAAGGAACCTTTAAATCTGACAGATTATTCCATGACAGATCCTGAGTTATTACTAAATCTATTTTCAGCCATTTGATAAAAATATTCCCTAAATTTTAGGAATTTGCCGTAATAATGACAGCTGAGGCTATAAGTGGCAAAGCTGTTGCAGATGCAAATCAAACACTGGCGTTTAGACGCGGGGTTCACTAATTGTCTTTTCGAAGGGCGATAAAACGGTTGTAAACTTTATATAGATTAAACGCTTTGCATTGATATACTTACGTGATTCCAGTCACCTTTCACAAATTTGATAATGAATTGCAAACTTAAAAAGTAATGTCGCAACGTACGTTATGACAGTGAATTTAAATAAAAATTGGACTATCTTTAATAAATCCATTTAGTTAATCAATTTTGACTTCTAAAAAGTCTAGACGCAGCAAGTGCGTTATGGTAATGAATTTGCATAGTAATGATCTGACACCAGTCATTTTTTAAAATTAAACGCTCATAACTTTTTTTTTCTTGTAACGCACAGACCTAAATGTTCGTATGTAGTTTAGTTTTTAGAACGTAAACCTAAGTACCATATTTGGTTACTGTAGCTTTGTTATTTTCCGAGATACGACATTTTGGCGAAAGGAAACCCAGGATTTCACTAAGTGAGTGGTGGACGTGCTGCCACCTAGTTGCGGAACCAAGTAGTATCTTGCTACAATTAGTATGCCGTACTGAAGAGTTCTAATGAGAGCGAAACCGGTCTACGGTTCTAATTGTTGTGAGAATGCATCTAGCCTTACAAACCCAGGATTTTCTGACGATACTCTTTCACCAACCAAGGAAAAATTATAAACATTTGACGACTACAAATTTATTTGTATTCTGTGAAGGTACTCGGACGCTTGGGGCTGGTTCATACTATAACTTAATTAATATTAACTAATCGATTTTAGTTTAATGAAGGACTAAAATTTATATAAAATTCAACTTGGCTGCTCAGTCAAAGGCACAACTTTAATGCAAATTAAACACACGGCATGGGTTTTTGCAGTTGCACTTGGTAGGGTTTAAAATGTACAAATAAAAATCAAGAATGCAGTAAAGACCGGTTTATTAAAAATTATTGAGTTTATATAATGCTGATTATAGTCAATTTACCAAATTTAATAAAAATATATAAAACAATTAATTATAGGTGTTCTGATGAATTGTGGTTAAATTATTGATGTCTTGAAAAGAAATTGATACAGATAAATAAAGTACTTGGCTGATAGTTTCATCCATTGTTAGACGTCATCCAGACTTCTGCCATCGAGAAGGCAAGTCAAGGCTGCCTACACCTTTGTCAGAATGCTGCGGGGGCCCCACTGTCCGGTATAATATATGTCCTTCCTACAGGAGCAGCTTCATTACGACATAAAACAGTGGATGTTTCTTATAAAATGATGGATGTGGCGTCTTCCCACGGAAGCAGCTTCATGATGACACAAAACAGTGGATGTTTCTTATAAAGAGATAGATGTTGCGTTCAAAATGACGTATTCGTCTCCCCCAAAACGACGGGGTGGCTATAAGAATTCCGGTGTATGAGTGTCGGTTTAGTTCTTTATTATTTACATAAGGCAGCCTGTAGTATGTTCACTTTAAGCACAAACTTATCTGCATGTTAATAACTAATACAAATTAATTGACTGGTAATATTGAATATTAAGAACGCTACCACAAGCCACCATGTAAACAATATAGGCATTTATAATGGACAAAGCAATTGCTGAAAGTAAATTTAGTATAATAAAACAGCAAGCAATCATATATTAATCATAATTAAAGAAACTGAGAAAAGTAATTGTAAAATAAGCGTGCATTATATCTTTCTCTTACCTATTTAGGCATGCTGATGCATCTTTGATTAATTATCTAAGTAATGGCATGTTTTGAGGTTGCCTTTTAAGTATGAAGAGACTGTGTCCCATGGTTACAGGGGTTTTCAAAGGTTCCTTATCTTGAAATACATTTGATCAACGCACTGTGACGTCTGCAGATTCGTTCCCATTGAGTCATAATACGGTAGAGCAACTGACTACGAATTTGGTGTGCCGCGTCGATGACTATGACGTCACTAGTGAGACGTATTCAGAAGTCTTATAGTTTGGAAAAGGGTGGTAACACGTGTAACATGTTACAATACAAACAAACTTTCACTGCTTGGTTGCCGGAAGGTCATTCGATCCGAATTTCGTTATCTTTGTTTCCAAGTTTTTGTTGTCATATTTTGTGAAGTGGTCGGTAAATAAACTATACGTAGGCGGTATAAAAAACTTAATAAAAGCCCCCTATCAAAAATTATTTTTGATGTGGGAAACACATAAACGCCCCAAAAATTAAACGTGTTTGCATGCATTGTGGCCTACCACATTATCGGATCACTTTTTGTTGAAGGCAATGTGACTGGTGAAAGTTTTTTGAAGTTGTTAGAAAACTTTATTGACCCTTTAATCACACAAGCACTGGGACAAGACGTAAATCCCCAAGAAAGCCAACTTTTCTTTCAACAGGATCGAGCGCCTCTCCATTATCATGTACGCGTAGGCTGTTTCTTGGAGGCTCATTTTCCTGGACAATGGATAGGTCGGAGAGTTCCCATCGAATGGCCAGCTTGAGATTTCTTGTGGTGGGGCCACTTAAAGTCTAACGTTTATGCTACACCACTTGAATCTCCTCAAATGCTTCGCGAACGAATCGTCGCAGAGTTTGATCAATCAGTGTTGAAAATGTTTAACAAGTTTTTGAAAATCGATTGTGCTATTGTATGGACTGGACATTTTGAGAAATACATTCGTTAAATTGAATTGTTTTTTTTATAACCACTTTTGTTTACGTTCACAGTAATCTAGGCAGGGTTATCAGAAATCAGGCGCTCAAAATTGAAAAAAAACATGGTTTCATAAAGAATGAAAGTTTAGAGAGTTGTCACAACCTTATAACAGACACTTGGGAAGAAGATATCCAAAAGTTCCAAAAAAGTATAAGCCAGGAAAATCTATGACACTGAGTTTAATGCCCGTCAAACAATTTCTTTTTAGTATAAAATTTGCTTGAATTTATTAATAAAGTCGAAGATATTAGATTGGTTAAAGTGGGGTTTTGATTTGGTTTCTTTCTTTCTTAGCGCCACCACAAAACAAATGCTAACTTATTTAGAACAGTTGTTAAAAATAAATCACATAAATGAAGAGGTGTTCAAAGAATATTTAACTTTAACAAAGCTTTGTATTAAACAAAATATTTTTCAATTCAACTTTGAGTTTGTTTAACAAACTTAAGACACGTCAATGGTCAAAACCCTATCTATATTTATTGTGGATATTTTAAGTAGATTAAAATGGATCTAGAAAGTGAAAGTGAGTATTTTCCTAGAGTATAGTTTCGTTATGTGTATGGTATTATTGCAGTGTTTAACACAGCCATATGCAAAATAGATGATTGTATTGCCAACTTATACATTATAATTTCATGGAAAATGCAAAAATGGACTAATATAATGGTGTTCTATTAAAAAATAATAATAATCACCAACGACTTAAGGGCCACCTTGTGATTGTCAAATCAATTTAATAAGATGCAGCTCAAATACCCTATAATTAACGTATACAATATTTTCTGGTACCTTGTATAATAACGGATATATTGAGCTTTACCGTAGAAATGCGCGACCTGTATATACGTTCAGCTTTTTAATAGTTGGCTGGTGTGGTATACTTGCAATATGGTAGGTGGTAGTGGAATTTTCCTTTACGTGATAGTAAAGGATTTTTTCACGCCCGAGGAGGTACCACCCCTTACATCAAAGGGCCGGTGAAGTCCCAACGGACGTTTCCGGTTCTGGTGTATGAGTCGGTTTCCCTTATAAGCAAAAATGATGATGGCTCCTCCTTGTACAAAAGATTCCGGAGGTAAAATACCCCTCCATTCGGATCTCCGGGAGAGGGGTGTACAGGGGGCGCCAGCATCGAGATTTACAATATCGTTCTCAAATATATGTGGCCTTAATTCTAACCTGAACTCCGTCCACCATTTCCTCCAGGCTAATAGGCCCCAACTCCTCTTCCTTCACGAAACTTAAATCAGTGCCAAAACAGCCACTAATCACCTTAATTTCCCGGGGTATGAGCTCCTTACTTCTTTTAGATTGCATTTTAGCATGGAGGCGTGTGCGCGTACGTCCGTAGCAATATACCTTGCACCAGACGCCCCAATTTAGAAGCTGGAAGAAAAGACATACTATGGATCAAACTCTCTCTCAGGGCTGCAACTAAATTCATCTGTTGCATTTACCGGTCACCTTCTGACAATAACTTTGTCCAGCTCTTTGATTATCTTTCTGAAAAAACCGATCATCTGATTTCTGAATATCCTTCCTCCGAGGTCACTATTCTTGGTGACTTCAATGTTCATAATAAGGAATGGCTAAGATCTTCAAAAACAGATCCACAAAGTCCTCTCAAACTCCAACGGCAGCAAACCTTTCTGGACTGTTGCTAAATCTATTGGGAATAATTTCTGCAAGAGCACCTTCCCACCTATTGTCTCAGGGGATGAAATTGTTTCTACCGCCATGGGCAAGGCTGAACTTTTTGCCTCGTTGTTCGCCGGCAATTCCACTCTCAACCCACCTCCAAATGTTCAACCACCAACAGTCCCCAATGTCGCGCATAAAATGACGGATATCATTTTCAAAACTAGAAAGGTACGAAAGATGCTCTCTTTTCTTAATACCAGGAAAGCCTCTGGCCTTGACGAGATCCCAGCAATTGTTCTCAAAAAATGCGCACCAGAACTTGCTCCTGTCCTGACTCGTCTGTTTTAGACATCTTACAGTAGAGGCATATTCCCTAGTAACTGGAAAACTGCTCGAGTACAACCCGTTCCCAAGAAAGGATCGAAAGCGCTTCCTAGCAAATACAGGCCTATTTGTCTCCTTTCAGTCATCTTTAAAGTGATGGAAAAGTATATGAACACCGAATTACTAAAATTTCTTGAAAAACACTGTCTAATCCACGACAGGCAGTATGGATTCCGTCAGCGCAGATCAACTGCCGACCTCCTTTCCTCTAAACAGTATCCAATTAATGCAGGAATTCCTCAAGGTTCAGCTTTAGCCCCTACTTTGTTTCTTCTCCACATCAATGACCTCCTCTCTAGCACATCCAAACCAGTTCACAGTTACGCAGACGACAGCACCCTCCACTCAAATATACAATATTCAAAGCCTGTCTCTTTAGCCCAACTAGATGAGGATCTCAGACTCATGGAGGGTTCTATCTCCGTGGATCTCCAAAAAATATTAGACTGGCGAAATAGAAATCTTGTACAATTCAACCCCACCTTGCTTTCTTTCTCATAAAAGATACACTAGCCATATACCCATTACAATAAACAACCAAGTTATTCAAAGTAATGAGTCCTTTTCACTTGTTGGCATCTCTGTGGATCGAAATCTCAATTGGCACCAACATGTTACATTAATTGCAGAAGCGGCTGCTAAGAAATTAGGTTTCCTCTTCCGGGCTCGCAAATACTTTTCACCAGCTAATCTCTATATATATTTTATACACTTTACAAATAAGACCAAACCTCGAATACTGCTCTCACATCTGGGGTGCTGCTGCCGATTCTACACTCGCTATCCTGGACTCCACTCAGAAGAGAGCTATACGTTTCATCGGTGACCCTACCCTCACCCAAAGGCTGCCATCCCTTGCCCACTGACGTGCTGTTGGTGACCTCTCTCTCTCTTTTATAGATATTTGCACGGGCACTGCTCAGAGGAGCTTTCTTCCATAGTTCATCCACCTGCTGCCCCCAACAGATCTACCAGGGGAACAGTGCGAATGCACACTTTTACTGTCCAGGTCACCAGACATAGAACATCTTGTTATGCCCGCACTTTTGTCCCGAGGACTTCCAAGTTGTGGAATTCCTTGCCGGCACATGTTTTTCCTTCTCCCCCGAACCTCCAAACCGTCAAGTCCAGAATTAACAAGTTGCCTCTTTCCTCCTTGTCGACACCCACGGTACGATAGTATTTAGGCTGTAAGCTCTCGTGGTGTGTTGTTGAAATAAAAAATAATAATAAAAAAACAGATAAAAACTGAAACTAACCCCAGGTATGCTTTCTGGGGCCTAGTTCTCGCTCATTTGAAGAAGTCATTTCAAAATTCAAGTCTCGACGAAAATTTGCTAAAAATTATAGACTATTAGACCATAAACTATATGCCTAAAACTCCTGCCAAAAATCATAGAAATGGTCTATTTAAAATAAATTTTTTGCAAATATTTGAGTAAAATGAAGAACAGTAGCGGTTTAAACTAAGACTTAAGGCTTTGCTAAACACATTTTCTTACCACATTTCTTCTAGATAACCCGTATTCGCCGATTCAGGTTCTTATATTAAACCTACCAATTTTGACGTTTCAAGTCGCGACTTTAAGAGCTTCGGTAGTTCAGTGGTAAGAACGTGTACATCTTAACCGAGGGGTAATGGCTTCGATTCCCAGGGTTTCGATTTCACTTTTTCAGTACATACAGTGCAATTAATTGAAACCGAGGTTGAGTCATTCTATTTCAGCAAGTTGAATGTCTGCACGTTCTGCCCTTCGGAGGGGGCGTAAAGCCGTCGGTCCCATGTCCATGCAATGTTGGACACGTTAAAGGTACCTACTCTCCTTAAAGAAAGACTGGGGTTCCGCAAAATTTCCGAGATAGTGTGGTGAAACTGCTCCCTAGCGTCGGTCATTGGCCACAGTCGTGGAAATATTCCGACGTTAAAGAAAAGTAAGTCGCGACGTTTTAAGGACAAACATCATAAAATTTTCAATTTAATTTTTCTGGCAGTTCTTTGTCTTCATATACAATAAAAAAAAATTATCCACAAAAAATATTTGCCGATCTAATCACCAATGATACTCAAATATTTGTCTTAATCAAATCATACATACGTATGAAATCTTGAAATGTATGAGCACATGTAGAGAATAGAAGCTTTCAAAATATGGCCAAGGAGAAAATGGCAGAGAAGAGGTAAACCAAAAAGAAAGAAAGACGAATAAAAGCGTGCTACAAGAGGCAAGAAAATAAAAATGCTAGATAGAATTACTTGAGAGGTGGAAGCACATATTCAGAGACATAATGCGTTTTCGACAAAATTATTACAAAGGCACATATTTGGAAAAAAGGAATGGAATAGTCTTTTACAATTGATGGAGTGTGGAACATACCATGAAATGAAAAGAGCTGCTGGAGACAGAAATTCACCGTTGAGGCGACAATGCGATGTCGCATTTAGAGTGTGTTGATCATCCAAAAATCGTATAGTTATTTTATTAAAGTTTGGTAAATCTGTCGCGTTTATAGAAACTTTATTTTGCACCAACATTGAAATATCTAAGTTAACGAAAAACTTGGTGACAAGATTTATTGTTAGAGCCTTGGTGATTCAGTGGCAAGAACGTGTGCCTCTGAACCTAAGGGTACTGGGTTCAATCCCAGGATTCTCTTTTCAGTTTTTCAGTACATACTGTAACATGACCATTAACCGAAATTGTGGCATTGTATTTGACCAAGTTGAATGTCCGCACGTTCCGCTCTTCGGACGGGGCGTAAAGCCGTCGGTCCCGTGTCCATGATATGTTGGGCACGTTAAGGATCCCTACTCTCCTTACAGAAAGACAGAGGTTCGGCAAAATTTCCAGGATAGTGAGGTGAAACTGGTCCCTAGCGTCGGTGGTTGGCCATAGTCGCGGAAATACGTCGGCGTTAAAGAATGAAAACACACAAGATTTATTGTTGTTGCACTTACTTGGTAAAACCGTCTGCTGAATAAAGATGTAGATACTCTTTATCTGGCTTCACAATTGCTTGTTTTCTTCGGAGAAACCAGTTCTGCCCTTTGCGCATAGAACGACGGAACCGGTTATAGTGAAAAAGGAAACAATTGTGCAGCCAGCGAAATAGTTTTTATACCCATATTTAATTATCTTTAAATATTTTTATAAAAAATGGATATCACGATACACTTGATGTGTTCAAACTTTTTAGTGAATTAAAAAAAAATTTACTAAGGGGAAGATCCGTGTTCATATATATATATATATATATATATATATATATATATATATATATATATATATATATATATATATATATCTATATATATATATATATATATATATATATATATATATATATATATATATATATATATATATATATATATATATATATATATCGTACCGATAACTAAAAAAATAATGAACCGAGCTTGATCAAATTTGGTGAGTACTTTCCGTTTGCAAGTGGCTGGGACAAGTTCGTTATCCAGGAAAATTGGACCATGTTTTCCCGGAAAATGTTGTACTTTCTTTCTAAAAAAATTTATATCTCCGGAAATAACAAATTACAACAAAGGGCAACCGAATTTGGTACGAGTATTTGTATTATAAAGAGTGAACCTTGTACCAAAATCTAGGTCTCTAAGTTTAAAGACAAAAAAGTTACGGCCAACTAAAGAAACAAATTTTGGAGTTTTCCTCAAAACGTCAAATTTGCAATTTGAAACGTCAAAATTTGCAATGCTTAGGCAAAGAACGTGAAACAAATACGGATTGTGAAAAAAAAATGTTACAAGAAGAGTGTTCTGCGAACCCTTAAGTTTCAGATTCAACCGTCATAGCCCTTCATTTTACTAAAATATTTACAGAAAATTTATTTCAAATAGAGCCTTTCGCTGATGTTTTGGCTGTCGGTTTAGTTAAATTGATGCTTTCGCTGTAGGTTTAGTGAAGTTTTTGTCTATAATTTTTAGCTAATTTTTGTAGAACAAATTCGTTAATGCATTTTTTATCGAAATATGATGCATGTTTGTAAGAAAAAAATCTGGACGCAGTAAGTGCGTTTTGGTAGCGAATTTTGATTAAATCCTTCAAATTTCGATAACTCAATTAGCTATTAACGTAAGGTTTATTGGCAAGGAAACCAACATTTAAGTCTCTTTTCGGAAATGTTTTGTAAATTTTCAAACAATAAGTAATTTTGATAAAATATAGTACATGGTTTCTACTACATGGGCTATACCGGTAATCAGATTGGTTCCTGCTCGCATTTGCTATTAAAAGCATTTTTATGAAAATTCACTTCCATAACGCACTTGCTGCGTCCCGAACTTTTTACTCATCGTATCAACTTATGTGCTTATCAGAGGAGAGGTTCACACAATAACTGGGTTACCAAATACGGACGGGATTTCAAACCAGACGCCCATCCAGGAACTGGCAAGGACCGGCGTTATTAACTTCCCTTAGGTAACGTCTGTACGTATTCAAAGAGCTTTAATTACGTCTTTAAATCCTATAAAGTTTTCCTCAAAACGTCAAATTTGCAATTTGAAACGTCAAAATTGGCAGTGCTTGGGCAAAGAACGTGAAACAAATACGGATTGTGAGAAGAAAATGTTACAAGAAGAGTGTTCTGCGAACCCTTAAGTTTCAGATTCAACCGTCATAGCCCTTCATTTTACTAAAATATTTACAGAAAATTTATTTCAAATAGAGCCTTTCGCTGATGTTTTGGCTGTCGATTTAGTTAAATTGATGCTTTCGCTGTAGGTTTAGTGAAGTTTTTGTCTATAATTTTTAGCTAATTTTTGTAGAACAAATTCGTTAATGCATTTTTTATCGAAATATGATGCATGTTTGTAAGAAAAAAATCTGGACGCAGTAAGTGCGTTTTGGTAGCGAATTTTGATTAAATCCTTCAAATTTCAATAGCTCAATTTGCTATTAACGTAAGGTTTATTGGCAAGGAAACCAACATTTTAGTTTCTTTTTGGAAATTTTTGTAAATTTTCAAACAATAAGTAATTTTGATAAAATATAGGCCTACATAGGCCATACCGATAATCAGATTGATTCCTGCTTGCATTTGCTATTAAAAACATTTTTATGAAAATTCACTTCCATAACGCACTTGCTGCGTGCCGAACTTTTTACTCATCGTATCAACTTATGTGCTTATCAGAGGAGGGGTTCACACAATAATGGGTTTACCAAATACGGACGGGATTTCAAACCAGACACCCATCGAGGAACTGGCAAGGACCGGCGTTATTAACTTCCCTTAGGTAACGTCTGTACGTATTCAAAGAGCTTTAATTACGTCTTTAAATCCTATAAAGGTAAGAAGCGATGAATGAAGAGAAAGCTGACGATTAAGCACTATTATGTATCTGGTTTACATAATCTGGACAATATAATTCAATGTGTATGACAAATAGTTCAACACAGTTCAATTCGTAACGCGAAGCCACTAATTTGTCGCAACTCGTTATGAAAATATGATTTATGTTATAGTTAATCGAGTGAGAAAGTCGACAGACTCGGCCAGCTAAGGTTATTAGCTAAGTGATATAAATTTAATGGGTCGCCGATGTTTATTCTTAGATCATTATTTACTGTGCGCGATCTTAATTAATACAGTTTTAATGACACTTTCTGTGCTGATGCTAGCCGAGCAGAAGACGACGTTCTCTGATGTTCATACTCTTGACACTTTTTAACGAGTGGAAAATTGTGCAACCACATACAATCGTACCTTCTGTTTGGACGAGATTTTATCTAAAAATCAAAACAGTAGATCATGTTACAGAGCGGAAGGAGACTTGTTTCTTGGAACTGATGCTTTGACGGATAATTATATTTACCAGCTTGTTGATATTTGATATAATGCTCTCTTGACTGATGATGTCATAAATATGCAAATCAGCTGACCATTTAAGGTGAAACCACAAGAATATTATTATGTTTATGCTGACAACAGCTTATTTTAAGTAAAGATAATATGTTAGTCTCAGTTTCTGTTGTTTCGCTTTATAATTAATGATTACTTTCAACATTAAACGCTACTTCTTAGAAAAAGACGGAAAATATTTGTTTTACTAATCTGGATTGTGTAAAATAGTCTCAGTAGCGCAGTGGGTTGAGCCAATACCACCACGTACTATAGTCCCCTGTGGTCCGGGGACTAACTAAAAGATTAGGCCCATGGGAACTCCAGCCTGTTGTACGAGGCGACTAATCGGAGTCAAGCAGGTGGTAGTGGACTTTTCCTTTACGTGATAGTAAAGGATTTCTTTACACCCGAGGAGGTACCACCCCATATATCAAGGGGCCCGTGAAGTCCCAACGGACGTTTCCGGTTTTGGTGTATGAGTCGGTTTCCCTTATAAGCAAAAATGATGATGGTTCCTCCTTGTACAAAATATTCCGGAGGTAAAATACCCCTCCAATCGGATCTCCGGGAGAGGGGTGTACAGGGGGAGCCAGCATCAATATTTAACATATCCTTCTCGAATATAAGTGGCCTAAATTCTAACCTGAACTCCGACCACCATTTCCTCCAGGCTAACAGGCCCCAACTCCTCTTCCTCACCGAAACACAAATCAGTGCCAAAACAGCCACTAATCACCTTAATTTCCCGGGGTATGAGCTTCTTACTTCCTTTAGATTGCATGGAGGCGTGTGCGCATACGTCCGTGGTCACCTACCCTGCACCAGCCTCCCCAACTTAAAAGCTGGAAGAAAATACATATTATGGATAAAATTCTCTCAGGGCTGCAACTAAATTCATATGTTGCATTTACCGGTCATCTCCTAACAACAATTTTGTCCAGCTCTTTGACTACCTTTCTGAAAAAACCGACCATCTGATTTCTGAATATCCTTCCTCAGAGGTCACTATTCTTGGTGACTTCAATGTCCATAATAAGGAATGGCTAGGATCTTCAAAAACCGATCCACAAGGGAGAGCAGCGGAGGCCTTTACAGTCAGCAATTCTTTAGCCAATATGGTTCAGCAACCTACTTACTTTCCTCGCATCCCAACACATCGCTCAAATCCCTCGGATCTCCTTCTTACTACAGAACCTGAATGCTATAAGATATCAGTCACCGCCCCACTTGGTGGCTCACACCGCGGCATGGTCACTGCTTCCTGCGCAATGCAACCCAAGGTCGCAAATTAGGACGAAATGCGGGATTACTTTTCCTAATTTCCATGGACGTCTGTCTGCTTCTTTCATCCTGCCCCCTCTGATATCTCACAAAAGTCACCGAAATTATCCAACCTGGCATGGGATTATATATTCCACGTACACATAAAACCTCTTCAGCCGCTCAAAAGCCCTGGTTCTCTAAATCCTGTGACAAGGTCAGGCTTGAAAAGGTTAAAGCTCACAAAACGCTTCTACACAATCCCAGTCAAGAAAACCGTCAAGCAATTAACGACGCAAGAAACCGCTATGTTCGCATTCTTTCTGAGGCAAAAAACTCGTTTAAAAACCACATCAAAGACAAAGTTCCCTTAAGTTCCAACGGAGGAAAACCCTTCTGGACTCTTGTAAAATCTATTGGGAATAATTTATGCAAGAGCACGTTCCCACCTCTTGTCTCAGGGGATGAAATTGTTTCTACCGCCCTGGGCAAGGCCGAACTTTTTGCCTCGTTGTTCGCCGGCAATTCTACTCTCAACCCACCTCCAAATGTTCAACCACCAACAGCCTCCAACGTCGCGCATAGAATGACTGATATCATTTTCAAAACTAAAAAGGCACGAGAGATGCTCTCTTCTCTTAATACCAGGAAAGCCTCTGGCCTTGACGAGATCCCAGCAGTTGTTCTCAAAAAATGTGCACCAGAACTTGTTCCTGTCCTGACTCGTTTGTTTCAGATATCTTACAATAAAGGCATATTCCCTAGTAACTAGAAAACTGCTCGAGTACAACCCGTCCCCAAGAAAGGCTCCAAAGAGCTTCCTAGCAACTACAGGCCTATATCTCTCCTTTCAGTCGTCTCTAAGTCATGCAAAAGTAGATAAACTCCGAATAACTAAAATTTCTTGAAAAACACAGTCTAATCCACGACATGCAATATGGATTCCGTCAGCGCAGATCAACTGCCGACCTCATTTCCTTTGTCACATATTCTTGGAACAAGTTTATGGAACTACACGGTGAATCCCAGATTGTCGCTCTAGAGATATCCAAAGCATTTGACCAGGTCTGGCACGCAGCGCTGCTTAATAAACTTCCGGCCTATAGCCTACCACCAAAACTCTGTACCTGGACAGCCAATTTCCTCTCCAACCGGAGCATTTCTGATGTCGTGGATGGCTATTCCTCTAAACTGTATCCAATTAATGCAGGAGTTCCTCAAGGCTTTAGCCCCTACTTTGTTTCTTCTCCACATCAATGACCTCCTCTCTAGCACATCCAACCCAGTTCACAGCTTCGCGGAAGCCAGCATCCTCCACTCAAATATACAATATTCTAAGCTTGTCTCTTTGGCCCAATTAGATGAGGATCGCAGACTCATGGAGGATTCTGTCTCCGTGGATCTCCAAAACATATTAGACTGGGGAAATAGAAATTTTGTAAAATTCAACCCCACCAAATCTCAGTCTTGCTTTCTTTCTCATAAGAGATACACCAGCCCTAGACCCATCACAATGAACAACCAAGTTATTCAAAGTAATGTGTCCTTTTCACTTGTTGGCATTACTGTAGATCGAAATCTCAATTGGCATCAACATGTCACATGAATTGCAGAAACGGCTGCTAAGAAATTAGGTTACCCCTTCCGGGCTCACAAATACTTTTCACTAGCTAATCTCTATACCTTATATACTTCACCAATAAGGCCAAACCTTGAATACTGCTCTCACATCTGGGGTGCCGCTGCCGCTTCTACACTCGCTATATCATGGACTTCATTTAGAAGAGACCTACACTTCTGATCGGTGACCCTACACTTACCCAAAGGCTGCCATCTCTTGCCCACCGACGTGCCGTTGGTGACCTCTCTCTCTCTCTCTCTTTTATAGATATCTGCACGGGCACTGCTCAGAGGAGCTTTCTTTCATAGTTCCTCCACGTGCTGTCCCCAACAGATCTACCAGGGGAACAGAGCAAATGCACCCTTTTACTGTTCAGGTCACCAGACATAGAACATCTTGTCATGTCCGCTCTTTTGTCCCGAGGACCACACCAAGTTGTGGAATTCCTTGCCGGCACATGTTTTCCTTCTCCTCCGAACCTCCAAACCTTCAAGTCCAGAATCAACAAGTTCCCTCTTTCCTCCTTGTGGACTCTTACGGTACGATAGTATTTAGGCTGTATGCCCTCGTTGTGTGTTGTTGAAATATAAAAAAGGTGGTTTTGCTTGAGCATTGGCGGTGAATCCCAGATTGTCGCTCTAGAGATATCCAAAGCATTTGACCAGGTCTGGCACGCAGCGCTGCTTAATAAACTTCCGGCCTATAGCCTACCACCAAAACTCTGTACCTGGACAGCCAATTTCCTCTCCAACCGGAGCATTTCTGATGTCGTGGATGGCTATTCCTCTAAACTGTATCCAATTAATGCAGGAGTTCCTCAAGGCTTTAGCCCCTACTTTGTGTCTTCTCCACATCAATGACCTCCTCTCTAGCACATCCAACCCAATTCACAGCTTCGCGGAAGCCAGCATCCTCCACTCAAATATACAATATTCTAAGCTTGTCTTTTTAGCCCAATTAGATGAGGATCGCAGACTCATGGAGGATTCTGTCTCCGTGGATCTCCAAAAAATATTAGACTGGGGAAATAGAAATTTTGTACAATTCAACCCCACCAAATCTCAGTCTTGCTTTCTTTCTCATAAGAGATACACCAGCCCTAGACCCATCACAATGAACAACCAAGTTATTCAAAGTAATGTGTCCTTTTCACTTGTTGGCATTACTGTAGATCGAAATCTCAATTGGCATCAACATGTCACATGAATTGCAGAAGCGGCTGCTAAGAAATTAGGTTACCCCTTCCGGGCTCACAAATACTTTTCACTAGCTAATCTCTATACCTTATATACTTCACCAATAAGGCCAAACCTTGAATACTGCTCTCACATCTGGGGTGCCGCTGCCGCTTCTACAGTCGCTATATCATGGACTTCATTTAGAAGAGACCTACACTTCTGATCGGTGACCCTACACTTACCTAAAGGCTGCCATCTCTTGCCCACCGACGTGCCGTTGGTGACCTCTCTCTCTCTCTCTCTCTTTTATAGATATCTGCACGGGCACTGCTCAGAGGAGCTTTCTTTCATAGTTCCTCCACGTGCTGTCCCCAACAGATCTACCAGGGGAACAGAGCAAATGCACCCTTTTACTGTTCAGGTCACCAGACATAGAACATCTTGCCATGTCCGCTCTTTTGTCCCGAGGACCACACCAAGTTGTGGAATTCCTTGCCGGCACATGTTTTCCTTCTCCTCCGAACCTCCAAACCTTCAAGTCCAGAATCAACAAGTTCCCTCTTTCCTCCTTGTGGACTCTTACGGTACGATAGTATTTAGGCTGTATGCCCTCGTTGTGTGTTGTTGAAATATAAAAAAGGTGGTTTTGCTTGAGCATTGGCGGGTGAGGTACTCACAGAAGACCGACAGTATTTCTAAAACTAATAGTTTTCTATCCTTTGTTAGTCGGATAAAAATCGCCTAACTAGTCGCGCGGTGTTCATATTGTAGTCTTGCCTTTAGGTTCTATAAAGAAAGATAAATAGCAAGCCTTAGTTATTAACACTTACTTACCAACAGAAGACTTGAAGGACCTATCAGTGATGCTCGTCGGACGCCTATGCGTCTGGAAGAATGACCTGCTTGTGGGAGTTTGTAGTATTCACGTCTTTACCAAGAACAAGTCGGCAATAAGATGAAAAGATCATAAAAACAAATTACTCAAAGTATCTATCCTAAAATATCCTAAAACAGCTATATAATAATACACTTACGCATTTACCTATTTCGTGTGGTCTTAAATCAACCCAGTTTTTCCGAGAACATTTTGGGTGTTTTTTGGAAAAAATTTCGTATCTTCGAAAATAACAAAACTATGGCAACCAAATTTGGTACGCATAAACAGGCGTACCAAATCTGGGTGCCATAGGTTTGTTATTTTCGAAGATACGATAATATAAACATATTATTATAGGAAACTATATACCACAAATTAGATCTTTATGTTACAAGAAAAGAAATTATAGGCATTTAAAAAACTTTTGTGCGTCACTGATCACCAGGGGAACGCACAAAACTCAATATTTTGTGTTAATAGCAATTGTATATTGTAGATAAAGAATAAGTTTTATGACGCAAAAAGATCAAGAAATACCAGAAAAATTAGTTTGAAATTTTTTAAGTTTTTCTTCATAAAACGTTAGTCGCATATTGAAATGTCAAAATTGGCAACTTTTACGGCAAGAACCTGAAACGAATTCGGGTTATGTAGAAAAAATGTCGCAAGAAGTGTATTTTTTTCTTTTTATATATTTCAACAACACACCACGAGGGCTTACAGTCTAAATACTATCGTACCGTGGGTGTAGAGAAGGAAGAAAGAGGCAACTTGTTAATTCTGGACTTGGAGGTTCGGAGGAGAAAGAAAAATATGTGCCGGCAAGGAATTCTACAACTTGGAAGTCCTCGGGACAAAAGAGCTGACATAACAAGATGTTTTATGTCTGGTGACCTGCACAGTAAAAGGGTGCATTCGCTGTTCCCCTGGTAGATCGGCTGGAGGCAGCAGGTGGAGGAACTATGGAAGAAAGCTCCTCTGAGCATTGCCCGTGCAGATATCTATAAAAGAGAGAGCGGTCACCAACTAAACGTCGGTGGACAAGGGATGGCAGCCTTTGGGTGAGGGTAGGGTCACCGATGAGACGTATAGCTCTCTTCTGAATTGAAGCCAGGATATCGAGTGTAAAAGCGGCAGCGGCACCCTAGATGTGGGAGCAGCATTCGAGGTTTGGCCTTATTTGTGAAGCATATAAGGTATAGAGGTTAGCTAGTGAAAAGTATTTGCGAGCCCGGAAGAGAAAACCTAATTTCTTAGCAGCCGCTTCTGCAATTTATGTGACATGTTGGTGCCAATTGAGATTTCGATCCACAGAAATGCCAACAAATGAAAAGGACTCATTACTTTGAATAACTTGGTTGTTCATTGTGATGCGTCTAGGGCTCATGTATCTCTTATGAGATAGAAAGCAAGACTGAGATTTGGTGGGGTTGAATTGTACAAGATTTCTACTTCCCCAGTCTAATATTTTTTGGAGATCCACGGAGACAGAACCCTCCATGAGCCTGCGATCCTCATCTAATTGGGTTAAAGAGACAGGCTGAGAATATTATATATTATAGTGGAGGGTGCTGTCGTCCCCGTAATTGTGAACTGGGTTGGATGTGCTAGAGAGGAGGTCATTGATGTGGAGGAGAAACAAAGTAGGGGATAAAGCTGAACCTTGAGGGACTCCTGCATTTATTGGATACAGTTTAGAGGAATGGCTATCCACGACAACAGAAATGCTCCAGTTGGTATTTTGCAAAGCCTTAAGTTTCAGCATCAACCGTCACTATCGTTCATTTTACTAAAATGTTAGCAGAAAATTCATTTCAGTAGTAGCAGTAAGTGCGTTTTGGTAGCGAATTTTCGGTAAATTTGCAGATTAGCTATCGAAATCTTTTCAAAAAACTGTTTTCGGAAACTTGCCTAGACCCCTCCCGCTGGATGCACAAACCCCAAGAAAAATTTCTTGTTCACACCCCCCAAGGAAGTTACGGGACCAGGAGTGAATAGGGGTGCTGGGCGGGGTAGGTATTAAAAAGAAATATGAGCACAAAATGCGAATAAAACGGGCTTGAAAATTGTCTTTTTCACAATTTGAAGCCATACACCCCTTAAATCCTGCCTACCCTGCACAGCACCCCTATTTCCCCAGCTGCCGTAACTTCCTTGGCGGGTATGAACAAGAAATTTTTCTTGTGGTTTATGCAACGAGGGTGGTTGTATGCACGCGAGGGGAGAAGGAAAATCCCCACCACGAAACAGCCACCCCCAACCCTACCGCAAGTCGAAGCGAGGAGGTGGGGGTCTGCTTCGTCGTAGGCATTTACCTTCCCCCCTCGTGTGCATACAACCACCCTCGTTGCATAAACCACAAGAAAAACTTCTTGTTCATACCCCCCCCCCCAATGAAGTGACGTGACCTGGGGGCGAATAAGGGTGCTGTGCGGGGTAGGCGGGCTTTAATGGGGATATGGCTTTAAATAGACAGCTTTTAAGCAGTTTTATTCGCTTTTTCTGCTCATATTTCCTTTTTACTACCTACCCCGCCCAGCACCCCTATTCACTCCCAGTCCCGTAACTTCCTTGGGGCGTGTGAACCAGAAATTTTTCTTGTGGTTTGTGCATCCAGGTGAGGTCTTAGTAATATTTCTGAAACCAATGTTTGAAAAGCGTTCGGGAGCTAATCTGCAAATTTACCGAATTTTCATTAATTCCTTCAAATTTCAATAACTCAATTTGCTATCAGCGTAAGCTTTGTTGGTTAGGAAACCAACATTTAAGTTTATTTTCGGAAATTTTTTGTATGTTTTCAAACCATAAGTAATTTTGATAAAATATAGTACATTGTTTCTACTACATAGGGTATACCGATAATCAGACTGATGCCTGCTCGCATTTGATATTAAAAACATTTTTATGGAAATTCACTTCCATAACACATTTGCTGCATCCAGACTTTTGAAAAATGTTTATATATTTTCGAACAATAAATTTATTTCTATGAAATATGGTACATTGTTTCTACTATATAGGCCACCAAGTTTGATGCATGCTTTCATCAAAGAAAGACATTTGCTATAAAAAATATTTTAAAAAAAATTCGCTACCATAACGCACTTGCTGCGTCCAGAGATTTTTAATTATGAAACTAAAATGTTTTTATATAAATATATTCGTATGACAATCAGCTACCCTAACGCGTTTGGTGCGACCAGAGTTTTTATAATTTATTTTATCAGTAAGCGTATTAGATAGAAATCATATCAATTCGTGAGTCCTGTGGTAAGACTTCATAAAAATTTCAAATAATAAATCATATAACATTCATAGTTTCACCTAGATTGTAATATAATATGAAACAATTTTCAGGTAATTGAGGATTGATGTATTGAATCATACGGGTATAACAGGGCTTAATAACAGGAGGTTTAGCATAAGCTTGGGGTGGGTGAACTATACGCTAAGCAAACAATAATAATCGATAATACAATCCCGATAGCACGATAGGAGTCTTGGTTCAGTTGTTAACAAATGAAGGGAGTCCATATGTGAGACCATAAGCACAGGTTTCCCTAGCCGGTTTACGGTAGGTCCAACTACCAACCCCAGTTTCATGAGAATCCCTCAATTGACGAGTTGATTACATGAAGCCAGACTCTACGGTTTATTTCCATTCTCTTAAAACACAAAGCATATACTGGCCTGGCTATTGATTGTTTTACACTATTTGTAAAGAAAATCCTGATAAACCCTAGCCAACACGACAATGTTACTAAGGAGGGAATTATATTTTGAAACAGACTAACTTACCCAGATTGAGGAATTCAATTTCTTTTTAAGAGTATATTGAGATTATATTTTTAGTGAACAATGGGAGATCCCGAGTTTTGAATTTTGAAAAAATTTCTTCAAATGAGCACGAATTAGGACCCATAGAACCCATATCCGGGGTCAGTTTCAATTATTATTATATATATATATATATATATATATATATATATATATATATATATATATATATATATATATATATATATATATATATATATATATATATATATATATATATATATATATATATATATATATATATATATATATATATATATATATATATATATATATATATATATATATATATTTGTGTGTGTGTGTGTGTGTGTATCTCACCGATAACTCAAAAAGTAATAGGCCGATTTTGTTAGATACCTTCCATTTGTGGCTTGGATAAATTCGTTAGCCAGGACAATCGGACCCAGTTTCCCGGGAAAATTTTGGATTTTCTTTCAATTTCTTTTCATGTCTCCGAAAATTAAAAATCTCTGGACGCAGCAAGTGCGTTATGGTAGCGAATTTTCTTTAAAATATGTTTAATAGCAAATGTCTTTCTTTGATGAAAGCAGGCATCAAACTTGGTTGCCTATATAGTAGAAACAATGTACCATATTTCATTGAAATAAATTTATTGTTTGAAAATATATAAACATTTTTCAAAAGTCTAGATGCAGCAAATGTGTTATGGAAGTGAATTTCCATAAAAATGTTTATAATAGCAAATGTGAGCAGGCATCAATCTGATTACCGGTATAGCCTATGTGGTAGAAACAATGTACTATATTTTATCAAAATTACTTATGGTTTGAAAATATACAAAAATTTTTCGAAAATAAACTTAAATGTTGGTTTTCTATCCGACAAAGCTTACGTTAATAGCAAATTGAGTTATTGAAATTTGAAGGATTTTATGAAAATTCGGTAAATTTGCAGATTAGCTCCCGAACGCATTTCAACAAATTGTTTTCAAAAACATTACTAGGACCCCACCTGGATGCACAAACCACAAGAACAATTTCTTGTTCACACCCCACAAGGAAGTTATGGGACTGGGAGTGAATAGGGGTGGAGTGCGGGGTAGGCAGGGTTTAAGGGGGATATGGCTTCAAGATGTGAAAAAGACAGTTTTCAAGCCCGCTTTATTCGAATTTTCTGCTCATATGTCCTTTTTACTACCTAGCCCGCTCAGCACCCCTACTCACTCCTGGTCCCGTAACTTCCTTGGGGGGTGTGAACAAGAAATTTGTCTTGGGGTTTCTGGATCCATGGGAGGAGGGGGGATGGGGGCAGGTTTCTGAAAACAGTTTTTTGAAAAACGTTCGCGAGCTAAACTGCAAATTTACCGAAAATTCGCTACCAAAGCGCACTTACTGCGTCCAGATTTTTTTCTTACAAACGCATCATATTTCGATAAAAAATGCAAAAATGCATTAACGAATTTGTTCTACGAAAATTAGCTAAAAAAAATTATACATCCCTACTCACTCCTGGTCCCGTAACTTCCTTGAGGAGTGTGAGGAAGAAATTTTGCTTTGGGTTTGTGGATCCAGGGGGTGGGGGGCTAGGCAGGTTTCTGAAAACAGTTTTTTGAAAAGCGTTCGGGAGCTAATCTGCAAATTTACCGAAAATTCGCTACCAAAGCGCACTTACTGCGTCCAGATTTTTTTCTTACAAACGCATCATATTTCGATAAAAAATGCAAAAATGCATTAACGAATTTGTTCTACGAAAATTAGCTAAAAAAAATTATACATCCCTACTCACTCCTGGTCCCGTAACTTCCTTGAGGAGTGTGAGGAAGAAATTTTGCTTTGGGTTTGTGGATCCAGGGGGTGGGGGGCTAGGCAGGTTTCTGAAAACAGTTTTTTGAAAAGCGTTCGGGAGCTAATCTGCAAATTTACCGAAAATTCGCTACCAAAACGCACTTACTGCGTCCAGATATTTTTTCTTATAAACGCATCATATTTATATAAAAAATGCAAAAATGCATTAACAAATTTGTTCTACGATAAATAGCTAAAAATAATTATAGACCGTTAAACCTTAAACTTCACTAAACCTACAAATAAATATCCAAAAAGCCACCAAACTTAACTAAACTGACAGCCAAAACATCAGAGAAAGGGTTTAATTGAAATGGATATTCTGTAAATATTTTAGTAAAATGGAGGCAATGACGGTTGAATCTGAAACTTAATTGTTTGCAGAACACTCTTCTTGCAACATTTTCTTTTCACAAACGGTATTTGTTTCACATTCTTTGCTTAAACATTGCCAATTTTGACGTCTAAAATTGCGAGTTTGAAGTTTTGGGGAAAACTTCAAAATTTGTGGCTTTAACTGCTCATAACTTGTCTTTAAAGCTAGGGACCTAAATTTTGATGCAGAGTTGACTCTTTATAATACAAACACGCGTACCAAATTTGGTTGTCCTTACTTTGTTATTTCTGGAGATATGATTTTTTTTATAAAGAAAACACAAAATTTTCCGGGAAAACCTGGTCCCATTTTCCTGACTAACGAACTTATCCAAGCCACTTGCAAAAGGAAGGTACTCTGCAAATTTTATCAAGATCGGTCCATTACTTTTTGAGTTATCGGTCGGATATATATATATATATATATATATATATATATATATATATATATATATATATATATATATATATATATATATATATATATATATATATAAACACAGATCTCCCCATAAGCGAATTTAAAAAAAAATCGCTAAAAACTATGGCAACCAAATTTAGTACGTGGATTTAAGATATAAAAATTTCTGGACGCAGCAAGTGCGTTATAGTAGCGAATTTAAATAAGAATTGTACACTATTTTTATACGGAAAAAGTATTTGCCAAATTATAAACACGCAGTTATTTTTCCTTAGTAATCGCCAGTGTGATTTCGTTTTAGTCAAACTAATCAAACCGGTTTTTCCAATAACAATTACAACAATAACAAAATTATAATTTTAGACTAAAAGGTGACACACTTATTTAGGCGTTTTAAACAAAAATGATATTTTGTTCAAAACATATGAAATCTGTGCACTGTTGTTTCTCCAAATGTCGAAATAAAACATTAAAAAAACATACATCCATCATCGAGCTGTATTCGATCGCGTAACCTTCTGCTTAAGTGGCAAGCGCGGTACCCCTGCGCTATCTAGGCTCACGACAACAAAGGTTTTATTTGCGTGATACTTTAGTTTGGCTTCATGCCCCGGATATTATATTCAAAGTATAGAGAATTAATTCATTACAGAAAGTTAGTAGAATTACCATTGAAACACATCCTACGACTGTTTCGGTCTTATAGGACGTCTTATGTTTAAGTTTAAAGATAAAAGAAACTCTTTTAGAACTATTTTTATACAGACTTGGCTTGATTTTGTTTACATTTCGGCTATATTATGCGACAGCATAATATATCTATGCTGCGCTAAAACTGTGTTTGAGCCGTTAACAAGGCTACAAATATAGTGCATTTTAATAATTTATTAAATATCCCAGTTAAATGACAATCGATTGACAAATTTTTAATTTCATGTCGTCTGTCATTTTCCATAATTGCGGCCGGATTTCACGATTGAGTTATTTAGTTTGGTTACCGTTGATGTATGGTTTATACCTGTTGTATGAAAAAATCTGCGCGTGGCAGTTAACTACTCTGTCTGTCAGGCATTCGACTTTAACCACTAAGTCGCTTCAACGCATGCCTTTGAGCCTTATTTTTAATTTGGAAAAAAACCTGAATATTGTCTACCAAATTATTTAAAATTCACAACATAGGCTTATGTGCACTATTTATAGCCACATGTAAAGTCTCATTCCAGTTACTCTGATATTTACAAAAATATAGCGTTTTCAAAAAGTTTTCCTTGATTTTCCACCGGAAAAACTTGAGCATAAAGGCTGATTAACAAACTTGACCTCGGTTTTCGCCCAAACAAGATTTTTGCCAGGTTTGATTGAAATCATTTTAGTATTTTTTGAGTTATCGCTTGGATACATACATACATACACATATATATATATATATATATATATATATATATATATATATATATATATATATATATATATATATATATATATATATATATATATATATATATATATATATATATATATATATATATATATATATATATATATATATATATATATATATATATATAAATATTTTAAAGGACCTTGGTTTTGGGTTCTAGGGACCCAAATTCGCGCTCATCTGAAGAAGCTTTTCAAAAGCTTTTCATCGTGACCTCTCTATTAGCCAATTTTTCTTTATGAAAATTCGCTAAAAGGTAAACTATATACCAAAATTTAGTTTTGTGTGTTACAAAAAAAAGTTTAAGCATTTAATGAAAAAATATTTGGGGCCAGATCATTTCTATGAAAATTCACTACCATATCGCACTTGCTGCGTCCAGACTTTTATGCTGCAAGCACATACAAAGAGTCTTTGATTGGAATAATATTACCAACCAAAACTTAATATTTGATAGTCCTCGGAGCGATCGGAGTTTAAAACGTATTTTAAGACATGTCTGAAGGCTTTTCTTTCAGTATTACAATTTTCTACTGTATTGCTGAGTTTTACCAAATTAAAACAGGAATAAATAAATGCATATAGTTGCCAAATAACTAGTTCATATGAACGTAATTAACTAAGTAAATTAAATACTAAATAATCCGCGCTTTTGCATGCTTGTTGAGAACACGATGCTGGGGCATAGGTTACTGAATTTATATCATAGATGGCATCATATAGATCATATCTTCCATTATTTGTTAGTTGTAAACATTCACAAGTGTATACGTTGTTAGTTATATCGTGCTCGTTTTTGTGATATCCATTATCACACCGATAATTCAAAAGTCTGAATGCAGCAAGTGAGTTATGGTAGTGAATTTTCATAAAAATGTTTTTAATATCACATCTGTTTTCCTTAAGGAAAGCAGCCATCAAATTTCGTTACCCATATAGTAGAAACAATGTACCATATTTCATCAAAATAACTTTATTGTTTGAAAAAGTACAATTTTTTTCGAAAATGAACTAAAATGTTTCCGAAAAAACTGGTCCGATTTTTCTGGTAAACGAACCTCTTTAAGTTATTTACCCACATACCAAAATATAATTATTCACAAAAACATTTTCGACGAAACTTGAAAAAAATTTCAAGACAATTCGCAAACAATTTTTTTCAAAAAAATCCCCAGAATTATTTTTATAATAACTTATTGAACATTTATCATTATTTACCAAAATCTTACAAAAATGACTTCTACGCAAGCACAAACAAACTTCTGCAAAAACTGGCTAAATATTTTTTTACACAAAATTTTTTAAAAGGATACATAAAATTCAAATTATATACCTAATCAGTCATTAAAATTGAAAATAAAATAATCTGTTTGCACGAAAGTCCATTAAGCCTTTATTTTCGACGAATTTCGTTTAAAAAATCTTCCACCAATTGAACAATTTTTCATACAAAAATTCGCAACAAATGTTTCTTCAAAGAAAATTTACTAAATTCATTTATAAGAAATTCGCTACTAAAAAACATTTTGTACAAGAAAATTCGCCAATAAAAAAAAAATTAAAAGAAAACTGGTCCGATTTTCCTGGCCCCGGATATGTATTCTAGGACCCTAGCTCGCGATTATTTGAAGACTTTTTTTTTAATTCTAAAGTTGAGATGTCCTCATGAGTGAATATTTTTTTAAGAAAATTCATGAAAAAATGATGAACCGATTTTGATGAAATTTGTCAGGTATCTTCTTTTTGTATATGTATATATATATATATACATATATATATATATATATATATATATATATATATATATATATATATATATATATATATATATATATATATATATATATATATGTCCCACCGATAACTCAAAAAATAATGTGCCGATTTTGATGAAATTTAATTGCGTAAGTTTGTTAGCCGGGAAAATTGAAAATTGGACCAGTTTTTCTGGGACTATTTTGTGTTTTCTTTTGAAAAGTTTTTAGATCTTTGTAAATAACAGAGCTATGGCAACCAAATTTGGTACGCGGCTTTATATTTGAAAGGTGAACATACCAAAATGTCGATCCCAACTTACAAGGAAGAAAAATTACATAGCAGCATTCAAAGAAAAAAAAATAGTTGCCATTGGTGATCACAGAAACACTCAATTAATGTCTGCTAGACAAAATCTATTGAATATTGAGACAAATAATTTTTTTCTTGGCTCAAAACGGTCAAGAAGTACGAGAAAAATTCCTTTGAAAATTTTTTAGTTTATCTTCTGAAAATGTCAGTGTCGATTCAAAGCGTCAAAACTGGTAATTTTTAACAAAAGTTCTGTGGACGATACATAAAAAATGTTCAATCAAATGTCACTAACGAAGTCCTAGATGTATGTTTCAAGTTTACTCTTCATCATTTGATTAAAATGTTTGTAAAAAAATCCATTTGAAATATAAATTAAATAAACAACTATCTCAAGCACGGAAATCAGCTTATAACCCGTTCATTACAATAAATATCTCATAGGCTTCATAGCTGAGTTGGTAAGGACGCGGATATCAAACTCAAGGGTGACGCGGGTTCAAATCTTAAAGTTGTGTAAACTTTCTTTTTATAATTTTTTAGCGCCTTGTGGTCAGACGTATGTAATTGCAGTGAATTTTAGCTAATTTCTATGGCAAAAATTTATTATTGAGATGAGAATTCTTAAGAATTTTATTTCCATTTTAATAGCAGATCAGGTTGTTTTTGTTGCTCTAACTTGGTTGAACCATTCCATACTTAACACAGACCTAGAGACTCCGTCCGTGGCTTCACGAGTTTTGGCTTAAATCTCTGCAACCGGTTTTACTTTTACGGCATCGTCAGGCAGAAGAAAATTTGTGGACCCGCAGAAGAAGTCTATGTGTGTACTTAGATGAGATTGTAGACATTTTACATTCTTTCATTAGCGAATTTTCATGTACAAAATGTTCTAGTAATAGCAATTTTTTTTTCATTTTATCGTTTTTCCATGAAAAAAAAACTGTTTCTCATTTTCTTGAAAGAAAAATTTGTTTTGAAATTTTGTGTAAAACTATGTTTGGCGAAGTTTTGATGGAATACTTTTTTGACGAGATTTGTGTATAATAATGTTTAACTGAATTCTCGTGCAAAAAAATCTAAGGAAATTTTTGTGAAAATTTGTTTGTAGAAATACTATATTTTAGCGAATTTTCTTTACAAAAAAGTTATCTGCCTTTTCAACCAATTCACAATATTCCTTAAGTACCTATAAACATTATATATATATATATATATATATATATATATATATATATATATATATATATATATATATATATATATATATATTTGTGGTATGTAATTAAGAAGTATGCCTTAATACCTCGAGACGTTTTCGAGATTTTATTAGTATCGCAGCCCACTACGTTTTTATAATCAATTTTGTGTTTTACGTCAAATCCAGCCTAAGCAATAATGCAAGCGAACCCCATTGGTCGATGAGGCGGATTATGTTTGCTTTTGGTATTCAGTGCTGAAGAATATCTCTATACCTCGGGACCTCTTTTGAGATTTTGCTGATAGCGCCTTCCGCTACGTTGCTGTCACCAATTTTCTTTTTGAGGTCAAATTTGACTCTTGACTACATTGTTTTTTCGCAATGCGCGCACTTCAATAGTCAAGGAGTTAGGTTAGGTGAATTTTCGGGATGCAGTTCCGAAGAACACCTTAATACCTCGGGACGTTTTCGAGATTTTATTAATATCACCGGCTACGTTTATATCACCAATTATTTTAATCATTGGTGAACGGGGAGGTTTACGTTGATTTTTGCTATTCCATTCAGAATAATATTTCTACACCTCCTCGCGTTTCTGAGATTTTTTTGATATCGCAGCCTACTTGATTTGATATCATTCATTTAGGATTATAGCTGAAATTTGCAATTAGCATCAATGCAAGCGGACCCTATTGATTCAGAAGGTGAGCTACGTTGATTCATGATTTACATGACACCCAATTTCGTTGCGAATGGCAACAATAAAGTTTGACATTTTACATTCACATATGTTGCAGTATGTGGTGGTATAAGTCGGAATGGAAGAACTGACTCAGTAATCTTGGTGAGAGAAAATATGAATGCAGAAAGGTATCGAGATTGGTGTGCGAGAGGGGTCACCATCCCCTATGCCATTAATTTCGCTAACGATTTTATCTTGGTGGATGATAATACTCGTCCTATTCGAGCAGAAATTGTTACGGATATGCTTAGGGTGAACAATACAGAGAGAACGGAATGGCCTGCCATGACACCCGATATGAATCCGATTGAGAATGTATGGCGAAGGTACAAATCAAGATTAAGTGAGCGAGATAGTTATTTTCGTGACTTGAATGTATTTGCTACTGCGATTGGGCAAGTGTAGGAAGCTACTTGTCAAGATTTGTTGAGAAAATTGGTGGATAGCATGCCCAGACGAGGGGCAGATCTGATCAGCAATCGTGGTGGATTACAAGATACTGATTTTTACGTTATTTCATAACTGTGGCGTTAATTGTTCATTCATTTATCTATGTGTTAGTCATGTCTTGTGTCACGAGTAAAAGAAAAAAATTCGCTACTAATACATTAGTTTTACTACTAAGAAACGACATTAATAATATCAACCTGCGATATCGACACAATTTCAGAAATGTCCCGTAGTATTGAAGATTTCTCAACTGAATACCCAAAATTCACCTAACCAAAATTCGTGACTATTGTAATGCGCGTTTTGCGAGAAAGTTACGAGGCAAATTTACTGACAGCAACGTAGTCGAATATGATACCAACAAAATCTTAAAAATGCCACGAGGTATAGAAATATTCTTCAGAATGACATACCAAAAATGAACGCAAACCTCTCCGTCGACCAATGATAAAAGATAATGGTATAAACGTAGTGGGCGGCGATATTAATAAAATCTCGAAAATGTCCCGAGGTATTAAAGTATTCTTCGGAATTTGATACCAAAAATTCACCCAGCTCCTTGACTGCTGGAGTGCGCGTGTTGTGAAAAAAGAATGTAGTTAACAGTAAAATTTGACCACAAAACAAAATTGATGACAGCAACGTAGTGAGTGGAACGCGATATCAACACTATCTCAAAAAAGGTCTCGGGCATAGAGATATTCTTTAGCACTGAATACCCAAAGCGAACATAATCTGCCTCATCGACCAATGGGGTTCACTTACATTTTTACTTGGGCTGGATTTGACGTTAAATACAAAATTGATTATAAAATGGGCTGCGATATTAATAAAATCTCGAAAACGTCCTGAGGTATCAAGGTATACTTCTTAACTGCATACCACAAATATATATATATATATATATATATATATATATATATATATATATATATATATATATATATATATATATATATATAACACTCCTCGTAGACCAATGGCCATCTTTTGAAATGTTGATGAAAAAAACATCTACTTATCTTATATCACGTGACTGAGAATTTTGTTATTGTCTACCAATCAGAATCCCCAGCAAACACCTGTCAACCTGTGAAAATTAGAGCAGATTCGGTGAACTCATTTTTGAGCTACAAATCATCAAACGGCATCCAAAATTTAAGACGTTCCACTTCAATTGACGCGTAGTTTACATATATATATATATATATATATATATATATATATATATATATATATATATATATATATATATATATATAATAAAGAGTGTAGATCATTTTTATGAAAATTCAGTACCATAACGCACTTACTGCGTCTAAACTTTAACTATTTATAAATAATCTAAGCGTTTATGTTTTGGGTTGCCTGCTTTTTATCAGCAAACAACTAATTTTGTAGGGGTGTAAAAAATATATTGGAGTCTATAACGAGTCTATGCACAACAGTATCATTCCAGACCGCAAGATCTATTTTCAGTGTAATATTTCGATACTTTGTTTCCATGTCTTGTATCTGTTTATAGGCTAGGTTTATTTTAAATTTATTTCTAAAAATGTTCGCCCCGACTTGCATTCTGGTAACTAAATGGTAATAAACTAATAAATAACGTTTCTAATAATACTGCAGTGTTCAAATAGCGGCTGAGCTTCCTTCCTCGTGTAAAATTAGACGCCGATTGAAGAAGAGAGTGGAAGAGAGAGTGAGAGACTAGAGAGAAGGGGCGGAATGTGCGATGTGCGACAGAAGGGCGACCCGTGAGCCTTGAGCACATCAACACTAATAATACACCCCCATCTCTATCACCATTTAGGGCACTGTTGCCAGGTGGTGCATATCTGCCTAATTTTATACATAAAGTATTAAATGACTTACCTAAAGACGCATTGAAAATGATCTATAAGACAGCTGGTAGGTCCCCGTTACAGTACATGTTCTTTTAGAAAAGAATGTTGAATTCAACCTGTGAAATACCTCTTCTCGCAACACTTCCAACAAGTGTCTTTTCGGCTTTTTAACAAAATATATAGGATAATTTTCAAGTTGATGTTTTAATTGTATAACTGTATATATAACTTACCATAAAAAGCAACTGTTTTAAATTACTATCTTTAATTCTCATCACAATCTAACAGCAGTGTCGCCTTGTCGTCGCAACCATGATTCTCTGCTCCAGCAGATCTCTTCATTTAATTATAACTTCCACACTTTATCAGTTTTTCCAGGTCTGCCAGAAGTTCTTACGTTGGTGTTACCAGTCTTCTGTTCTCATGCAAATATCTAAAATTAAAAATTACGTTAGAAGCCAGCCATTTTTACGACAATTTTGTAGTAAATTTGCTTTCCTTATCTTGAAGGGTTGAGTAGTTAAGGCTGCCAATAAAATGTCTGTTGGTCAATATACTGATTTGGAAAAAAGAATAAAGAGGTTTATCGAGTAGCACACAATAGAAAGTAAAGAAGAAATTAAGAAAAATAATACTGATTTGTTGTCGCCATTCAATAAGTTAACCCAAGAAATTGAACAGCTTAAAAATAAGTGTACAAAAATTGAAGAAAAACAGCACTTTCTAGAAAAAATGCTTAAGAAAAATAATGTCATAATCTTTGGTTTTCACGTCGCTGACAACGAGGATCTGGCTAAAGCAACTCTGAAATTTGTAAATAACTCGTCAATACATCTTGAAAGAGTTGACTTAAATGATATCTACAAGATTGGCAAAGGTATACAGAAACTAATGAAAGTGGAGTTTTTGTCAAACATTGCAAATAACACCATTATATCCAGAGCATATAACTTAGAGAGGTGAAAGGTGTTCATTGGACAGGTCTTGAGGCCAAAGGAATAGGAGGAAAACAGAATGATTAGAAAACATCTTAAACTGACTAAGCTAAAAAGCAGAATGCATATATTAGTTAATGCAGAGGATCTGGGAGATCTACCGGATATCGAAACGATTGAGGAAACCTAAGTCAAACAGTGCGTCATCGACACCTTCAGCAGACAGGTCTGGAACCATAGTGTGTGAAGTGACAGACATTATTGATAAAGTAAACGTAACTGGTAAGGTAGTGAAGAAGACATATCGAACAAATTCTGTCAGTGCAAGCGAAAAACCTAATACGAGACAGACATAAAGGAAACAGCATACACCTGTGGCTGTGGCAAAGCCAAAAGAGTGACTGTGGAGTCTTCATGTAGGAAAGAAGCCTGGTTGATGTACGGATTTCGTCAGCTACCGTACTTATTTAAATTGTGGTTGATTTTTGTTGCTTTTGTCGTGTCTGGACGTGTTTTTTGTTGCTTCTTTTGGGAAATTTGTGAATGTATGCTTTTAGTGTTGAGACATAGGAATTTTTGTTCAAATTAGTATATCTTTGATTAGGTTTTATTTTTGACTCCTCACGTACGTGAAGATTCTAAAGAGGTCTTCGTGTCTAAAGATTCCGACTAACAAATGTTTGCTTTTTGAATATGTGACTGTTGTGTTGGTGTCTGTTTATACAAAAAAGATTTTAAGTTGTGATGAATAACGATTCTTTAATTTAGAACTGCGTAAGTCTTTGATATTTTGATTATGGTAGTGTTCCTGTATTGTTTCTGGTCATTTATTTTAGGCCACAGTATTCCCTGTTTTTATTGTAATTTGGACTCTTTACTTTTGTGACAACTCTGATGATGTTTGTGTGTTTTTATATTCTAACCTACAGATATATATATATATATATATATATATATATATATATATATATATATATATACATATATATATATATATATATATATATATATATATATATATATGTGTGTGTGTGTGTGTGTGTGTGTGTGTATTGGTATGTAACTGTTATACTGGTGTTTATTTGTGTAAATCTATTTTAAGTTGTAATGATCAGAGATTATTTGATTTAGAGCTGCATATGTCTGTGTAATGTATGAAGGGGTATAAGACTGTGATATTGAAATTTTATTTATAAAGTTGGTGTAATGTAATTTCAGGAAGTGTTTTAGTTAGGCTATGAATAGTAAACACTAAATGAGAATACATTTTTTTAAATAAAGATAAAGAAGCTTTTGGCTTTGTTAGAATTAGAGTTAGGAACGACAATAAAAAAAAATAGTATAATGTGCAGCGTATAGGCCATGTTCAACTTGCGTGGATGAGTTTAATGGCGTACTGCAAACCCCCTTCGTCGCTCAGACCACGCCATGGTCATTGCTTCCTACGCAATGCAACCCGAGGTCACACAGTCATCACACCCACGTATAGTTTGGCACTACAACTCCGCAAACTGGGACGAAATGCGGGATTACTTTTCCTCATTTCCATGGGCGTCTGTCTGCTTCTCTCATCCTGACTCCTCTGATATCTCACAAAACGTCACCGAAACTATCCAAGCTGGCATGAAATTATTTATTCCACGTACACAGAAAACCCCTTCAGCCACTCAAAAGCCCCGGTTCTCTAAATCCTGTGACAACGCCAGACTTGAAAAGGTTAAAGCTCACAAAACGCTTCTACACAATCCCAGTCAAAAAAACCGTCAAGCATTTAACCACGCAAGAAACCGCTATGTCCGCATTCTTTCTGAGGCAAAAAACTCGTTTAATAACCACATAAAAAACAAAGGCCTCTCAAGCTCCAAGAGCAGCAAACCCTTCTGGACCCTTGCTAAATCTATTGGGAATAATTTCTGCAAGAGCACGTTCCCACCTCTTGTTTCAGGGGATGAAATTGTTTCTACCGCCCTGGGCAAGGCTGAACTTTTTGCCTCGTAGGTAGGAAAGTGGCTCTCTTCTCTTAATACCAAGAAAGCCTCTGGCCTTGACGAGATCCCAGCAGTTGTTTTCAAAAAATGCGCACCAGAACTTGCTCCTGCCCTGACTTGTCTGTTTCAGACATCTCACAATAGAGGCATACTCCCTAGTAACTGGAAAACTGCTCGAGTACAATCCGTCCCCAAGAAAGGATCCAAAGCGCTTCCTAGCAAGTACAGGCCTATTTCTCCCCTGTCAGTCGTCTCTAAAGTGATGGAAAAGTATATAAACACCGAATTACTAACATTTTTTGAAAAACACTGTCTAATCCACGACAAGCAGTATGGATTCCGTCAGCGCAGATCAACTGCCGACCTCCTTCCCTTTGTCACCCATTCTTGGAGCAAGTTTATGGACCTACACGGTGAATCCCAGATTGTCGCTCTAGACATATCCAAGGCATTCGACCAGGTCTGGCACACAGCGTTGCTTCTGGCCTATGGCCTACCACCAAAACTCTGTACCTGGACATCAAATTTCCTCTCCAACCAGACCAGTTTTGTTATCGTGGATGGCCATTCATCTAAACTGTATCCAATTAATGCAGGAGTCCCTCAAGGTTCAGATTTAGCCGCTACTTTGTTTCCTCTCCACATCAATAACCTCCTCTTTAGCACATCCAACCCAGTTCACAGTTACGCGGGCGATAGCACCCTCCTCTCAAATATACAATATTCTAAGCCTGTCTCTTCAGCCCAATTAGATGAGGATCGCAGACTCATGGAGGGTTCTGACTCTGTGGATGTCCAAAAAATATTGGACTGGGGAAGTAGAAATCTTGTAAAATTCAACTTCACCAAAACTTAGTCTTGCTTTCTATCTCATAAGAGATACACCAGTCCTAGACCCATCACAATGAACAACCAAGTTATTCAAAGTAATGAGTACTTTTCACTTGGCATTTATGTGGATCGAAATCTCAATTGGCACCAACATGTCACATCAATTACAGAAGCGGTTGCTAAGAAATTAGGTTTCCTCTTCCGGGCTCGCAAATACTTTTTACCAGCTAAACTGTATACCTTATATACTTCACAAATAAGGCCAAACCTCGAATACTGCTCCCCCATCTGGGGTGTCGCTGCCGCTTCTACACTCGCTATCTTGGACTCCATTCAGAAGAGAGATATACGTCTTATCGGTTACCCTACCCCTACCCAAAGGCTGCCATCCCTTACCCACCGACGTGCCGTTGGTAACCTCTCTCTCTTTTATAGATATCTGCACGGATACTGCTCAGAAGAGCTTTCTTCCATAGTTTCTTCACCTGCTGCCCCCAACAGATCTACCAGGGGAACAGAGCGAATGCACCCTTTTACCGTCCAGGTTAGCAGACATAGAACATGTTGTTATGCCCGCTCTTTTGTCCCGAGGACTTCCAAGTTGTGGAGTTCCTTGCCTGCACATATTTTTTCTTCTCCTCCGTACCTCCAAACCTTCAAGTCCACAATTAAGAAGTTGCCTCTTTCCCCCTTGTCGACAACCTCTGTAGGATAGTATTTAGGCTGTGAGCCCTCGTGGTGTGTTGTTGAAAAAAGTCATTAATTGGACAACCCAGTCCAAAGAGAGCTGTTGAGCTGCTAAATCTTAGCAGAGGACAACTTAGATCATAACAGGACCCTTGACAGGACACATGACCGTCAAGAAACAGCTGCATAAAATGAGGCGGTTCGAGGGGGATCTGGCATGCAGACTCTGCGGCGAGGGGGAGGAATCAGCCCAGCATATCTTGTGCGAGTGTAAACCTCTGGACTGCAAAAGGCAACTGATCTAGGGTCAGTCTAGACCGGAGACAGAGCAACATAAAACTTCACCCTACCAAGTGCTGTGCAGACTAGTTCAAAGCACAGTGATTTTGGAATGGGTGGAGTAGAGACAAAGGGCATGCACAATAAGCCAAAGGGTGCGCTGCTATCGGGGCGGCTAAGACGCAGACGAGCCCTGAGGGAGAACAAACAGACTATATATATATATATATATATATATATATATATATATATATATATATATATATATATCAGACATAGAATTACAATTGGCAAGGAAAATCGGAGTGCAGAAATTAAACGTAGGATTCATTGGGCATGGATAGCGGAGGGAACTAAACTGCATCTTTATGGACAGCGAAGTACCATATTACACTTGAAAAATGAAATGTATAATAGCTGCATACTATCAGTGCTTACATACTTGTCTAGAGACTATGGCCATAACAAAGAAAACATCAGACAAATTTAGAGTCGCACAGAGAGCCATCCATGGAAAGGATTATATTGAGGGACAAAATACGAAATAGCCGAAGTTCGGATCAAAACTAAAATAATGGATGTTATGGAGAGGATGGCGATTCTCAAATGGCGGTGGGTTGGTCACATAGCTAGAAAAAACACGGACACAGGGGAAGGGGGTTGGCGACCAAGGGAGTTAAAAAGAAGTGTGGGAAGACCCCAAAAAAGATGGATTGACGATGTGAGGGAGGTGGCTGGGAAGCAGTGGATGAGAGCAGCGAGGGACATAGAAGCATGAAATAAGTTAGAAGTGTCCTATGTCCGACACTGGATGATTACAGGCTGAAGAAGAAGAAGAAGAAGAAGCTTGTTGATTGTTGCGTGGAATCTCTTTGGTAGAGTACTGCTAGAAAGCTAGACAATTGACCGCGTGAAAGGTCATATGATAACATTATAGTTAAACGCCTAATTTTTTTTCTTAAAATGCCAATATATACTATTAAATCAACGTTGCTTCTGCTATGAATGCGTGTTTATTTTCAAAACTTCTACAAAAGTAAGTATACATTTGCATGTACTGTATTTCTAGTATATTGTGTTTCTATTGAATGTTTCGCGAATGTATTCTTCAGTTTGTTATCAATACCAAGACATATTGATACTCTTTGTTAGTGATAACAAGGAACTTTACCTATTAGGTAAAACCCATATAAAATGTCTCTTAAATGTAAGCTGAAATAACGAAATGACAACACCGGTGATAAGTTGCCCTCACCCACATATGCCATCTTCTAAATATGTTCTCGTCTCAGTTATATAGAGGGATTAATATATGGGGTGCGTTACAAGCCCTGACTGATGTACCCGACATTTATCGTAACCTATACTGTATTTTTAGTAGCTGTTGCTTCTAAAAATATAAACCAATAAATACGTGCTCAAACAGAAAGACATTCCAAAATTAGCTTTCAGTCTTCTAGTCTAATTTGTGTAGTGTTTACGTTAATTTTAATTAATGTTCCAGTTTAGAAAATATTTATCGTCTTTTTTTTATTTTAGGTTCGCTGTTACATCCACAATGGGACCGTAGAAACACACATTATAAAATATACCATAAATACGGACACCTTGACACGAATAAAGACGTAGGTCAATGCATTAAATATTCAGCATCAACACATTCTAACTCCTGGAAAAAAAAATCGATCTTATCGTAATTTAATGCCTTTGATTGTTTTCTATATACTGATTTGGCTTTTGTTACATATACATACATACATCTAGGTATATATATATATATATATATATATATATATATATATAATATATATATATATATATATATATATATATATATATATATATATATATATATATATATATATATATATATATATATATTACATATATACATATATACATATATATATATATATATATATATATATATATATATATATATATATATATATATATATATATATAATATATATATATATATATACAGTGTGTCCACGGATTGAGTGTAGGTAAGGTATAAGTGACCAAAAAAAAATCCAATTAGATTATGATATTCTGGAATCGCTCATGCTTTGTCTTAAACTGAGAAAATGAACATAATCAATTAATATACAGACTGGTTTATAATTGATGTAATGAAATGTATTCAGAGTAACCTACCTTCGTTTATGGAGATACCGCAAAAAGATATTAACAAACATTGTTTAGAATTAAAATTTATGACATACTCTCAATTTTCAAACAGATCAGCCTACTATGAATTTTTTTTAGCTGCGACTTTATTTAGATGACGTTCGACAGATTCTGTGATTAGGTGTACTTTAAAAAATACTTGAAACTGTATTAAAAAAAGTCTTTACCATAATTAAACTTGGGGTAGGTTTGCTTTCATCTCAACCAATAAAAAAAGTAAAGTAAACACACAATTTGATATTCGAAGCAATAATTGGCGAGTTGCATGGCTACTTGAGCTCTGCCTTCTTGTTCGTTTCCCGGGATACTACTTATTTGGAAAATTGAAACGTCAATTTTATTTGTCACGAACGGCAAGCTTCTGTATTTAAAAATGTTAACAACAGAACAAAAAAGTGTTTATTGTGCAGTACTATGGTTTGGGTGAAGAACATTCTTATCAGGAGGTGATAGGAAAATTCATTGAACCCTGGCCAAATTATTCGGTTTCGGACGATTTTTTTTTGTCTGTCGGTCTGTATGTCTTAATTGTTTGTAGCCACGATTTTAGGACGAATTGAGGTATCGCCTTCAAATTTGGTATACAGTAGGCACTCGACAAACGAACGGTTCGGATTGTTTTTGGCTAAAATCGCTTTCGGATGTAGTGGATGAATGGGGGGTGATTTGGTGAAAACTGACATTTTGTCGTGAAAACTCAAGTAATATAACGTTTTAGGGTTTATGTATTACAAAAGTTTTGATTTCATTAAACATTTGGTATTCTGTGCTAAAATTAAATTAGGGGTTGAATATGTGGGTGTGGAATATTGTTAATAAAAATTTTGATTTTTTTTTAATCTACCGATCTGTCGGTCTGTCGGCATGTACGTCCGTCTGTTTATAGGCGCAATAACTTTCGAACGAATTAAGATATCAGCTTCAAATTTAAAGTAAATGTTTGGTGTGCTGTTTCTTACACTGGGATAATTGGGCCATATTTTTTGAGCGGAATATGAACCAGTACAGTTATCTGGAAATGCTGTGAGATATTCTTCAGGACCATTTGCATATTATGCCACTAGAAGATAGACAAACAGTATACTTTCAGCATGACGGCCACCCAGCACATGCAACAGGAATCGTTCGAGAATGGTTAGATCGCGAATTTCCTGGGCGATGGATTGGTCGATATGGGCCAATACTTTGGCCTCCCGGAAGTCCCGATCTTTTACCTTAATGGACTTTAATTTATGGGGCTATCTCAAACAGAAGTCTACGCGGCTCCATTAAACAACGATCTTGATTTGTCGAAACTGAGGTTGAGAGAGGCGATTAACGGTATTCCAATTCAACATATTCAAAATGCCTACAAAGCATTTACTAAACGGGCTGAGTTATGTGTATCGGTTGGTGGCAGCATATTTGAATAATTTCTTTATTTTTCGTCGTTCGTTTTGATTTTTGTTAGCAATAAGCGTTTTGTATTTTACTAATAAATTATTATTTAACATTGCATGGTTACTTACTTTGCGCACCTGCGTTCAAAAAAGTTCCATGTTGATATGGAAAAAATGTTAATAATTTACTTGAAAATTAAAAGTAGGTTGATCTGGCTGAAAATTGAGAGCCTGTCAAAAATTTTAATTCCAAACAACTTTTGTTCATAACTTTTTGCGGTATCTTTATAAACGAAGGTAGTTTACTCTTAACACATTGAATTAAATTAGTTCTAAATCACCCTTTATATTAATTGATTTTGTTCATTTCCTCAACATCTTAGTTTAGGACAAAGCAGGAGCGATTTCCAGAATATCATAATCTAATTCAAAAAAAATTTGTCACTTATACCTTACTCACACTCAATCCGTGGACACGCTGTATTATATATATATATATATATATATATATATATATATATATATATATATATATATATATAGTATTCAGTTTTTGTGACGGTAATAGTGTTATTTACTTAAAAAATTGTAGGAAAGTCGTCAGTTGCAAAATAAAACTCTTTATTAAATGCCGAGCTTTCGGAAAAATTTATTCCATTCTCAATGATATAACGCCAGTTTTACTATAACTAATTATGGAATAATAAACATGAAAAAAACTTTCTTAAAAAAATCTTTTATTGCCTTCCTTAAACCTTGATCTTTCCACTATATACTAAATTTTCAGTCTAAAAATTGGGGCCGTTCACCAAGCTAGCAATATAGTGTATTTAAAACATTTTATTGAATCACCCACTTAAAAAGTAATCGCTTTAAACATTTTAAAATTCATGTGAACCTGGGTGGTTCAGTTCTGAGAAGGTGTGCTGAACCGAAGGGTACCGGGTTGGATTCCAGCGTTCTCCTTTCACTTTCTCAGTACATACTGTAACATTAACATCAACCGAGGTTCTGGCATTATATTTGAGCAAGTTGAATGTCTGCACGTTCCGCCCTTCGGAGGGGGTGCGGAAATGGACCGACGTTAAAGAAAAAAAACATCGTATTTGTTGAAAAACGATTTTTGGGATTTTAGAGGCCTATGTTTGCAATCATAGGTTGGGTAGTATGTTCTACCCGTGTTATTTGTATTGTTTGATTATCGTTGCATTATGATAAATGCCTATAGTATGTACTCACCTTACGTATTACAGGAGACCACTCTGTCTTTGTCAGGCATTGCACTTTACCCACTTAAGTCTTTCAATTCATGTCTTTCAGATTTTATTTTCAGTTCAAAAGAAACTTCAAATTTTGTAAACCAAATTACTCAAAATTCACAACAGAGGTTCATTTACACCATTTCTAGCTACATCTAAAGTGTCATTTCAGTTACTCTAATACTTTTAAATCAGTAAAGTATTTTGTAGTGTACAATTCTAAGAAAATTCACTACTATAACACACTTGCTGCGTTCAACCTTTTTTCACCTTAATGTACGGTTATAATTTGACAGTTTACTTTACTTTTGATTTATCTATGTTTTCAAGCTATGATTTAAAAATACTTAAATGGTTTTGATCAAACTTGGCACATTGTTTTCTTTTGTAAATCGATTTTTATGCTCTTATAAGAGCCCCTCGGTGATCCAGTGGTAATAACGTGTGACTCTTAACCGAAGGGTACTGGGTTCGATTCCCAGGGTTCCCCTTTCACTTTTTCAGTACATGCTGTAAAATTTACATCAACCAAGGTGTGTCGCATTGTATTTGAGCAAGTTAAATGTCTACACGTTCCGCCTTTCGAAAAGGGCGTTAAGCCATCGATCAATCCCGTGTGCATGCGATGTAGCGCATGTTAAAGATCCCTACCTTCCTTACAGAAATGCAGGGGTTCCGCAACATTTCCAGGATAGTGAGATGAGGCTTCCTGGAGTCGGTGGTTGTCCATAGTCGCGGAAATAGGCCGACGTTAAACTACAAAAAAAGTAGAAACTGTTTTATGTATCAGAACTGAAATTTGTTGGTTGAAGGAAAATTTAGACTCAGGCCAGAATTTAGAATAGTTTTATGAAAATTCCCTACCGTAATAGACTTGCTGCGTCCAGACCATTTTTTTAAATGAAATGTACTATCTAGAGGTCAGAATGAGTCAACGCCTATAAGAAAGTCTAGTGACTTCCACACGTCATCGATTATATATTTATGAAATTTCTTTACTTTGCTGTGATTCAAAACGCTCAATTTTTTTTTAACATATCGGACGTTTATATTCTCTTCACACATGCGGCGAGTTAAGTGTTGAGCTTAATGGTGTAGGAGAGTATTTAAAAAAGTGTTACAGACGACAAAGCAAATAAATATAAAATGCCTGTTTAAATGGTTCCAAGACAGGATCTCGCGAAGGTCGAGATCCTCGCTCTTTCGCAGATAATATGTGTATGTGTGTAGGTATACACTGTGTTTATAAAGTAACGGCTAAATTTAATAAAGTTGAAAGTGACCATTATAAAGAAAAATTAAAAAAACAGGTCGATTTTTATTGTCAAAAGCTAACTTTTATTGTCAAAAGCTAACTTTTTCATATAAAAATCTCCCCCTATCGTCATACCTCTTCAGAGAGTAGCTACCCGCTCAAAATTTTGCAATTGGATGGTGGGTATCATCTTTTAGCGAATTTTCATTAAGAAAAATTCGCTATTAGAGAGGTCACGATGATAAGCTTTTGAACAAATTTCTTCAGATGACCGCGAATTTGGGTCGCTAGAACCCAAAACAAAGGTCCGTTAAAATTGTTTATATATATATATATATATATATATATATATATATATATATATATATATATATATATATATATATATATATATATATATATATATATATATATATATATATACAGGGTGGTCTTCCGGGAGGTCCCACGATCGATTGCAGGAGAGCTCTCAATAGGAAAAACCTGAAAATTGGATATTACACTAAAGTCGTTGAGGGGCCACAGGTTAAAAATATTTTCAAGATGGCGGCACTTCCGGTTACACCGGAAGTAGATGTCGATTCGCTTATTTTAAATAGAACACCCTCTATTTTATTGCAGCTTCGGATTTTACAATAAATTCTGAACACTTTTTGTAAATAATGTTCTATACCTATCATCAACCGTAATGAATATTTCAATATTTGCCTTACACACACACACACACACACACACACACACACACACACACACATATATATATATATATATATATATATATATATATATATATATATATATATATATATATATATATATATATATATATATATACTAAATTGATATCAATAAAACTTAGCAAAAATCTTGTTAATCAGCTTTAATACTCAAGCTTTTCTGGTGGAACATCGGGGAAAACTTTTTTGAAAAGCTATATTTTTGTAAATATCAGAGTAACTAGAATGAGACTTTACACGTGGATAGAAATAGAGCAAATAAACCTATGTTGTGAATTTAAGTAATTTGGTACACAATATTTAGAGTTTTTTCCAAATTAAAAATAAAAAAGATATTCGTTGAAACGACTTAGTGGTTAAAGTCCAATGCCTGACAGACAGAGTAGTTAACTACCACGCGTAGATTGATTTATACAATAGGTATAAGCTATACATCAACGGTAACCAAACTATATATATATATATATATATATATATATATATATATATATATATATATATATATATATATATATATATATATATATATATATATATATATATATATATATATACCAGGCATAAAACATACTACCCGAACCAACAATCGTAAAATCTCAGCCGCAATTATGGAAAATGACGGACGTCATGAAATTAAAATTTGCCAAGTGATTGTTATGTAACTGGGGGATTTAATGAAGTATTAAGACACACTATATTTGTAGCTTTATAAACAGCACTAATTACAGTTTTAGCGCAGCATAGATATATTATGCTGTCCCATAATATAGTGGAAATGTAAACAAATTGAAGTCAAGTCTATAAAAATGATTTTAAATTGTTTCTTTTATCTTTAAACTTAAACATATGACGTCATATAAGACCGAAACAGTTCTTGAATGTGTTCAGTTATAATTCTACTAATTCTGTAATTCATTGTTACGTATACTTTTCATATACTACCCCGGCCATGAAGCTTGTGTCAAGTATTGTGTAGACAACGTTAGTTGATGTATTAGCAGATAGCGCTTTGGAAGCGTGCTGTACTGCTATGCAGAATGATGCACTATCGAATCCACCTCAGATGAATGTATGTTTCTTTATGTTTTATTTCTACATTTAGAGAAATAATAGTGCACAGATTTCATACGTTTTGAACAAGATCCCATTCTTGTTTAAAACGCTTGAACAAGTTTCTCACCCTTGAGTCTGAAATTATCATTTTCAGTAGACATTGTGTTATTGTTGATATCGAAAAAACCGGTTTGATTAGGTTAACTAAAACGATATCATAGTGGCGATTAATAAGAAAAAATAACTGCTACGTTTATAATTTGGCAGATACTTTACTTTTCTCAATATGAATTAAGTTTCCTTCTGGAAATATTTTGTATACCTTTAATGACATTTATAATACCATTTTCTTTGAAAGAGACTTACACTATCTACAGATATAGCAAAATTCAATTCTTGAGCTTCATAGAAGATTGAGTTTTGGGAATTTTTCTCAAAAGGAGTTAGAACATAAGATTTTTGTGATAATAGAAAGATATAGATGGCAACACTTTCGAGATAATTATTCAAATGTGCTCGTACTAGGACCTCTAAAACAGATCTTCAAGGTCTGTGTCAGTTTAAAGTATTAACTTTACTAATATGCCATATAAAAATAGTGTACAATTCTTATGAAAATTCGCTACTATAACGCACTAGCTGCGTGGGGAAATTTTTTATTTAAAGTTAATCCAATCCTCTATTCAGAAACACATTTTTTAGGAATAAAATAAAGTAAGTAATAACATTTTTATTATCGCTAACACCTAACACCAGTGAAGCCTGTAACGAATTACATAGTCCTGCCTTATGATACTGACATGATACCTATGATATGATACTTCTATATCTCAAAGTCCGTGAGCAATGTTCAAAATGTTGGGCTTCTTGTACAAAAAGAACTTTAGAGATCTTGTTGTATACTATGTCGTATCTGTAACACTCGACTGATGATAACAAGTATCTACTGTGTGACATGTGGTATAAAAACTAATGAAGCATCAGTTTGATAATTTTTTGCGATACAATCTACAGATATTAGTAGTAAATTAAAGTTGTGGTTTTCATTCAAAGAGAATACGTATAATGTTCAACTTTTGCTTTTTCAAATTAATGATTAAATTGCTGGTAAAATGCATTTATCAATAGCTCAAGAGATTGAACTTCTAATGCTGCTTGGTTATGGTGACAGGATCCGAGCTCAGGCAGTGGTGTGTATTCTGTTTAATACTAAATATCTGGATATATATATTAATCAATCAACAGTGAGTCGATCAGAAGTTTCAAGAAACATCTAGGGTGGAAGATTTTCCAAAAACAGGTCGCCGGTCTATAAGTGAAGAAGTGAAATTAAACGTCTATTGGCAGTGGAAGAGAATCGCCATAGTAGTGTGTGGCACATTGGCCGAGATTATAAAGTTCCATTTCAGGCTGCACATAAAGTATTAAAACTTGAGAAGCTTCGTCCTTATAAAATACAGCTTTTGCAGGAGTTATGACGATCCAGACCCAAGGATGCAGTTTTGTGCAACATTAATAGATAAATGTAATGATAACTCTTTGCAAGTATTCAAAATTCTGTTTTCGGACCAATCTACTTTTACACTACATAGAGAAGTTTACCGTCAAAACTGTAGATATTGGGCAAGGGAAAATCCAAGATGGATGCGACAGAATCACATACAATATTTACAAAAGGTAAATGTTCGTCGGGAATTGTTACAAGTAGGATTATTGACTCCTACTTTTTTATGAAACTATAGATGGGCCACGATATGTACAATTTTTACAGCAATATTTTGTTCCAGTGTTATTGAACCGATTTCCTGATAGAGACAATGCTGGTATGATAAATTATAACTTATCAACAATATAGTGCCCCCGAGCATTATGACGTTGATGTTCGACAGTATCTGGATCAAAAATTTCCCAACAGATGGACCGGCAGGCCTGGTACACTCGAGTGGCCCGCAACATCTCCTGACCTAACTCCCTCAGATTTTTTTTCTGTGGGGTTATTTAAAGAATGTGGTATTCAATAGTAAACCAAATACTATCGACGAATTAAAAACAAGAATTAGAACTGAACGTACCAACATTTCTTCAGAGATTATAAATAGAGCCCAATAAGAATTTGTTAACCGTTTGGGATATTGTCAGACACAAGAAGGCGGGCATTTCAAACATTTGATTAGATAAGACTGAACTATGTAATTCTTTATAGGCTTCACTTGTGTTAGGTGTTACTGATAATAAAAATGTTATTACTCACTTTATTTTATTTCTACACAAAGAAATTGGTGTTGCTGAATAGAGAATTGGATTAGCTTAAACAAATGTATCACACTACCCATCATCCAATTTCAAAATTTCAAAAGAGCAGCTACCCTTTGAAGAGGTGTAGCGAAAGGGGTGAGATTTTTATATCAAAAATTAGTTTTTGAAAAAAAAATCGATCTGTTTTTGAATTTTCCTCAGTAATGGCCACTTTCAGTTTTATTGAATGTATACGTTACTTTATAGACACAGTGTATAATGCACACTAGAGGCATACAAAAAGAAAGATATCAATTATAAAGAACAAGTAATATTAGCCGCACATTCGTAACAAATCATTTAATGAAAAGATGAAACTGGAATTTCTTGTATCTACTAGTTCACTTCTTCGTTCTGCCTTGGCAAATTACAGTAAATGGAAAGCTTATAAATTATTTATCCTATAAATACCAGCCTACACTGATCTATACTATACAGTGTGGAACAGCCAAATGCCAGATGGAAGAAACTCAGTATCTCAATTGTGCATATTAGTGAATTTTTATTTTTAAAAAATCACTAATAGATAGGTATCGATGGTGAGACTGCAAATTTTTTTTCAAATGAGCGCAATTTAGGACCCCTAGAACCCATATCCGGGGTCAGTTTCAATTTTTATATGTATATATATATATATATATATATATATATATATATATATATATATATATATATATATATATTGCTATGGTCTTGGCTTTTTAATTAATGATTTGTTAATTACTAATTAGATGCTGATATTACATTAATTACTTCTAATCCTAATTCTAATTTCTAATATATCTTTATATTAATAATTTATACCGTTGGACGCCAGGCAACTCACTGTTTGCCAATATCATTATCTAATATACTTTTAATAAGCCAAAACCTGCAAATATCACCCCATCAATTATAAGATAATTTATTTTACTCACTTACCGTCTTAATTACTTCTAATTTCCATTTGCTCAGCCCTCTCAGGATTTTAAGGATTCAACTTGTTTTTATTTTTATTTTTGGTAATTCTTTTGTATAACTGGTCTTTGCTAATTACTTGGTCTTTTTCTATTTTAATTATCCATTACCACTTCTATTATGAAGGCCAGGAGATTTAAATGAAAATCTAATTATACAAAGTTAGGCATCTTTAATGGTGATTACCCATTGACATTAAAATTCACAAATATTAAATAACAAATTAAGGGACAAATTAGTTGCATAATATACCATAATAGGTTATTAATAACAGAAACATATTATTCAGTATCAAATCACTTACATTGTTTTATACAAAGTTAGGCATCTTTAATGGTGATTACCCATTGAAATTAAAATTCACAAATATTAAATAACAAATTAAGGGACAAATTAGTTGCATAATATACCATAATAGGTTATTAATAACAGAAACATATTATTCAGTATCAAATCACTTACATTGTTAGAACCAGAGATTTGGCTTGTTAATTATCGGTCACCTTACACATTCCTGTACAACATGTCCACAAAGATGGTATTTGGATTCTTTGATTGCATTGTTAGAACCAGAGATTTGGCTTGTTAATTATCGATCACCTTACACATTTCTGTACACCATGTCCACAAAGATGGTATTTGGATTTCTTTTATGAAATTCTGTTCTTTTGGTTGATTAGCTTTAAATGTTTTATTTATTTTCAGTCATTATCTTCTTGCTTAACTACCCCTGGCAACTATATTATTACCAGGCAACTCTTCTGTGGACCAGGCACCTTCTACCTGTTCACTCCTCAACATTCTCCAGCTGAATCCTTTTTACTGTCTCTCGGCTGTTTTGCCTTCGACCTCTCAACCGGTCCTTCACGACTCTCAATCTCACCACAAGTCTCTTATCACTAGATAGCAAACCATACAAAAAATTGTTTGTTTCACTTTATCTTGCTTTTTATTTCACGATATCTACTGCATTATCAATATATTTTACTTTAACTTAATACTAATTATTATAAAATAACAACATAAAACCTCTTTATATTTTCATTTAAATTATATTCCTTTAGTTCTATTGCACTACTAAAATAATTTGACCATTATTTCGTAATATTATTATTCTAATTTCTATCCTATGTCTATATATATATATATATATATTTATATATATATATATATATATATATATATATATATATATATATATATATATATATATATATATATATATATATATATATATATAATATATGTATCCGTCTGATAACTCAAAAAATAATTAACCGATTTCAATTAAACTCGGCAAGTGCCTTTATTTTATTTATGGCTTGGACGAGTTCGTTAGGCAGGAAAATCGGACGTGTTTTTCCGGGAAAATTGAGTTTTCTTTAAAAAAAAAAATTCTCCGAAAATAACAAAGCTGTTTTAATGAAATTTACTATATACGTTGCCTTGGGAGAGGACTTACTAAGTACCAAAATTCAACCTTCTCAGTTTATAGAAAATTGAGTTATTCAAATTTTAAATTTTCTTTTGAAAAAATTTTTTTCTCCAAAAATTACAAAGCTATTTTAATGAAATTTGGTGGATATCTTGTACTAGGAAATACATTACTACCTACCAAAATTAAACTTTCTAAGATTATAGAAAACTGAGTTACTCAATTTTCTATAGCTCACTGCAGTGTTAAAATCAATGGTATTTTCCTCACTATTTTAAACACGTGGGTGGGGGACTGACCGAATTCATTCCCAGTTGCTATTGATCTACTCATATTCTCTGAATATGTTAGAAGACGTGGTATCTACTTCATTCCAAGTCACTATTAACCGACTATTTATGAAATCAAATAAGTAAATTAAATCGATTGTCATAAAATATGTAGTGTATTAAGACTAAGGGAAAAAGAGATAAAACATATATAACTGTGCACATTTTGATTATATTTTAGGGTGTGTGGCGCACAGATAGCTCACTAGGAGAAATCGCCATTGCTTGAGAGAGGTATTGTCACAGCATAATATCTTATTAAAGTTCATTTGTAATAGGGTTTAATTTATATATATATATATATATATATATATATATATATATATATATATATATATATATATATATATATATATATATATATATATATATATATATATATATATATATATATATATATATGTATGTATCCATCTGATAACTCAAAAAATAATTAACCGATTTCGATGAAACTTGGCAAGTGCCTTTCTTTTATTAATGGCTTAGATGATTTCGTTATACAGAAAAATCGGACGGGGTTTTTCGGAAACTTTTTGAGTTTTCTCTCTAAAAAAAATTTTTCTCCGAAAGTAACAAAGCTGTTTTAATGAAATTTACTATATATGTTGCCTCAGGAGAGATCTTACTACGTACCAAAATTAAACTTTCTAAGTTTAGAGAAAATTGAGTTATTCAATTTTAAATTTTCTTTCGAAAAATTTTTTTTCTCCGAAAATTACAAAGTTATTTTAATGAAATTTTGTGGATATCTTGCCTTAGGAAAGACCTTACTACGTATTAAAATTAAACTCTCTAAGTTTATAGAAAATTGATTTATTCAAATTTGAAGCATTTAATAAAAAGTCACTACCATAACGCACTTGCTGCGTCCCGAGTTTTTTATAAAAAATCCCGAAACACATCAATTTTAGATACAAAAATAACATCATGCAACGTGTAAACTTCATCCCTACATTCAACCCTCAACCTTCGAGTGACAGTTGCAACCCCCAAATTATTAAGTATAATGTAGAGGGTTGTGACCCTTCATTTGAAAATCTCTTCATTCTCTATTCAAAAAATGTATGGTTTTACAATTTATTGCAAACATTAAGAGTAAAAAGATGTTCGGGACACAGCAAGTGCGTTATTGTAGTGAATTTTAATGAGAATAATATATCATAGTGATTTGGCCTTATATTAAAACGTTACTTTATTTAATTAGAAACAGTAGAAAATAAGGTAAAGAAGGGCAAGCAAAAACATGACCGCCAACATAAATATTAAGACAGTAATTTGAATACAAAACTCAAACAAAACAGTTAATAGACAGGAAATATACTCAATAAAAATACACTAGACAGCGGAACATAAAAGATTCTTGTGGTTCATGCATTGAGGGTGATTGTGTGCATGCAGAAGAGGAAGAACAACCCCCAGGACGAAGAGGGCTTCTGCCCCCTCACTCAAAAACACGCGGGGTTCTCCTTGCCCTTCTCCATGCATAAAACTACCTTCAAAGCATAAAGCACGAGAAACATTTCTTGGGAGCAACCCCCAAGAAAGTTACTGGACCTGGGCGAAAATGAGTGTTGTTCGGGGCAGACAGGGTTTAAAGGAAGTATTGCTGCAAAATGTGAAAAAAGCATCTTTTCAAAATCCGACAAAATGTTTTTGTTAGCATTTTCCGCTCAGATTTCCTCCCCGCCCAGCAATCCTATTCATTATTGGTCCCTTAAGTTTTTTAGGGGTTGTTTGCACCAAATTTGCCTTCTGGCTTGTGCATCCAGCATGTTTCTGAAAGAAAAATAAAAAACCCTGCTTGCAGTAAACGGTAAATTTAACGAAATTACATTCCACATTGTCGCCTATAATGTCATTTTCAGATAATATCGAATACAGCACTAAAGTAAATAAATTCACTTGCTGTTTCACTTTTTTTAGTGAATTTTCTTACAAAAAAGTCACTAATGAGGAGAACCCGACTTTTGAATTTTGAAAAAATTTCTTCAAATGAGCGCTAATTAGGACCCCAGAACACATACCCGGGGTCAGTTAAAATTTTTATATGTTTATATCTATATCTATATATATATATATATATATATATATATATATATATATATATATATATATATATATATATATATATATATATATATATATTTATATATATATATATATATATATATATATATATATATATATATCTATATATATATATATATATATATATATATATATATATATATATATATATATACAGGGTGTAAATAAATAAGTGCGAAAAAATTCAAGGGGTGATTCCTTGTCGAAAAATAGGTGGGCTCTTTCATATGAAAAATTTCAATTTGAGCATATCTTGTTCAGATACAGCCCCTTGAAGATGGCGTCAAAAGAGCCGTTTTCAATTTTTTTTCCAAAAACGACGAGAGTTACGAAAATGAACACAAGCGGACTTTCTCTGCAACAGAGAGAGGACTCATTGACTATTTCACTGATGTTCCCCTATGGTTGCGAGGGGTAGAAAAAGACACCCCTAAAATTTGTTCCTCATAAAACTTTTTTTCTCATCCACATTGTGCAATAAAAAAATTCGTTTTGGATAACCTAATTCATTTCCAACAATTGTAATTTTTTCGTAAAGTCAACTGTTTCTGAGAAAAAAATTATTTATTATGAAGCACATGTTATGATTTGCATAAAATGGCATGTTATTCAAATTTGATTGTATCTATTAGGCGTCTGTCATGTTGACAATTTAGGGGTGTCTTTTTCTACCCCTTGCAACCATAGGGGAATATCACGGAAATAGTCAATGAATCCTCTCTCTGTTGCACAGAAAATCCGCTCGTATTTATTTTCGTAACTTTCGTCGTTTTTGGAAAAAAATATTTAAAACGGCTCTTTTGACGCCCTCTTCAAGGGACTGTATCTGAACAAGGGATGCTCAAATTGAATTTTTTCATATGTAAGACCCCCCTATTTTTCGACAAGGAATCACCCCTTGAATTTCTTCGCACTTATTTATTTACACCCTGTATATATATATATATATATATATATATATATATATATATATATATATATATATATATATATATATATATATATATATATATATATATATATATATATATATATATATATATATATATATATCACACCGATAACTCAAAAAATAATGGGCCGATTTTGATAACATTTGGTGAATACCTTCCTATTGTAAATGGCTTGGATAAGTTCGTTAGCGAGGAAAATCGGTCCAGGTTTTCCCGGAAAATTTTGTGTTTTCTTTCGAAAAGAAATATATCTCCGGAATTAACAAAGTAAGGACAACCAAATTTGGTACGCGGCTTTACATCCTTATAGGTAAGCTACATACCAAAATTTAGCTCTGTAGGTCAAAAGACAAAACAGTTATAGGCATTTAAAGAAAAATAAATTAGGGTTTTTCACAAAACGTCAAAGTTGCGATTTAAACGTCAAAATTGGCAACATTTAGGAAAAGAACTGGAATCTTATACGGGCTATGGAAATAAAATGTCTCAAGAAGATGTTTTACAAACCCTGAAGTCTTAGTTTCAACCGTCATTGTCCTTCATTTTAATAAAATGTTTCCAGAAAATTCATTTCAAATAGACCCTATATGTATCACACCGATAGCTCAAAAAATAATGAGCCGATTTTGATTAAATTTGGTGAATACCTTCCTTTTGTAAATGGCTTGGATAAGTTTGTTAGCCAGGAAAATCGGTCCAGGTTTTCCCGGAAAATTTTGTGGTTTCTTTAAAAAAAAATTATATCTCCGGAATTAACAAAGTAAGCACAACCAAATTTGGTATTCATTTCAAATAGACCCTTTCTCTGACGCTTGGCAGTAGTCTTAGCTATAGAGTTTATCGTTTAATGGTATATAATTTTTGTAGAATTTTCGTAAAAAAATCAATAAAGCTCAATATATCTGTTATTATACAAGATATGAAAAAAAAAATGTATATTTTAATTATAGGGTGTCTTGAGCTACATCTTAAAAAAATATTTCTACAATCACAGGGTGGCCCATAACTCGTTGGTGATACAAATTATCTTTTTTTTTTAAATCAAACACGCCTTATGTTATTGCATTTTTGCATTTTCCATCGAAATATAATGCATGTTTGTAAGAAAAAAATTCTGGACGCAGTAAGTGCGTTATGGTAGCGAATTTTGATCAAATGCTTAATATTTGAATAGCTCAATTTGCTATTAACCTATAAGGTTGACCAAGAAACGAGTTTTTTCGGGAACACTTTAAGTTTACTTTCGGAAATTTTTGTACATTTTGAAACAATAAAGTTATTTTGATGAAACATGGCACATTGTTTTTACTATATAGATTATACTGGTAACCAAATTTGATGCCTGCTTTCTTAAAAAAACACACATTATTGCTATTAAAAAATTGTTTTATGAAAATTCACTACCATAACGCACTTGCTGCGTCCAGAGTTTTTTATTTTGTATTGCATATATAAGCACTCGATAGGTAAGTATAATAAAGGGGGGCCCTTAATTAACATTAGGGCCACACAAACTTAAAAGTAGAGAGACATTTAGATCGTGTCTGTGTGCACATAAAAATTACTAAAATAAATATATAAAATTTAATAAAAAACAACAGTTTTACGATATTATTTGAAGTAAACCAATAGGAATACGTTTCGCGGCTATTTCGCAATTCGCGAGTGTATGAATCCAGCTTTTGTCCAAGACTACACTACAACGCCGAAAGCAAGCAGTTTTTAAATTAAGCTCGATAGGCTTGGACGCTTAACAAACGTAGGTATGTTTAATTTTAAGAGGGAGACTGTACCTGTTTGAAACGTACAATATGAGAAATACAGAAAAACGCTTTAAAGTGCTATTCACTAAACTCACTAAAAAAACGAACTTGCGAAACCATCGATAATAAAAATGATGGATCTAGTAACTTACTCGTATCTATCAGTATCGTTCTCATTTTGTGAGCAGGTTTTGATACTTGCAAAGAACATTGTCGAATGCTAAAATTTAGCGCTTTGGGCCAGGTCTGACAATCTACAAAATTGTTAGTTGATTGTACACATGCCTCCATCTATAACATTTTGTGTTAACTAGAGCTATCGTGACAACATACTACCTGGTTCTGCACCGAGATCGCGTCTCTGTCGTACATTTCACAATGGTCTCCGTACTGACATGTTGCACTAATACTTGTAACTGCCATTGTTTAGATTATTATTTACCATTTATTTAAATAGCATAGCAGTACAGGTAACGTAATCTGTCTTTGTCTAACATTGTACATATTGCATTACAGAATTTGAAGTGATGTCGAGGATTACTTTAACCTTAATTTCGAATAACTTTATTTTTCTTTGACCAAAAGACTTGAAAATTGGTACACAACCATACTGTATATGTTCTTTTAAGTTGTGAAATTTCGTGTCAATCGCTTAAAGAATTTGAGAGATATTGCGTTTTAAAAAATATTTTTTAATTTTTTGTTAAGAACGAACTCATCCAAGTCATTAAGAAAATAAGGGTAATTCCCCAATATGGTCCAAATCAGTTAAGTATTATTTGAGTTATCGGTTGGATATATATATATATATATATATATATATATATATATATATATATATATATATATATATATATATATATATATATATATATATTCACATTTTAGCTGACCATGGAAATGGGTTCCAGGGGCCCTTATTCGCGCTCATTTGAAAAAATTTCCGAAAGTCTCAGCATCGATACCTCTCCATTAGTGAATTTTCATTAAGAAAATAAGGAAACACATCAATCTTGATGGGGGAGATGTTTAAAATGCACGCTTTAAACGCCTTTGCATCATTTTAGTCGTAAATACAAATGTCTCCTAAAGTTAATTAATATCTGAGGGGTGACCAACCTAATCGCAATCGTTATTCTTCTTCTTACGTCAGATAAGTCGCGTCATTTAGTATTGTCTGCCATACTTTTCACATATCCCCGTAAGAAAAAGTCTAATATCGTAAGATCTGGTGATCGTGCTGGCCATTTAAAAAAATATCGCCTCCCTATCCAACGATTTGGAAATATTAAGTCGAGATGCTGCCGGAAATTGATTCGGTAATGTGTTGATGATCTATCCTATTGGAGCCATATCACATCCGCCGGAATTGGTGGATTTGCTCGATTCATTGGACATAACTTTGCACCTATCAATTGGACCAGGATTTTTTAGAAGACTACCTTTTAATCTACCTCTATCGTTTTAACGAATGCTCGTAGAATATATATATATATATATATATATATATATATATATATATATATATATATATATATATATATATATATATATATGTATCGTAGCGATAACTCAACAAATAATTGGCCGATTTTGATACAATTTTGAAAGAACATACCTTCCTTTTGTAACTGGCTTGAATATGTTTGCCTCTAGCTTAAAGGAAAGAAAATTATAAGTATTTGAAGAAAATAAAATGGGGGGCCACTGGTAATCAGATAACACACAAGACTAAAATATTGTGTGTGGTTTACAAAATTTGTTGAATATTACAGAGAAAGATTAAGTTTCTTGGCGCAAAAAGGTCACTAAGTATCAGAAAAATTACTGTGAAAATTTACAGTTCTTTCTTGACACGTCAAAGTCGCGATTTGAAACGTCAAAATTGGCAATTTATAGACAAGGTTTCTAATACGAATGCAGGTTATGTAGAAGAAACGTGGTAAGAAGTGTGTTTTACAAAGCCTTCGGTGACTGCTTCAACTACCATTGTGCTCCATTTTACTAAAATATTTCTAGTGAACTCATTTCAAATAGGCCCTTGTTCTGCTTTTTTTGGCAGTAGTTTAAGTTAAAATTACACATAGTTTAAGTTATGTGTACGTATGTGTTTTGTTTCTTTAACGTCGGCCTATTTCCGTGACTATTGCCGATCACCGACGCCAGGAATCAGTTACATCTCACTATCCTGGAAATTTTGCCGAACCCCTGCCTTTCTGTAAGGAGGGTAGGGATATTTAACGTGCCCAATATCGCATGGACACGAGACCAACGGCTCTACGCGTCCTCCGAAGGGCAGAACGTGCAGACATTCAACTTGCTCAAATACAATGCCAGAACCTCGGTTGATGTTAATGTTACAGTTTGTACTGAAAAGTGAAAGGATAACCCTGAGATCGAACTCAGTACCCTTTGGTTCAGAGGCACACGTTCTTACCCCTGAACCACCGAGGCTCTTAGTTTAGGTTATGCAGTATAGTTCTTTTCTAACAACAACTTATATCATTCGGGGCATGTTGCAGATTCTGTTAAATTTTACTAGGGAAAAAACTTGTATTACAATTACTCCACAAAACTAAGTTTTAGCACATTTCATCTGTAGTTTATTGGCAATATAAAATTTAACTTTTTTAAAAACAAATTGACGAGTTTCAGAGATATAACATTTTTGAGAAGAAAATTTGCAATTTTCCACGGAAAATCTAGAGTCTCACAACCAGCCACCGAACTTAGCGTCCAGAAAGAAGTTTCTAGTGTAACGAAACAAAAGCTGTGCAAACTATATATATATATATATATATATATATATATATATATATATATATATATATATATATATATATATATATATATATATATATATATATATATATATATATAGGTTTGGAAATGTTTCTGTGGTCATAAGTGTAAGACATGCTTGGTTCTCGGGTTGAACCGTGTCCAGAATTTATCAAAACTCGACTTCTGTTTTGGAGCCATTTTCAAGAGGTTGAGGAAATGACTCTAAGGCCTTAATCTGCGTACTCCTGGGAGTGGCGGATAAGGGTAGGTTTGGTTGTTGTAGCTCCATTACGCCTCAGTCTGTCTACTCCCAAAATCTCACTAGATGCCGCCTTTGAGGTTTCAGTGTGTTCAACCCCAGACCTAGATCTATCTCATGTCAAGGCTTGAACTCAAAATATTTTAGAAGTGTGCCTGATCACAACTGGTACCCAATTTTTTTCTCTAAATGCTTATAACTTTCTTCTTTTCACTTAGAAATCTGAATTTTGGTACGTGGGATACATTTTATGAAACTTGCGTACTATATCTGGTTGCCATAGCTTAGTTATTTTGGGAGATACAAACATTTTCTGAAAGACAACCCACTATTTTCTTAGAAAAATTGGTCCCATTTCTTGGCTGACAAATTTATCCAATCCAATTACAATCAAAAGGCACTCACAATTTCGGTATGTCGATTACGTTTTATATTAGAAACTTGCGTATCAAATCTGGTTCAAAAAAACCGCATTCCGCATGAATCGACAAATAACATGCGTACCCTTGAGCTTTTCTCCCTTAAAATGTACGCGTTTCGACAGTATATCGTTTGGTGCGATGGCGTTGTGTCCATTCTAGGCTTCCACAGCAGCTTCCACGTACACACAGTTCCGCAAGAAGGAAGCTGTGGGCTGTGGGAAGAAAACTAGCGAGCGAAAACAACTACTTCTCTGGCTAATAACATGGCAGGCATTGTAATACATCACTCGCTAGCCACCATCACTTCAGTCCTGCCGGTACTTGCAATAAGATGTATAGCAGGAGACACCGGATGGTTTCGTCCTTCTTAGGACTCGTCGATATGCCATCCCTGCACTTTAATAGTCGGCTTTAAGGCGGGCATTGCCATAATATGCAATGAGGAATGGCGCTTTACGAAACCGGCCTGTGTCTCCTCCTATGTATCTTTCGGTGCAAGACTTTCAGCGGATCGTGTATACAAAGGGAAATTGCATATTATATTTGTCTCCGGTATACATGAAGTGGGAGATTAGTTAAAATCACAATAATTCACGTAATTCATTTACAAATATATTCAGTCATAACTATGTGAACAAAACGCTGAAACGTGCTTCATATAACAATATTGAATTCCTGTATTGCTTACAAGGAAATTAGTACAAGTAAAAGTTTCAGAATTTATGTAACCGAGTTCGATTTCACTAAAACAGACCAATGACACTGTGTACTTGAAAATTTAAATATTCTGTTCCAGAATCATTTACCGACTCCGGCGACATATCGCAAAACAATAGTGAAAGTATGAAGCAATCCTAAAGTAACGATGCCACTTTCGCAACACTAATAGACACAAAAATGTTGCAACGTTAACCTGATCTATTGTTGTAATATTATTATTGCTACAATATTCTTACCATGTAGATTTATTCATTGGACCTGTTGGGACATATCTGTAACAACACGATTTTAACGAAAAAAAACTGTCTGGACGCAGCAAGTGCGTTATAGTGGTGAATTTTTATTAAAAGGTTTTAATTTTTTATTTTATTTCAACAACACACCACGAGGGCTTACAGCCTAAATACTATCGTATCGTGGGTGACGACAAGGAGGAAAGAGGCAACTTCTTAATTCTGGACTTGAAGGTTTGGAGGTTCGGGGGAGAAGGAAAAACATGTGCCGGCAAGGAATTTCACAACTTGAAAGTCTTCAGGACAAAATAGCGGGCATAACAAGATGTTCTATATCTGCTGACCTGGACAGTAAAAGAGTGTTCCCCTGGTAGATCTGTTTGGGGCAGCAGGTGGAGGAACTATGAAAGAAAGCTCCTCTGAGCAGTGCCCGTGCAGATTTCTATAAAATAGAGGGAGGTCACCAGCGGCACGTCGGTAGGCAAGGAAAGGCAGCTTTGGGTGAGGGTAGGGTCACCGATGAGACGTATAGCTCTCTTCTGAATGGAGTCCAGGATAGCAAGTGTAGAAGCGGCAGCAGCACCCCAGATGTGGGAGCAGTATTCGAGGTTTGGTCTTATTTGTGAAGTATATAAGGTATAGAGATTAGCTGGTGAAAAGTATTTGCGAGCCCGGAAGAGGAAACCCAATTTCTTAGCAGCCGCTTCTGCAATTGATGTGACATATTGGTGCCAATTGAGATTTCGATCCACAGAAATGCCAACAAGTGAAAAGGACTCATTACTTTGAATAACTTGGTTGTTTATTGTGATGGGTCTAGGGCAAGATTTCCACTTCCCCAGTCTAATATTTTTTGGAGATTCACGGAGATAGAACCCTCCACGAGTCTGAGATCCTTATCTAATTGGGCTAAAGAGACAGGCTTAGAATATTGTATATTTGAGTGGAAGGTGCTGTCCGCGTAACTTTGAACTGGGTTGGATGTGCTAGAGAGGAGGTCATTGATGTGGAAAAGAAACAAAGTAGGGGCTAAAGCTGAACCTTGAGGAACTCCTGCGTTAATTGGATACAGTTTAGAGGAATGGCCATCAACGACAACAGAAATGCTCCGGTTGGAGAGGAAATTTGCTGTCCACGTACAGAGTTTTGGTGGTAGGCCATAGGCCGGTAGTTTATTAAGCAGCGCTGCGTGCCAGACCTGGCCGAATGCTTTGGATATGTCTAGAGCGACAATCTCGGATTCACCGTGTAGTTCCATAGACTTGTTCCAAGAATGGGTGACAAAGGAAAGGAGGTCGGCAGTTGATCTGTGCTGACGGAATCCATACTGCCTGTCGTGGATTAGACTGTATTTTTCAAGAAATTTTAGTAATTCGGTGTTTATATACTTTTCCAGCACTTTAGAGACGACTGAAAGGAGAGCAATAAGTCTGTAGTTGCTAGGAAGCGCTTTGGACCCTTTCTTGGGGACGGGTTGTACTCGAGCAGGGTTCCAGGTACTAGGGAATATGCCTCTATTGTAAGATGTCTGAAACAGACGAGTCAGGACAGGAGCAAGTTCTGGTGCGCATTTTTTGAGAACAATTGCTGGGATCTCGTCAAGGCCAGAGGCTTTCCTGGTATTAAGAGAAGAGAGCATCTTTCGTACCTTTTTAGTTTTGAAAATGATATCAGTCATTTTATGCGCGACATTGGAGACTGTTGGTGGTTGAACATTTGGAGGTGAGTTGAGAGTATAATTGCCGGCGAAGAATGAGGCAAAAAGTTCAGTCTTGTCCAGGGTGGTAGAAACAATTTCATCCCCTGAGACAAGAGGTGGGAACGTGCTCTTGCAGAAATTATTCCCAATAGATTAAGCAAGAGTCCAGAAGGGTCTGCTGCCGTTGGAGCTTAAGAGGACTTTGTTTTTGATGTGGTTATTAAACGAGTTTTTTGCCTCAGAAAGAATGCGGATATGGCGGTTTCTTGCGTCGTTAAATGCTTCACTGTTTTCTTGACTGGGATTGTGTAGAAGCTTTTTGTGAGCTTTGACCTTTTCAAGTCTAGCCTTGTCACAGGATTTAGAGAACCATGGCTTTTGAGTGGCTGCAGAGGTTTTCTGTGTACGTGGAATAAATAATTCCATGCCAGCTTGGATAATTTCGGTGACGTTTTGTGAGATATCAGAGGGGTCAGAATGAGAGAAGCACACAGACGCCCATGGAGATGAGGAAAAGTATTCTCGCAATTCATCCCAGTTCGCGGAGCTGTAGTTGTTAATGGCAAATATCACTTTTACTTCCACATCGTCAATACGCGTGGAAGTATGGTGTCGATGACAGAAATTTAAAAAAATATATATTTCGCTTGAACTTCGTAAAAAGTGTTAAAACATACAAGAAACATGATTTGGGGACGAAATTTTGTTTAGTTTGTCAGTCTTCATGTCTGTTTGTTAGTTATCATCTTGGCATACAGTTAGCAACGGTTCGGATTGTTTTCGGGTAAAATCGCTCCAGGGGGTAGGGAAAGAAAGAGGGTGATTTGCTGCAAATTGACATTTTTCGCTAAAATTCGAGTATTGCAACGTTTTAGGGTTTGCTTATTAGAAAACTTTCAAATTCATCAAACATCTGTGATTCTGTTCTGAAATTAAATTATGGGTAGAAGTGAACTAGTGGGGGTGGAATATCCGTGACAGACATTTACAAACTTTCTTTTTGCTAAAACAGCGTAAAAAGTCTGAAAACATATAGAAAACTTGATTATGGAAGAATTTTTTTTGTCTGTCACATTTTCTTGGTGGTCAAGTCATGGACCCTAAATTCATTTGATAAGTATGTCTATCTGAGGAGATTAAATTATCACAGCTATGTGGAAGGTATGATTCAATTTGCAGCACATTATTTAATGAAACAAGACATCAAAGTTGGTTACCAGTATAACTAACTAGCAACAACATTTGGGACCGCAGACCGGTTTTGCTCTAATTAGAGCTCGTCAGTGCGATACACTAATTACAGCGAGAACACACACCTAGAAAGTGATATGGCTATGGTAGCCAGCCTCCTAGAACATTGTGAGGCGTACGATAGGGTTGCCATCTCGGTGCGGAACCAGGTAGTATGTTGTCACGACAGCTTCAATTAACACAAAATGTTACAAAATAGAGACTGTGTACACCCAAGTAACAATTTTCTAAATTGTCAGCCCTGGCCCATTCCTTCCCCAATATAGGGACAACATACTACCTAGTTCCGCACCGATATGGCGACCCTGTCGTACATCTCACAATGTTCTGGAAGGCTGGATACCGTAGCCATTTTATTTTAAAAAATCACTAATGAGGAGAACATGACTTTTAAATTTTTTAAAATTTCTTTAAACGAGCGCGATTTAGGACCACTGGAATCCAAATCGGAGGTCTGCTTCAGACTTTATATGTTTGTTTATATATATATATATATATATATATATATATATATATATATATATATATATATATATATATATATACTTCTGTGTCACATCGATAACTCAAAAAATAATTCTCCGATGATCAAATTTGTTAAGTAACTTTCTTTTGCAAGTGGCTTGGAGAAGTTCGTTAGCCAGGAAAATCTGCTCAGTTCAAATAGATTAAACAATGCTTTGTTTTAATTAGATAGTCGAACTCCCCCGGTCCATGTCAGTTCTGAGCTGACCTTTAGTGTATGGAATTTCGACCACGCAATTATAATTAGCTACCGTAACGCGCTTGCTGCGTCCCGAATTTCTTTTTTTACAAACATGAATTATAATTACATGGTCGTTAGAATTCCCATTAAAGGTCAACATTTCTTGGAGAGGCTGGATAGAAACAAGACTGTTTGGCTTCTTGCTGGGGGTCGTACTACACTTCGCCGTATCATCGAGGTGCAGATCCACTTCGCCGTATCATCGAGGTGCAGATCACTGTAGTATTATAAGGCACCTGGTATGGGTGAGTGTCGAGAAGTATTCCATTTGCAAGGAATGACGTGAAACCGAAGAAACGTCTTTCCACTACCTATTTAAATGTGAAGCTTTTGGAAGTTTTCGAACAGAAATATTGGGATTAAGGATGCAACAGAGGAGTCAATTAGGTTCCGTTCAATGAAAGACCATCATGACCTGTATTTTAATTTTTTTAAATTTATTTTGTATATTTCAACAACATACCACGAGGGCTTACAGCCTAAATACTATCGTACCGTGGGTGTCGACAAGAAGGAAAGAGGCAACCTGTTAATTCTGGACTTGAAGGTTTGGAGGTTCGGAGGAGAAGGAAAAACCTGTGCCGGTAAGGAATTCCACAACTTGGAAGTCCTCGGGACAAAAGAGCGGGCATGACAAGATGTTCTATGTATGGTGACCTGGACAGTAAAAGGGTGCATTCGCTCTGTTCCCCTGGTAGATCTGTTGGGGGCAGCAGGTGGAGGAACTATGGAAGAAAGCTGCTCTGAGCACTGCCCGTGCAGATATCTATAAAAGAGAGAGAGAGGTCACCAACGGCACGTCGGTGAACAAGAGATTGCAGCCTTTGGGTGAGGATGGGGTCACCAATGAGACGTATAGCTCTCTTCTGAATGGAGTCCCGTATAGCGAGTGTAAAAGCGGCAGCGGCACCTCAGATGAGGGAGCAGTATTCGAGGTTTGGCCTTATTTGTGTAGTGGTGAAAAGTATTTGCGAGTTCGGAAAAGGAAATCTAATTTCTTAGCATCCGCTTCTGCAATTAATATGACATGTTGGTGCCGTTTGAGATTTCGATCCACAGAATATCCAACAAGTAAAAAGGATTCATTACTTTTAATAGCTTGGTTGTTCATTGTGATGGGTCTAGGGCTGGTGAGTCTCTTTTTTTTTCAACAACACACCATGAGGGCTCACAGCCTAAATACTATCGTACCGTGGGTGTCGACAAGGAGGAAAGAGGCAACTTGTTAATTCTGGACTTGAAGGTTTGGAGGTTCCAATGAGATAGAAAGCAAGACTAAGATTTGGTGGGATTGAATTGTACAAGATTTCTACTTAATAATATTAACTAATATTTTTTGAAGATCCACGGAGACAGAACCCGCCATGAGTCTGCGATCCTCATCTAATTGGGCTAAAGTGACAGGCTTAGAATATTGTATATTTTAGTGGAGGATGCTGTCGTCCGCGTAACTATGAACTGGGTTGGATGTGCTAATGAGGAGGTCACTGATGTGGAGAAGAAATAAAGTAGGGGCTAAAGCTGAACCTTGAGGAGCTCTTGCATTGATTGGATACAGTTTAGAATGGCCATCCACGACAACAGAAATGCTTCGGTTGGAGAAGAAATTTGCTGTCCAGGTACAGAATTTTGTTGGTAGGCCATAGGCCGGAAGTTTATTAAGCAGCGCTGCGTGCCAGACCTAGTAGAATGCTTTGTATATGTCTAGAGCGACAATCTGGAATTCACCGTGTAGTTCCGTAGACTTGTTCCAAGAATGGGTGACAAAGGAAAGGAGGTCGGCAGTTGATCTGCGTTGACGGAATCCATACTGCCTCTCGTGGATTATACTGTGTTTTTTAAGAAATTTTAGTAATTCGGTCTTTATATACTTTTGCATCACTTTAGAGGCGACTGAAAGGAGAAAAATTGGCATGTAGTTGCTAGGAAGCGCTTTGGATCTTTTCATGGGGACGGGTTGTACTCGAGCAGTTTTCAAGTCACAAAGGAATATGCCTCTATTGTAAGATGTCTGAAACAGACCAGTCAGGACAAGAGCAAGTTATAGGGCGCACTTTTTGAGAACAATTGATGGGATCTCGTTAAGTCCAGAAGCTTTCCTGGTATTAAGAGAAGAGAGCATCTTTCGTACCTTTTTAGTTTTTAAAATGATATCCGTCATTTTATGCGTGACTGGAGGTGGTTGAACATTTGGAGGTGGGTTGAGAGTAGAATTGCCGGCGAACAACGAGGCAAAATGTTCAGTCTTGCCCAGGACGGTAGAAGCAATTTCATCCCCTGAAACAAGAGGTGGGAACGTGCTCCTGCCGAAATTATTTCCAATAGATTTAGCAACAGTCCAAAAGGGTTTGCTGCCGTTGGAGCTTGAGAGGACTTTGTGTTTGATGTGGTTATTAAACGAGTTTTTTCCCTCAGAAAAAATGGGGACATAGGGGTTTCTTGCGTCGTTAAATGCTTGACAGTTTTCTTACACTGGGATTGTGTAGAAGCGTTTTGTGAGCTTTGACCTTACCTGACCAGACCTTCACAGGGTTTAGAGGACCAGGGCGTTTATATGGCTGAAGAGGTTTTCTGTGTACGTGGAATAAATAATTCCATGCCAGCTTGGATAGTTTCGGTGACGTTTTGTGAGATATCAGAGGGGTCAGTATGAGAGAAGCAGACAGACGCCTATGAAAATTAGTAAGTATTAATAAGTAAGTAGTAAGTAATCCCGCATTTCGTCCCAGTTCGCGAAGTTGTAGTGCCAAACGATACGTGGGTGTAATGATTGTGTGGCCTCGGGTTGCATTGCGCAGGAAGCAGTGACCATCCCGTAGTCTGAGCGACCAAGGACGGGCGGTGACTGATGTCTTATAGCATTTTAAGTTTGGCGAGGTTTAGTGACGAAACCGTGGAGGGGTAGGGCATAATTGATGGATGCCTGGGTTGGTAAAAAGGGCCCGATGTGGAGTACTTTCCCGGCAATAGCCTCCCCACCATTGCTGCTACTGCTACTATTTCACTCAGCCACAGGAAAGAGGTTGGAGATCTATGCATTTCTATCGATATAACTATCGGTATTGCGCCTTCAAAATTGCTTCGTTAGTACTCCAGATTGCGACTTTTAATCGGCCAGCCCGTTTAAATCTGGTTAAAACTACTCATTTGTCGAACGGTTACGAAGCCTCATTCTTTCCTAGAGCATCTAAAATTGTGAATACACTCCCAAAAGACATATTTCCGAAGACATACAAGCGACTATGTGAAGACTGAAACCTGTGATTAGCACTAATAAGTACACTTGGAGAATCCCAAAATCATTACAATACTTTTTGTTATTTTTTTATAAGACCTAAGGATCGTTTTTCCAGCAAATGCTGATATCATCAGAGGATAAAATTCTGAATTTCATCGTCTCATGATGTCAGCATTTGCCGGAGAAATGATTGTTAGATCTTATAAAAAAAGTATTGTGGTGATTTTGGGATTATCCAAGTGTACTTATGACATACAAGCGAGTAAATACCCATCTTGTGCCAGAAGAACCAAGTTCATGATGTCTTAGATACACATAGGCTTTGCATTTCGTGAATTTCTTCATGAACTAAAAATATAATTTATGTTACCTTTTTATAGTAATGAAAAAGAATACCTACTCTGTGTCACTATTATTGTTTGATTACTGTTATTTTGCATATCACGACAAGCGGATTGACGTTAAAACAATGTTAGCAACTTGTTTTAATTCTGTCAATGGAACTCCTGCAAGTTGTTAAGCTCTCATTGCTGCAATTGTATTGTCAAGCTCTTTCTAGGGCAGCTTTAACAAAGAAGTCTGCTGATGGACGGCTGCTGTCAATCCTCCTGTGTATGTTTAATACACTTTTAGCACGCGATACACTCTACTTAATATTTTATATCGACTGGAAATCCCACTTCCCCACACTAACTTTTAATTCAATTATCTTTCCAACCAATACCGCATCGCTGGTTATTTATTTTAACCTTGGTTATTATTTTAATGTTTTTCCTAGAAATAAAACTGTTGGTATTTAAAGACTTGGGAGATTTAATATTAACTGCCTGTTGTACTATTTTGCTTAGTGTCTTTAGTGAATTTTCGCAAAAAAATCACTGACGAGGAGATCGCGACTTTTGAACTTGGCGAAAATTTCTTTAAATGAATGAGCGCGACCTATATATATATATATATATATATATATATATATATATATATATATATATATATATATATATATATATATATATATATATATATATACAGGGTGAGCCACGGTGGATGGAGTATTAAAAGTATATGGAGAATGAATCAACCGATTGCTCTGAAATTTTGGTTACGGATGTAATGGCGTATGATCTCTCGACCTAAAATATTTTTGAAAATGCAGTGTTGCCACATATACGTAAAACTGGCAACATCTTCGTAATTTTAAATGGAACATCCTATATATTTTTGCTTTTTTTGAATTGTCGTCTCTTTTTGAGTAACTTTTGTTGATATTTTCCTATACCTATCTCAAGTCGTTTTCGAGATAATAATTATTTTCTGAATTTATTACCAAAAATTTGACTTTCATTAAATCGTGTTTTCTCCTACCGACGAAGCGATTTAAAGATAATTTTTTAGCTACGGTTAGGCAAGGTCTAGGGGCATCTCCTCCATTAATCAAATCTATAGAATATCATACAGGGTGAGTTAGAGAACGCTTTCTATAAGTGACTCGGAGAAATGCACGAAAGTCATTTTTTTTAATAGAACGCCCTGTATATTTTCAAATTTTTTGGATCGTCTTCTCTTTTTGAGTAACTTTTGTTAATATTTCCCTATACCTATCTCAAGGCGTTTTCGATTTATGGTCACTTTTCTCTAACCTATCCAAGATTATTGGTCTTTTTGTATATCATAATGGGTGGGCCATGAAATTTCTATTTTGTCAATTTGACATGACAACAGACATGCTGTTTATCTAAATAAATTTGACTTTAGTTATATTTACATTCAATTTGAATAGCTATAGCACAAATATGGCAGAAAATAATTATACAAACACAGTTTTAATGGATTTGTTTATTATTCATGGACAGTGCAATAAGATTATCAGCAGAACTTGTAGAAGATTTAATGATAAATATCCGAATTTGCCGCAGATGAATAACAGAAAGTTTCTACGAATTCATAGGAATTTTATAAAATCTGGTGCGTCGTTAAGAGATGCAAGAAATCTACCCAAACCTGTGACATCTGACGAGGTAAATGAAATCAATGTGCTAGCGTATTTTCATGCGAATCCCCAGTATTCCATACGTTGTGCTGAACAGGATTTAGGATTGCCATATTCATCCATTCGAAGAATACTAGTAAATTATAAAATGCATAATTATAAATTTACAAGAGTTCAATTTCTCACGCCTCAGGATTATCTACAGAGAATAGAGTTGTGTGAAATGTTAGTTGTGCGTATGCAAGAGGACCCCAATTTTTTAAAGAAAATGATATGGACTGATGAATCCAAATTTTCTAGGGAGGGGATTTGTAACACACGAAATCGTCACTATTGGGCCACAGACAACCCCCACGTTACTAGAGAGGCTGGTTTTCAAGTAAAATTTAGTTTAAATGTTTTTTGTATGTTATTGGATGGCAAAATAAAATATTACATATATGACGAAAAATTGAATTCCAGAAAATATTTAGATATAATTAGAACAATTGTGGAAGGCTTCCTTGATAATCTGTCAATTGAAACATATAGAACTTGTTGGTATCAACTCGACGGGGCTCCTGCACATTGTACATCCGAAATTAGTATGGAGTTGGACCGGCTTTTCGATGACCGTTGGATCAGACGTTTGGGACCGTGTAACTGGCCTGCGAGGTCCCCTGACCTTACCCCGTTAGATTTTTATCTTTGGGGTATTCTTAAAGATCGAGTTTATAAAACTCCAGTCCACAACAGGGCAGAATTAGAACGTCGAGTGATTCAAGAGATTGAAAACTTGGACCCCGCTGAAATAAGAGCTGCTACAACAAACGCCGTGCATCATCGTATACAAAAGTGTCTGGAAGTTAACGGTCAACATTTCGAACAATTATTATAGTTTTAAGATTTTTATACATATTTATTACTGTCATTGGTATTATTTGTTATTGCTACTTGGCCTTTTTTACTATTATCGCTGATTAGGTATTAGTTTTTCCAAATACTGATAGTGTTATTGTTCTCATAACGACGAACCAAAATTTATAAAATTCCTATGAATTCGTAGAAACTTTCTGTTATTCATCTGCGGCAAATTCGCATATTTCTCATTAAATCTTCTACAAGTTCTGCTGATAAACTTATTGCACTGTTCATGAATAAAAAACAAATCCATTAAAACTGTGTTTGTATAATTATTTTATGTCATGTTTGTGCTATAGCTATTCAAATTGAATGTAAATATCACTAACGTCAAATTTATTTAGATAAACAGCATGTCTGTTGTCATGACAAAGTGACAGAATAGAAATTTAATGGCCCACCCATTATGATATACAAAAAGACCAATAATCTTGGATAGGTTAGAGAAAAGTGACCATAAATCGAAAACGCCTTGAGATAGGTATAGGGAAATATTAACAAAAGTTACTCAAAAAGAGAAGACGACCCAAAAAGTGTGAAAATATACAGGGCGTTCTATTTAAAAAAAGTGACTTTCGTGCATTTCTCAGAGTCACTTATAGAAAGCGTTCTCTAACTCACCCTGTATGATATTCTAAAGATTTGATTAATGGAGGAGATGCCCCTAGACCTTGCCTAACCGTAGCTAAAAAATTATCTTTAAATCGCTTCGTCGGTAGGAGAAAACACGATTTAATGAAAGTCAAATTTTTGGTAATAAATTCAGAAAATAATTATTATCTCGAAAACGACTTGAGATAGGTATAGGAAAATATCAACAAAAGTTACTCAAAAAGAGACGACAATTCAAAAAATGCAAAAATATATAGGGTGTTCCATTTAAAATTACGAAGATGTTGCCAGTTTTACGTATATGTGGCAACACTGCATTTTCAAAAATATTTTAGGTCGAGAGATCATACTCCTTTACATCCGTAAACAAAATTTCAAAGCAATCGGTTGATTCGTTCTCTATATACTTTTAATACTCCATCCACCGTGGCTCACCCTGTATATATATATATATATATATATATATATATATATATATATATATATATATATATATATATATATATATATATATATATTAAGATTCGCTTTTGCCATAGCCTACTACGATAACAAATAAGACAACAAATATCTCTTTCGATTTAGGCACATATGTAAGTCACAAATCACAAGTTTCAATATCGTAACTTTTCCGAGTTACCTGTGCAAACGCTACTGAGTGTCTTGCAAATATTAGATTTTCATTCGATTATGAGTCACCTAGTGTATCAATTCACACAATATCATCCTCATATCTTATACAGAATGTTATAATAAATACGGAAACATACCCTTTTCCAAGGTATTACCCAATTTGGACTTTAATAGGACCAGCATCTTAAATTTTGCGAAGACACCACTCCATTATTTCTGAAATTAGCTAAGTGAAGAATGGAACTTGCGGTGAGCACTGATAAGTAAGATGAAAAATATAATTTTTCATCCTCTGACGACGCTAACTTCGTTAGTGAAACGATCGTCAGCTCTTTAAAAGGATGTGCTGTGGTGATTTGGGTTCTCCAAGTGCAGTTATCAGTGCTTATCACATGTTCCAATCTACACCTAGCTACTTTCAGAAATTATGGAGTGGTGTCCTCGCAAAATTTAAGATGCTGGTCCGATCAAAGTCCAAATTGGGTAATACATTTGGCAGTTCTCTTTACGCAAGTCAGAAAATAAAATTGTGTTTATATCAAGCACAAGCATTAAGCTTATTTGTGAAAAACATTGTAAAATTATGTAGGTACTAATAAATATATTATACTAAATACACTAAATATATATATATATATATATATATATATATATATATATATATATATATATATATATATATATATATATATATATATATATATATACTACTACTACTACTACTACTACATTGCAAAAGGGTATGTTTCCGTATTTATTATGAACACTCTGTATAAGATATGAGGATGATATTGTGTAAATTTAACACTAGGTGACGCTTAATTCATCGGAATTCTAATATTTGCAATACACTCCGTAGCATTTACACAGGGCATTCTACAAAGTCGATTAAAAATTTTGTTGCACTCAAGTTGTAAGCACTCGGTATAAGTTACGATGTTGAAACTTGGGACTAGTGGCTTATAGATGTGCCTAAATCTATAGAGATACTTTTTTTTTCGTAAAAAAATGCGTAATAGGTTTTTCTCATTTTTGGGGTCTTATTTGTTAGCGTAGTAGGCTATGGAAGAAGCGAATCTTAAAAGATTGCGTACCAGTATGTGGAGCTTTTGAAGTACTTTCTATAACATTTTTAGTGAATTTTCGTAGAAAAAATTCACTATTGGAGAGATCCCGACTTTTGAATTTTGAAAAAGTGTTTGCAAATGAGCGCGAACTAGGACCCCTAGAACACATATCCGGGGTCAGTTTCAATTTATATATATATATATATATATATATATATATATATATATATATATATATATATATATATATATATATATATATAGGGTGTCTTATCCCTGGAACACTCACGTATATCCCGGAATGAGTCCCCGTTTCTAGAGATATGTAAGGTTTTAGGTCGTGCGTGCTTTTAAGACTGAAACTATGCCGGTATTAACTATAACTATATTGTAGAACTCTATAAACCTAACAATGGTGAAGTAATCAAATAACAAGTAATAGACTATCGTCTTTATCTACGGGATCCATCTGTTATCGTCGTCGTCGTCGTGGATGGATGGCCTTGCACACCGTCGTTGAGTACCTCGGCGTCTCTAGGTACTCTCTCGTCGTACTTCTCGCGCACTATGTTTACTCAAGCTCTCTTCACACTCCGACCGTCTCGTACGAACTAGTCATGTGTAACACCGTGTTGAATGACACTTTTGTACTGACACCTTTCTATGTGTCATGAGTGTTTTTTAACAACGTTCGTCATTGTAATGACACTGACAGTTGTTGAGATAAAATTAATTCCCACAACTCGGCTCTCCTGACCATCATCCGCCTCGGATGATGAACCATTGTCATCTGAACACATTTTACGCCATGACTTCATATATTCGGAACATGTAGAAGTGTAGGTTGGACCCTCGTGGAGACCTTCTTTCTTGACATCGTAGGTATCGTTGGTCTTGACCTTCACGACTCTGTATGGACCTATGAACTTCGACTTCAACTTCGACCCTGGGCAGAACTGGGTTCTTCGAATGACGACTAGATCATTTAACCCATAAGCGGCAGGTTTTCTTCTTCTCAGGTTATACGTTCTCTTATTTTCTTCCTGGACTTTGAGCAGTTGCTCCTTTGCTAATCTTCTCAACTCTTCCCTATCTTCTTGAAATTGGTTTTTCGCTTCTTCTTCGATGATTTTTCCTATCTTGATTTGAACTTTATCTTTCATCTTGACACCCATCAGCAATTCAAATGGCGTGGTTCCAATGCTTCTTTGGTAGGTCGAGTTTATAACTCTCTGGACACGATATACGTAAAGGTACCATTTTGCTGGGTCTTCTAAGGATATCTTGGTTAGAACAGAAATAATAATAGAGTTAATTCGTTCTATCTGACCATTAGCTCTTGGTAGACCTGTAGTAATCTTATGATGCTTTACGTCATTCTCGTTACAGTAAGATTCGAATTCTTCAGAGGTAAAGGCTGTGCCTCTGTCGGAAATAATGTTAACAGGATTTCCGAAAGTCTTTCTTTGGATCTCGAGTTTGGCAATAACTTCTTTCGAGGAGGTGCTCTTCGTCGAATATAACCAAACAAACTTCGTAAATGAGTCAATTATGGCAAGAATATATTTGTAATTCTTGTTCGTAGACTCAAGAGGACCGAGATGATCAATATGGTATGTCTGTATTGGAATGTCATCTTTCTTAAGTGGATGTAAAAATCCTTACTGCTTTCCATGCTTTCTGTTAGATAAGATGCAAGGAATGGAATTTCTAATATACCTCTCGATCTTCTTCTTTACATTCAGTATGTAGTATTCTCTTTTTATTAGGTCTTCAGTTTTTCTGACTGCAAAGTGTCCTTCTTCGTGTGCTTCTTTAATTATCTCTTGTTGCATCTGCTTGGGAATTACAACTACTTCCCTTTCATCTTCCATTTTGTAAAGTAAGTCGTTTTTCAAGATGTAATCTTTATACGACTTTTCTTTTAAACTTTCCTTGATTGCCTTGATTTCGCCATCTTCTTGACAATTTCGTATAGCTTGGGGAATGCTAGTACAAACCAACATAACAGGGTTTCTACTTAGAGCGTCGACATGCCTCATTCTGGTGCCTGATCGATGAACTACGGTACAATCGAAATCTTGAAGTAGTAAGGCCCATCTTGCAATCCTTGTTGATAAATCTCTCTTGCTCATAGTCTTCTCAAAGGCAGAGCAATCTGTCACAATGTTGAAGCGTGTTCCAAGTAAGTATACTCTAAACTTCTTGAGTGCTTCGACTATTGCTAAAACTTTTAACTCATAGCTGCAATACTTCTTTTCGGAGACCGATGTCTTCTTACTCATGTAGTAAATTGGATGCATCTGGTTATCTTCATAGGAACGTTGGAGAAGAACGGCTCCGTATCCTTCCATTGATGCGTCTGTATGCAATTCTATCTCGGCATCTTGGCAGTAAATATTTAGCACTGGATTCTTGGCTAATATCTGCTTGAGCTTCATAAATGCATCTTTTTCTTTGAACTCAAATTTAAAGGTACGATCCTTTTTCAAAAGATCGGTTAGCGGCGATGCTATCACTGAAAATCCTGTAATGAATTTTCTAAAATAGCTGGCAAGTCCCAAAAAGCTTTGTACTTGCTTTGTCGTCCTTGGTTCTGGAAACTTGGTTACAGCGTTGGTCTTTAATTCTGAAGGGTAGAGCTTAGCTTCCTCTATCCTGTGACCTAAAAATTCGACAGTTCTTTTAATAAACTGACATTTTTTCTTATTAATCTCCAATCCATATTCTTCAGCGGTCTTGAAAACGATTTTTAATCTTTCCAATGCGTCTTCGTCATCCTTGGCTGGAATAATTAAATCGTCCATGTAGGGCAGTACAATTCCTTTGTTTACTAGATCTCTGAAAACTACGTCGATGTATCTCATAAATACGGATGGACTTATACAAAGACCAAAGGGAACTTTCAGGAATCGATATTGACCTTGGTGCGTCACAAATGTTGTATACTTTCGGCTTTTTTCTTCTACGGGAACGTGAAAGAAACCATTCTTAAGATCAATTGTGCTAAAAACACGATCTTTTTGCAGCTTGTCTAGCTGATCTTCTATAAGCGGCAGTGGAAATCGGTCTTTTATTATCTTTTGGTTGATTCTTCTATAATCAATGCATACTCTTGGTGTCCCATCTTTTTTCTTGGTTACTACCACTTGGCTGGCGTATTCGGAAGTGCAGGGTTCTACTGCACCATCTCGAACCCATTGCTCAACTTGGTGATCAACAATCTCTCTTTCAAAAAATGGTAGTCTTCTAGGACTATTGTAGATCCGTTCTTCGTCTTTGACTAATATTTTCATCACAACGTTTGCATTTTTGCATTTTCTTGGTTTATACATCTTCACAATATGTTCAACTTCTTTTCTTATACGCGTCGGTACTTCATTTCCAATATCAACTTCATCAAGTACATCTACTTGCATTATTTCTTTAATGCCGTCGCCGTCGTCGATCTTCTTGATGGTCATCCCACTTGGATTAATCGTAAGTTCAACATGTTGGAGAAATTCATGACCTAGTATAGCAGGATTACTAGACATATATTCACCATTGACAACAGGCATCTTGGTATCAACCAGTACGTCATCTAAATTGATCTGACAGTTAAAATAGCCCAAAGGTTTCACTTTTGACTTACCGAAACCATTTAAAACTATTTTAGAATCATGCATAGTTGGTGCTCCAATACGTCTGTATACTTCTGACCCTATAAGGTTAACTTGGCTTCCGGTATCTACCAGACAAATAATATTTTCATTATTGATCCTTATAATTCTGTGCATTTTGCTCATCGTGATTGCTTCAACGTTTTGCACATTCGACGTGGTGGGGTTGGTTGGAGATGCGCCACTCTTTCTGTTTTGAGTTTGACATTCAAAAGATTTATGTCCAAACTTATTACATATGAAACACTTGGTGCCTAGATTTTTAGATCTGCACTCATTCGACTTATGGCCTTGGTTACCACAGTTAAAACAACGAATTTTTGTCCTCTGCGTCGACTTGGCATTTGACATTTCTGTTAAACTGGAAGCTGTTGCTTTATTTTTCCCTCTGTTCGGCTTGTAAGATTCCTGTTTAGTTTTCATTTCAGCGTATATTCGCAATTTTTCCTTGAATTCTTTAAATGACTTGGCCCCATACAAAAATATTTTATTCGATGGTTCATCTGTTATACCATCTATGACATAATGCATTAATGCTTCATCTTCAACTCTGCCTCGATTAGCAATCTCCTTCATTATTAAGAAATACTCATGAATGCTTTCGTTTTTCATCAACTTTCTTTCAGATAGTGCTTTATGCAGTTGGGCACTATTTAATCTTGAAGAGTATTCGTCGATTAAAACTTCTTTCAAAGATTTCCAACATTTTATATTCTTTTCTCCTTGTATGAACAGCTTTGCGAGACCTGTCAATGATTTTTTTGCAAAAATAAACATATGCAGCTGATTCCATGAACATAGGTCAGCCATGTCTTCCATATCTTGAATCCATTTTTCTATTGGGTAGCCACTGCTTCCATCAAAGCGTTGAATCGAATTTTCTACGTCCCTAAAATTCATAGCAAAGAACGTTTTTCCATTCGATGAAGAGTTTGAATAAATAGAACAATTTTCTGAAAGATGATCTTCCTTCTCGGCTTCTTTGTCTTCTTCAGTCTCGTCGTCGTCACGCATAGACAGTTTTGTAATGTCTACTAGATTATCGCAAATGTTTTTTATTAACGCGTCTTTATCACAATTATAGTCTAAACACAAAATATTTGCAACCGACGTTAGGTCATTGTCCGAAAAATTAGCACTGACATAGGTGATTTTGTCTTTATATTCCTCAGAAAACACCCCGAAATCAAAACCGTTAAACTCACGCAGTCTTTGTCTATTTTTTCTATCACCTTCGCTCTGAAAAATAAGTTTATGCAAGTTCTTTATAGCACTAGGATGAGCCGACTTTATATTGTTCAAAATAATGTCTATATCTCCTAACGTCTTCATATCGTTACCTCAATTCTTAGAACGTCTACTGTAACTTCAGGTATGTGAAACGTCACGTACGTGTAGCTGCTGGTGCTGCGGCCTTGCGTCTTAGGTCGAGTCCTGGCTACTGTAGATTTCCATAATACACTGTACACACTTATATCCCGGCTGAGCCCCCATTTATAGGGTGTCTTATCCCTGGAACACTCACGTATATCCCGGAATGAGTCCCCGTTTCTAGAGATATGTAAGGTTTTAGGTCGTGCGTGCTTTTAAGACTGAAACTATGCCGGTATTAACTATAACTATATTGTAGAACTCTATAAACATAACAATGGTGAAGTAATCAAATAACAAGTAATAGACTATCGTCTTTATCTACGGGATCCATCTGTTATCGTCGTCGTCGTCGTGGATGGATGGCCTTGCACACCGTCGTTGAGTACCTCGGCGTCTCTAGGTACTCTCTCGTCGTACTTCTCGCGCACTATGTTCACTCAAGCTCTCTTCACATTCCGACCGTCTCGTACGAACTAGTCATGTGTAACACCGTGTTGAATGACACTTTTGTACTGACACCTTTCTATGTGTCATGAGTGTTTTTTAACAACGTCCGTCATTGTAATGACACTGACAGTTGTTGAGATAAAATTAATTCCCACATATATATATATATATATATATATATATATATATATATATATATATATGTATATATATATATATATATATATATATATATATATATATATATATATATATATATATATATGTATCACACCGATAACTCAAAAAATAATGAATCTATTTTGATTAAATTTGGCACGTAGCTTCCTTTTGTATGTGGCTTGGATAAGTTCGTTAGTCAGGAAAATCGGATGAGGTTTTCTGAGAAAATTTTGAGTTTTCATTCGAAAAAAATTTTTATCTCAAAAAATATAAAAGCTATGATAACCAAATTTTGTAGGTAGTTTTACGATATTACAAGTCAACTATACACCAAAATTTATACTTGTATGTTACAAGAAAAAAAAGTTATATTTATATATTTTGTGCCAGATCATTTCTATGAAAATTCACTACCATAACGCACTTGCTGCGTCCAGACGGGTTTTTCGGAAATCGGCTGACCCGTAATGAAGAAATGAATTGTCGCTACTTAAAGTGAAACACACTGTATATATATAGTGAGCGACAAAATTAGGGAATAAATTCATTAAAATTTCAGCGATTTGTGTTTTGACGAAATACTCGGGCACGTCAAATCTAGTTTAAAAAAGTCTGGACGCAGGAAGTGCGCTATGGTAGTGAATTTTCAAAATAATTTTTGTGATGGCAAATATGTCTTTTTTAACGGAAGCAGGCATCAAATTTGGCCAAATATTTTTTATACAAAATATTGTTAAAAGAATACATAAAATTCAAATTATATACCTAATCTGTAATTAAAATTGAAAATAAAATAATTTGTTTGCACGAAAATCCATTGAAACCTTATTTTCGACGAATTTCGTTTAGAAAATGTTCCATCAGTTGAATAATTTTTCATACAAAAAATTCTCAACAAATGTTTCCTTAAAGAAAATTCATTAAATTCATTTATAGTAAAAAACATTTTGTATGAGAAAATTAGCTAATAGAAATATATTAAATAAATTAAAAAATATTCAAAATCTGACCTAGATACAGACCAAGATATTTCTTGTGTGGCTTCACAGAGAATTTTTTTTGCGTGTAGATGCTGTAAAAATTGAATTGTAGAGATGAAAACACCCTCTTCTGCTTTTACAAATCTCTACGTCTATGTCAACTAAGCGCACCGAGAGCTACTATTAAACTAGAATTAAAAGTCTTGAAAGTGCTTATCTTTCATTTTCAACAAAAAGTCGCTAAAAAGATTGGAATTACACAAACCAATCAGATAATTAATTTAATGAATTTTATTTGAAGAAAAATTTGTTGAGAATTTTTTGTATGAAAAATTATTCAACTGATGGAACATTTTTTAAACGAAATTAATGAATTTTCGTGCAAACAAATTATTTCATTTCCAATTTTAATTACAGATTAGGTATATAATTTGCATTTTATGTATTCTTTTAGCAAAATTTTGTATAAAAAATATTTGGCCAAATTTGATGCCTGCTTTCATTAAAAAAAGACATATTTTCCGTTAAAAACATTTTTAGGAAATTCACAACGATAACGCACTTGATGCGTACAGCCCTTTAGTAATTATCTAAACAAATTAATTCAGTTATTTTATCAAATGAAATATTTTTGTTATTAGCGAATTTTTCGTAACACGAAAAATTCACTAATGAGGAGATCTGTGTTATATATATATATATATATATATATATATATATATATATATATATATATATATATATATATATATATATATATATATATATATATATATATATATATATATATCACACCGATAACTCAAAAAAGAATGTGCCGATTTTGATGAAATTTGGCACGTACCCTTCCTTTGCAAGTGGCTTGGACAAGTTTGTTAGCCAGGAAAATCGGACCAGTTTTTCCGGGAAAATGTTGGGTTTTCTTTCGAGAAAAAATTTTATCTCCTAAACTAACAGAACTATGACAACCAAATTTGACTGCTACGCTTCTACTATCAAACTTACCAAAATTCAGATCTCTAGGTTTAAACAAAAAAAGTTATAGACATTTAAAGAAAAAAAAATTTGGGTGCCACTGGTGATAAGAGGAAAGCACAAGAACAAAATATTTTATGTGACTAACAAAACCAATGGAATATTACATACAATGGTTAAGTTTTCTTGGCGCAAAAACGTCAAGGAGTAGCAGAAAAAATACTTTGAAAATTTTTAATTTTTCTTCTTGAAAAATTTGCAGTTTTCACTGTCCTTCATTTTACTAAAATATTTTCTGAAAATCCATTTCTATACACCCTCTTTCTGATGCTTCGGCAGTAGATTCCGCTATAGAGTTTATGGTTTGATGTTTACATTTTAGCAAATTGTATAAAAAATTCGTTATTAAGAAGAGCGAGACTTATGAATTTTATAAAGATTTCTTCAAATGTGCGGGAACTAGAACTCGTAAAACCCATATACAGGGTAAGTTTTAGTTTTTGCTGTTTACACATATACAGGGCAAAGCTCAATATATGCGTTATTATACAAGAAATAAGGCAAAAGTAAATATGTTAATTATAGAGTGTCTCGAGCTGTATCTTCTCAACCTATTTTGACAATTACAGGCTGCCCCATAAGTCGTTGGTGATACACACTTTATTTTTTTAATGGAACACCCCTTATGTGGTTGCATTTTTGGGTTTTCTATCAAATTATAATGCATGTTTGTAAGGAAAAAAATTGATGTCGTTCATTGTTTTTGAGCTATTTCAATTGTTTTGTATCTTTTCACGTTTTTGGCACATTTTTTTAATTTTTTTAATTTCAACAACACACCACGAGGGCTTACAGCCTAAATACTATCGTTTGGATGTTCGGGGGAGAAGGAAAAACTTGTGCCGGCAAGGAATTCCACAACTTGGAAGTCCTCGGGACAAAATAGCGGGCATAACAAGATATTCTATGTCTGGTGACCTGGACAGTAAAAGTGTGCAAGGGTGCATTCTCTTTGTTCCCCTGGTAGATCTGTTGGGGGCAGCAGGTGGAGGAACTATGGAAGAAAGCTCCTCTGAGCAGTGCCCGTGCAGATATCTACAAAAGAGAGAGAGAGAGAGAGATCACCAATTGCACGTCGGTGGGCAAGGGATGGCAGCCTTTGGGTGAGGGTAGGGTCACCGATGAGACGTATACCTCTCTTCTGAATGGAGTCCAGGATGGCGAGTGTAGAAGCGGCAGCGGCACGCCAGATGTGGGAGCAGTATTCGAAGTTTGGTCTTATTTGTGAAGTATATAAGGTATAGAGATTAGCTGGTGAAAAGTATTTGCGAGCCTGGAAGAGGAAACCTAATTTCTTAGCAGCCGCAACAAGTGAAAAGGACTCATTACGTTGAATAACTTGGTTGTTTATTGTGGGTCTAGGGCTGGTGTATCTCTTATGAAAAAGAAAGCAAGACTGTGATTTGGTGGGGTTGAATTGTACAAGATTTCTTCTTCCCCAGTCTAATATTTTTTGGAGATCCAATATTTCAAATGCATATCACAAATTGTGATATGGCGTTTTTATCAATAAATAGCGGAGCCCCATGTAAATGATGCATTCGGAGAACTTTTTCTTTGTATTACTCGTCGAAAAAATCTAGCTGCTGTATACAGGTACTGTCAAATAGTGACTGAATTTGAAGTTTTCGTTGAAATATTTTTAGTATTTCCGTAGAAATAATTTTTTTAAAGATTTTTGTGATATGTTGGTAATGAATAATAAATATTTAGATGTGAAAAATATAATTTGGTGGTTGGTATACTGAAGGAAATTTATGTAAAAGAAATTATCATAATTTTTTTGTTCAATTTTGGTCCTAGAGCTGTTTGTGAATAATTAAATCTTGTCAGGTGTGTAAATAGCTTAAAGAGGTTCGTTGGCCAGGAAAATCGGAGCAGTTTTTCTGGAATTTTTGAGTTTATTTTGGGAAAATGTGTGTAGCTTTTGAATCAACGAAGCTATTTTAATTAAATATGGTAAATTGTTACTACTATATAGGTTATACGATCAACCCAGTCCCTTTATTAATCTTATTTTTAAAGGGGTAGACATTGATCCAATCCAATCCATGGCAGGTGGTAGTGGAATTTTCCTTTATGTAATAGTAAAGGATTTTTTCACGCCCGAGGAGGTACCACCCCATACATCAAGGGGCCGGTGAAGTCCCAACAGACGTTTCCGGTTCTGGTGTATGAGTCGGTTTCCCTTATAAACAAAAATGATGATGGCCTCTCCTTGTATAAAATATTCCGGAGGCAAAATACCCCTCCATTCGGATCTCCGGGAGAGGGGTGTACAAGGGGCGCCAACATCAAGATTTAACATATCCTTTTCGAATATATGTGGCCTCAATTCTAACCTGAACTCCGTCCACCATTTCCTCCAGGCTAACAGGCCCCAACTCCTCTTCCTCACCGAAACCCAAATTAGTGCCAAAACAGCCACTAATCACCTTAATTTCCCGGGGTATGAGCTCCTTACTGCCTTTAGATTACATGGAGGCGTGTGCGCATACGCCCGTAGCAATCTACCCTGCACCAGACTTCCCATATTAGAAGCTGGAAGAAAAGACATACTATGGATAAAACTCTCTCTCAGGACTGCAACTAAATTCATCTGTTGCATTTACCGGTCACCTTCTGACAACAACTTTGTCCAGCTCTTTGACTACCTTTCTGAAAAAACCGACTATCTGATTTCTGAATATCCTTCCTCCGAGGTCACTATTCTTGGCGACCTCAATGTCCATAATAAGGAATGGCTAGGATCTTCAAAAACCGATCCACAAGGGAGAGCAGCGGAGGCCTTTGCAGTCAGCAATTCTTTGGCCAATATGGTACAGCAACCTACTTACTTTCCTCGTATCCCAACACACAGCTCAAATCCCTTGGATCTCCTTCTTACTACAAATCCTGAATGCTATAAGATATCAGTCACCGCCCCCCTTGGTCGCTCAGACCACGGCATGGTCACTGCTTCCTGTGCAATGCAACCCGAGGTCACACAGTCATCACACCCACGTATCGTTTGGCACTATAACTCCGCAAACTGGGACGAAATGCGGGATTACTTTTCCTCATTTCCATGGGCGTCTGTCTGCTTCTCTCATCCTGACCCCTCTGATATCTCACAAAACGTCACCGAAATTATCCAAGCTGGCATGGAATTATTTATTCCACGTACACAGAAAACCTCTTCAGCCACTCAAAAGCCCTGGTTCTCTAAATCCTGTGACAAGGCCAGACTTGAAAAGGTCAAAGCTCACAAAACGCTTCTACACAATCCCAGTCAAGAAAATCGTCAAGCATTCAACGACGCAAGAAACCGCTATGTCCGCATTCTTTCTGAGGCAAAAAACTTGTTTAATAACCACATCAAAAACAAAGTCCTCTCAAGCTCCAAAGGCGGCAAACCCTTCTGGACTCTTGCTAAGTCTATTGGGAATAATTTCTGCAAGAGCACGTTCCCACCTCTTGTGTCAGGTGATGAAATTGTTTCTACCGCCCTGGGCAAGGCTGAACTTTTTGCCTCGTTGTTCGCCGGAAATTCTACTCTCAACCCACCTCCAAATGTTCAACCACCAACAGTCCCCAATGTCGCGCATAAAATGACTGATATCATTTTCCAAACTAAAAAGGTACGAAAGATGCTCTGTTCTCTTAATACCAGGAAAGCCTCTGGCCTTGACGAGATCCCAGCAATTGTTCTCAAAAAATGCGCACCAGAACTTGCTCCTGTCCTGACTCGTCTGTTTCAGATATCTTACAATAAAGGCATATTCCCTAGTAACTGGAAAACTGCTCGAGTACAACCCATCCCCAAGAAAGGATCCAAAGCGCTTCCTAGCAACTACAGGCCTATTTCTCTCCTTTCAGTCATCTCTAAAGTGATGGAAAAGTATATAAACACCGAACTACTAAAATTCATTGAAAAACACAGTCTAATCCACGACAGGCAGTATGGATTCCGTCAGCGCAGATCGACTGCCGACCTCCTTTCCTTTGTCACCCATTCTTGGAACAAGTCTATGGAACAACACGGTGAATCCCAGATTGTTGCTCTAGACATATCCAAAGCATTCGACCAGGTCTGGCACGCAGCGCTGCTTAATAAACTTCCGGCCTATGGCCTACCACCAAAACTTTGTACCTGGACAGCAAATTTCCTCTCCAACAGGAGCATATCTGTTGTTGTGGATGGCCATTCCTCTAAACTGTATCCAATTAATGCAGGAGTTCCTCAAGGTTCAGCTTTAGCCCCTACTTTGTTTCTTCTCCACATCAATGACCTCCTCTCTAGCACATCCAACCCAGTTCACAGTTACGCGGACGAAAGCACCCTCCACTCAAACATACAATATTCTAAGCCTGTCTCTTTAGCCCAATTAGATGAGGATCGCAGACTCATGGAGGGTTCTGTCTCCGTAGACCTCCAAAAAATATTAGACTGGGGAAGTAGAAATCTTGTACAATTCAACCCCACCAAAACTAAGTCTTGCTTTCTTTCTCACAAGAGATACAGCAGCCCTAGACCCATCACAATGAACAACCAAGTTATTCAAAGTAATGAGTCCTTTTCTCTTGTTGGCATTACTGTGGATCGAAATCTTAATTGGCACCAACATGTTACATCAATTGTAGAAGCGGCTGCTAAGAAATTGGGTTTCCTCTTCCGGGCTCGCAAATTCTTTTCACCAACTAATCTCTATACCTTATACACTTCACAAATAAGGCCAAACCTCGAATACTGCTCCCACATCTGGGGTGCAGCTGCCGCTTCTACACTCGCTATCCTGGACTCCATTCAAAAGAGAGCTATACGTCTCATCGGTGACCCTACCCTCACCCAAAGGCTTTCATCCCTTGCCCACCGACGTGCCGTTGGTGACCTCTCTCTCTTTTATAGATATCTGCACGGGCACTGCTCAGAGGAGCTTTCCTCCATAATTCCCCCACCTGCTGCCCCCAGCAGATCTACAAGGGGAACAGAGCGAATGCACCCTTTTAACGTCAAGGTCACCAGACATAGAACATCTTGTTATGCCCGCTCTTTTGTCCCGAGGACTTCCAAGTTGTGGAATTCCTTGCCGGCACATGTTTTTCCTTCTCCTCCGAACCTCCAAACCTTCAAGTCCAGAATTAACAAGCTGCCTCTTTCCTCCTTGTCAACACCCACGGTACGATAGTATTTAGGCTGTAAGCCCTCGTGGTGTGTTGTTGACATAAAAAAAAAACCAAATGTCCTTCTAGTAAAAACAAGACATATTTATCATTAAAAACATTTTTACGAAAATTCGCTTCCATAACGCATTTGCTGCATCCCGAACTTTTTGTTACTCTCAAAGCTCGTGTTAATATTGTAACAAAGCTTGAAGAGAAATTCGAAATTGAACAGATGACAATATAAGGCGTTGTGTAAGAAAGCAGCAGAACACGTGCCTTATTCATAATTGTTAATTTCCTGAATAAAGTAGCAGGTATATACGGATAGATATTATATCTGTATCAACATTGAGGTTAACAGCTGCCACAGAGATAAAGAATTGGTTTTGTTTTATTTGTTATATAAATATCACATACACACCTGCACTTCCACTTAAACTTGTAAGATATCACCCCAATTTACATGTTTAATTTTTACGTAGCAAGCTTGTTCCCAAAAATGCTTACATTAATTGAAAATTATCATTTTATTATGTGAAAGATGTTTCTTGATAAAGGTTTAATAAGTGTAGCTGATTTATTAAAACGTTTATATTCTTTTTGGAGTGGACTTCATGTTAAAATTCCACTGTAAGCAATCGCTTTACGGAGCACGAGTGATGAGCACTGATAAGTACAATTTGGAGAACCCAATTCATCACAATACAGTTTTTTTACCCGACGATCGTTTCGCCAACAAAGTCAGCGTCATCAAGTGGATGAGTAAACTAAGTGAATAAAGACTGGACCTACTATTTATATGTTAGTTGCCAAGCTGTTGCGAAGAGCGTCCTCTAGGAAGGTATACAGACAGACCCCTACTGTTGAGTCTTAAGTCCCTGTGTTTAAAACTGCATACCTGCTTTTGTTATGCGGTGCGTCGTTGTCAAATATTACTTAATTACTTCTAAGAAGGACGCGCTGGTTATTAAGATAACAGTTCGAACAATGGACTGCATATAACCGTACCTACTCGATTTATCAAAACATTATTGTTCAAATTTTTAACGATATAGTAGTAGTAGTAGTAGTAGCAGTGGTGGGAAGGCCCACGCCAAGCAAGTAGGCCCTTTTTGCCAACCCTAGCAACCCAGCAACCATGCTCTACTCTTCCTCGCTTCCGTCGCCAAACCGGCTCGACCTCGAGTTGAAGGCCGTGACGGTCTTCAATTGGACGGTACTTACCTGATTCCTCTGCAGAGTCCTCGATCCGAACAATTCTGTTCGATGACTCCCAAAAGCCTCTCATTCACACAGGTAGTGGTAGGACGTTTCTTCATCCTCGCCGTATTCCTGGCAAATGGGATCCCTCTCTACGCCTATCAATGTGAGGTGTCTTCTAAGGGCGCAGTGACCTGACAGCACCGCAAGGATGCGGCGAAGCGTAGATCGACTCCCTCCAAGTAGCCAGACAGCTTTATCTCTGTCCTGCCCCTCCACGAAGTCCCTTGCCTGCCTGCAGCCACCAACCGACCCCCAGTGCCTCTTCATTGCTTCCTCGGTCCACCTGTCTAAGGTGACAGAGACGGTCTTCCTACTTATGCCTATTGCAGGCTCCGGGCCACAGAACGGCCTAAAACCTATTTCATAGATTCCCGATACATCTGTGGTTTTACAGACAACGGTTTTGTCTGGTTTATCTTTTCTGAAAGTCGTAGATTCCACTAACATTTTCTTTGTTTTAATGTTTATTGACTGGTTTCTCCACTAAGTAGACAGAGTAACCATTATACTTAGCTACATTTTTAATAAATTCAAATCCTCTGTTTTAGCTTTTCTTATTTAAGGGAATCATAGATTAGTACAGTCTCCCTTAATTATTTCGTAGCTATTTGTGCTCAATCTATTAAGTCGTTATGACTATGCGCTTCTTACGGAAGAATGTAATAATTTAGGTGAATTCTAAAGGGGGGCATTATTGGTGTGCGGGAAGTCAAGTCAGACAAATTTCCGACCGCATAGGACGCAGTGTGTCAGCATTGTTACGGTGCTAATGCAGGTGGTCTGAAGAAGAAATCTATTGCCGTCGTCATGGATACGGACGAGCTCGAGCAACTCTAACACGGAAAAATCGTCATTTGAGGATTCTGGTTTTGCAAGACAGAGTTTCTACAACGCGGTCGAGTAGAAATACTTAGTTAGAAGTTTTACAACCAAAAGTCTCTATGGCAACGATAGATGTAAGGATACGCGCTTTTGGGCTTCGTTTAAATAGACCATTTTTGTGCCCCCCACTGACACCTCGACATAGTGCTGCTCGGCTCGGTGTAACGGCAGATCAAATTGGGATGGTGAATGGAGTCGTTTTGTGTTCTCTGGCGAGTCCCGTATCCCTTTTTGGATCCACGATGGTTGAAGAAGAGTAAGACGATTACGTGGAAAATGCAGAAGTTTAGTATACGGCCCTTACACCGGGGGTGGGGGTATTGCATAGGGTGCGATAACATACGGTAGCAGGCCACCTTTACTTTTAATTGGCAGAAATTTGAATGCAAATGAGTACATACGAAATGTACTGCAGCCTGTTGCACTGCGATACCTCAATTTATTTAACCCATATTTCAACGAGACAACACACGTCCTCATACAAGAAGGGTTTCTACAAGGTTCTCACAAGAAAATAATATGATTCTGGTTCCATGGGCTTCTTGATTGCCAGACTTGTCACCGATCGGACATGTGTGTGATATGAATGGCAGTCGACGGGGAAAATTACCCCAACCACAAAAAACTGACCTTTGTCACCGAATTCAAGAAGCCTGGGATGTAACTGCGTTTTTTTATATTTTAGTTGGAAAACGTAATAATTAAGAAAAGTTTAAAAGTCACTATATATATATATATATATATATATATATATATATATATATATATATATATATATATATATATATATATACAGGGTGATTCTTTATGAATTCCTATTAGAGGTTTTGGAGAAACTAGACTGATTTGGACTCCAAAAATTAGTAGTACGAGGTTTTCCAATATGCCCACTCCATCTAAAATATTGAGAACATCCTGCGACTTCCGGTTATACTGGAGTGGACCCTAACTCGCTTATTTTAAACGGAACAGCCTATATATTATTACAGATTTGGATACAGTTGATCTCGAGGCTTCTCCTAATATACGGTTTTTGTACTTTATACTGAGTGCTTCACGAGATATGGCCTTTTTTATAACAAAAATATGTCATTTTCAACGCCCTGTGTCTTATTAATTGACGCAAATTGGAAGTTCTTTGTTATGCATACTTGTTTCATTAAATAATTTAACTTAGTATACAAAATCTTCCCACAAATTGATTGTTGTCTACAGGCTAATTAAAAACGCATACATGCGGTTATCTCTTCTTTTTAAATGGATCCCCTATATATTATAATGCCACTGGCAAGATCTTTTAGTACTTTTCGAATTTTGTTGATTATTCCCGATACCCAAACCGTACGCTTTGTGACATATTTAGCTTCGAAATATGCAACATGGGTATGTATTATGATTACTGTATAGTGCCATGGAAAATAGCAAACTTGAACAGTAACCAAATTCTCAGTTTGGCAGTTATGTTTTGAGTTGAGTAATACAACTAAGTCAACGTTACCTCCCTGCACAAAAATTCAGTTTGATTTAAAAAAAATGATGTAGTCAAATTAGGAATTTATTAATCTGCTACTAATTCACGGAGAATACTGACGAATGTTAGCAAGAACATGTGTATTTGCAGAACCATATGTAGACTTGCCTCCACCTTCCCAAGGAACTATTGATGCTGTTATTAGAAACTTACCACACTGTAAATCAGTTAGTCAACAAACAACCTAACTGAACCAAACAACGAAACAATTTAAAAATAAAAATAAAATTCAAACAATTGAACACTGAAATATGAAAAAATAATATGTATACATATTATAATAAATGCTCGAAGACATCCCCCTGCTGTTGCATCACTTATTTGCTCGTTAAGCTATTTCAGCGATGGCCTGCTCAATATGGTTTGATATCAGCAACGCAAAAGCATCTCGAACTCATCTGATCATATCTTCCTTAGACATACCTGGACGTCCATACACTATATTCTTTATTAATCCCCAGAATGAAGTAGTCTAGGGGTGAAAAGTCCGAAGAACGTGGGGGCCAGACGTAAGGACTTCTATTTGCTATCCACCTGCCAGAAAAGATTCGTTCCGGTGCATCACTAAGAGCTCCTGTGCGGTGATGCGCCATCTTGCGTGTACCATGTTTGATTCCTTCCCTCGTCTGATATTCTAGCTAATTGTGGTTGAATGACGGTCATCAAAATTTCTAAATAACTTTTCCCAGTAAGAATCTCGTCATAGAAGTGGGCACATAAAATTCGATCACCTGGAAAAAAAAGCGAACCATAATAATATTGAGTGGGTTGTGTTACCCTGAATTTCGCAATATGGAATCAGAACTGAAGAAATTGAGTAAGCCGTACGTTTTACTGAATCTTACTTAGTGTGCTGGAAAATAGTTTGAAATAAAACTTTAATTCTACGTACCTTTTATTGCACAGAATACATTGAGGGACCACCTATTTTGAAATCCTCTTCGCCAAGTTACATGAGGATTTTTGGAAGCCCAGTAGTGACAGTTGTGTCTATTGAACATTCCGTTATTCGTGAATTTCGCCTCATCAACCCAAATGACATTATTCAAAAAATTATCATCGTCATCTTTCTACATTATAAGCCATTCACAAAAGTTGACTCTTTTTTCCAATCAATGCTTACCAGGGCATGTACTGTGCTGTAGCAGTAAGGTCTCCATTTATGTTTTTTCAAAATTATTTGAATCGTTGAAAATGAGAGTCGCAAGTGATGCATTAATTCTCTTGTAGAGGCATTAGGATATGCAGACAGAAACGCTAAAACATTCACCTCATTCTTTTCATTATCAATCTAACGTTTTGCTCTGACATTTTTTGCTGTAAACGAGCCGTGTTGTAAGTTTCTCATAACGGCATCAATAGCTTTGTGGGAAGGTGGAGTTAAATTTGGATATCGTTCTGCAAATACACGATATGTTCTTGCTGGGCATTTTCTGTGACTTAGTAGATAAAATATTTGAGCATCGAGATTTTGCGATTGCTTTTTTGAGATCAAACTTAATTTTTGTGCATAGAAGTAAAGTTCACTTAGTTGTATCACTCAACTCAAAACATAACTGTCAAACTGGGAATTTGGTTACTGTTCAAGTTTGTTATTTTCCATGGCACACTAGAGCAATTATAATACATACCCATATTGCATATTTAGAAGCTTAATATCTCAAAAACCGTACGGTTTGGGTATAAGGAATGATTAACAAAATTCGAAGAGTAGTAAAAGATCTTGCCAATGGCATTATAATAAATAGGGTGATCCATTTGAAAAAAAAGGAGATATCCGCGCATATGCGTTTTTAATCAGTCTGTAGACAGCAATCAACTAATCGGAAGATTGTGTATACTAAGTTAAAATATACAATAATGAAAAAAAATTATTCATAACAAAGAACTTCCAATTTGCGTCAATTAATAATATACAGGGCGTTGAAAGGGACATATTTGTGTAATAAAAATGGCCATATCTCGTTAAGCACTTAGTATAAAGTAGCAAGACTTATATTGGGAGGATCGTCAAGATCAGCTTTATCCGAATCTGCGATAACATACAGAGTGTTCCATTTAAAATAAGCAAGTTAGTGACCATTTCCGGTATAATCGGAAGTCGCAGGATGTTCTAAATATTCTAAATAGGTTGGGCATATTGGAAAACCTCATAGGACAAATTTTCAGAATCCAAATCTGTCTAGTTTCTCCAAAACGGCTAGTAGGAACCTAGAAACATCTGTTTTTTTTTTCATTATACTGGGAATTTCTTTCCGGAGTTTTGGCCAGTTCTGTGAGTCAGGTGTTTCCATGAAGAATTTCAATTTTTCTTCTCGAAAATGCTAGGTATGGCTTTGAAACTCGTCGATTTATTTGTAAGAAATTTAACTTATATATTGCCATCAAACTACAAATAAAATGTTCCCAAATTCATTTTAGTATAATTCCCTGCCACCTTTTTCTGGAATTAGATTTAACTGAATTTCAAAAAAATCAGTAAAATATATTTCCAGTTGTTGGAAAAAATCTTATGGTTCGATAGAATAAGTACACCTGGAGAAACCCAAATCACCACAACACATTTTAAAAAGACCTGATGATCGTTTCACTAACCAAGTAAGCGTCATCAGAGGATGAAAAATTCTATTTTAAAAACTAACATCACCTTATATACCGGATCCTAGGTAAAGGGACCGAACTGAGATGGAAAAATAAACGCAGGCAAATTCTGCAGTGTATTGTATTTTTATCACGGGACGAGGTCTGCACTGTCCCTACTAACTTATCTAAAATGTGTCCATCTCTAGTAATTTTGTGAAGGTTCAACGACACCTAAATTAACATAGTTTGCTTTGTCGGGACTATCTGTATTATGGTACCACTTGAACCTCGAATCACGAGGGGTCTAGATAGCATTTTTAAAAAAGTCAACTTGCAGCTAACATTTTCGACAAAAAATACATTAAAAAACTTGCTAGGTAATCCAAAAGACAAGGATAACACTGATAAAATGTCGGGAATTTATGAAATAAGTTGTAAAGATTGTAATCTTAAGTACGTCGGACAAACAAAAAGATCGATTGGAGTTAGATTCAAAGAACACTTAGCCCAATTACGTTACGGTACTATAGATATATCTACTGTCGCCCGACATATTTGGGATAATAATCATCACGTTAATGAAGATAATCTGAAATTAATAAAAAATGTTATTACAACCAGGACAGTTAAACTCCTTCGAAAGTATATATATTGCGAAATATAGTTACAACAAAAAGTGTATGAACGTGGCACCACCGCCGATTACGAGTCGCCTGATCGATTGCTTCGTTAAATAAAAATTCCCACGTTTTTAACACGTCCTAGAGATAACATAATAATACAGATAGCACCGACAAAGCCAACTGTGTTAATTTAGGTGTCGCTGAATCTTCACAAAATTACTAGATATGGACACATTGTAGATAAGTTAGTAGGGACAGTGCAGACCTCGTCCCGTGATAAAAATACAATACACTGCAGAATTTGCCTGCGTTTATTTTCCCATCTCAGTTCGGTCCCTTTATCTAGGATCCGGTATATAAGGTGATGTTAGTTTTTAAAGTAGTTAGAACTTTTCAACCTCTGATGACGCTAACTTGGTTAGTGAAACGATCGTCAGGTCTTTTTAAAATGTGTTGTGGTGATTTGGGTTTCTCCAAGTGTACTTGTCAGTGCTCATTACATGTTCCAATCTTCACTTAGTTGATAGAATAAACAAAGATGGATGTATTAAATCATTAAGTCGTCAATAGTTTTTGTAATAAACCGAATGTCAAATCACTTGAGTAACATAATAACTCAAATGTATTTGAGGAATTGTTTATAAAAAGCAGATATTTTAATGTAATATAAGTAAGTCCAGGATATTATTAGGAGACAAAGGTAGTTGCCTTATGTATATTATAGTTTATTTTTCATATAAACCCTAAAATATATTGTTCGGGCAAGGTTGGGCCTGTGTATGTAAGAAGCACAATTTGGCTACAGATGTAATCTGGAATTATCATTATCAATTTTGTTAAAATTGCAGCTTCTTTAGCACGGTTCCACTTTATAAATATTTCTACTGGTTCTTGTTCGTACAACTTTATGTTTTGCATACTCCTCTCCACTTCTGGTATATGAGTACAAAGCTGATGAAAATTCGCTACTATAACGCACTTGCTACGTCCAGGCTTTTATTTATACGTTTAACAAAAACCATTAGTGGTAATCATCAATCTTGTCATTATTTCTGTTTTAATTTGCAGAACTCAGTGAGGTGCTACAGCTGAGATGTGAGTTTGACCATCGTTTCATTCACACACACACCTCTTCTACCGTACAATTGTAGATCGTAGCTTGTATACAATCGCAGGCACTACATGGCTTTATTTCGATGGCTTGTGCGGCTAGTAGGAGCGCTATCGAGCGATGAGGTGGTCAAAGACCCACAAGAACAAGATGTTCAACAGGAAATATCGACATGTGGTGTGCGACTATCACTATACGCTTCATGACCAACTGTATAACTGCTCCCATTCCGACCCCGTGTAATTCGTTTGTAAGTATTGCTTTCCAAAACACTGTTATTCGATAATTATACCAGTGTTCCCAGCCAGTTTTCTCACATTTAAGTGAAACTGGAACCGAATAAATTGCCTACTGTGTGGTGTGTATGTCCCTCCGTGTGTACGGTTGCCCCAAATGATGACAATGACAAAGACATACATCGAAATGATGACACTGATGATCTGGGATTCTGAAATGGTATTCAACTGGTTTGAGGTCTTTTTCTCATTTTATGATGTGATTATACAGGTTATTGAAAATAGAAGCGACTACGGACTACGTTTTACTTCAAGTTATGTTATTTGTATAACTAACCGATAAATTAAAAGCTTTACTTCCAGAAAGTTTTTTATTAGAAACCCCTACGCGTTTCAGTTCTTTCGAACCATATTCATAGCTTCATCAGTGGCGATTTCGCCTAGTGAGAGCTAGGTGTAACCCGCACCCCCGAAAATATAATCAAAATGTGCACAGTTAAATATGTTTTATTTGTTTCTGCCTCAGTCTTAATACACTAGACATTTTGTGAAAATCGGTTTAATTTACTTATTTGATTTAATGAATAATCGGTGACTTGGAATGAAGTAAGTACCGCGTCTTGTAACAAGAGAATATGAGTAGGTCAATAGCAACGGGGAATTAATTCGGGTTAGGTGTGCGTTAATATTTCCGAACAATTTCAGTCAATGGAGTTGTATTGGTATAAAATGTAGGCCCCCACCCACGTGTTTAAAATAGTGAGGAAAATACCATTGATTTTAACACTGAGGTGAGCAGTAAAAATATCGCTCAAGACAAAAGAAAGAAACGCCAGTCTAACCAACCAATAGTTATTTATTCAACTTCCGAGTTTGAAAATAAAGCTATACATAAAATCGTTGATTTTATGTACACTAATAAATTTAATATGGAACTAAAAGAAGTTTATAAACTAGCAATATTAATTTTAACAATACCATCGACAACAGAGTCCGTAGAAAGGTCGTTTTCTGCTCTGAAGAGGATAAAAACGTACAATCGTTCAACCCAACAACAAGAGAGACTCACCAGACTGGCTTCCATGTCAACTGAAAAAAGTATTCTTGTCGAACTCCAAAGCAATAAAGAATGCTTTTATGATTCTTCAATTTTTTGAAACAGGATCGACGATTAGAATTTATATATAAGTAGTAGCCATGTAAGTTTTTATAATTTAAAATTAATCTTCTTTTTACGCAAATCATGTTGACATTTAAAATTATATTTAAGAACGCTTGTAACTGATCTTATAACAATACATCAATGTAGTAAGTCCGTTAAGGCACTGTGGATGCATTTTTTTTTTTTGATTGACAAAATACTTTTGCACATCTATGTTTGCTGAAGAAAATTTTTCAGTGTAATTTAAAATTGACATTCTGTATGCAAAAAAAGTTGTATTCCTCGCCGTTACCACTAACAGCAACTCGTTAGCGCACACCCTAACTTTTTTGTCAGGAGACGCCACTGGGCTTCATACCTAGCATACAAAAGATGGTTGCGTCAGAAACTAGGTTTCTGGTAGGTCTAGCATGCAAGCATGACACAGGTTAACGAAACAACCAGAAGCTACAAAAAGCGTGAAGGTGTATAAAGCTATCGACAAGTATTAAAACTGAAACTACAAAAAGCGATGCTAATTGACCCGACAACAGTCAGAAGTTGAAAACAGCGCTACTATATTTTTAAAAAAGTCTGGACGCAGCAAGTGCGTTATGGTAGCGAATTGCCGTAAAATGGTTTTTAATGGCAAATATGTCTTGTTTTTTAAAGAAAGACATTTGTTTAGCAGTATAACATATATAGTAGTAACAATGTACCATATTTCATTACAACAGCTTTGTTGTTTCAAAAAGTACAAACATTTTCTGAAAATAAACTTAAAAAATTCCATAAAAATCTGGTCCGATTTCCCTGGCCAACGAATATCTTTAAGATATTAACCCACGTGCCAAGATATAATTATTCAGAAACAGCTTTGTGACCAAAATTTTAAAAAAAATATATGTAAATTTGCAATTTCTTTTACAAAAATGTGACATTTTTTTTACATAAACTGCCTACAGTACTGTTACACTAAATTATATTTGTCACAAAAATTCGGGAACTTTTTTTTACAATAACTTACTGAAGATTTATTATTAATTACCATAATTTCACAAAAATCTTTAAAAAAAATTTTTTCTGCGGAAACACTAAAAAAATTTCAGCCACTATTTGAAAGTGCCTGTATGTGGCAGCTCGATTTTTTCGACGAGTACAAACAAACAGGTTTCTAAATGCGTCATTCCCATGGAGCTCCGCTATTTTGGTCAAAATGCCGTATCACAATTTGTGATATGTTCTAAAAACGTGAAAAGTTGCAAAACAATTCAAATAACTCAAAAACGACGACCGATATAAATTTTTTACACACATGCATTATAATTCGATGGAAAATGTAAAAATGCAATAACATTAGGGGTATTCTATTAACAAAAAGAAGGTGTGTATCACCAACGACCTCTGAGTCACCTGTGATTGTCAAAAGGAGTTTATAGGATGCAGCTCGAGACACCCTATAATTAACGTATATAATTTTTTATATCTTGTATAATAACGGATATATTGAGCTTTACCGTAGTAATGCGTCACCCTGTTTATGTGTAAACAGATATGTATATGGGTTTCAGGGGTTCTAGCTCACGTCAATTTGAAGAAATCTTTTCAAAATCCATAAGTCGCGGTCTCCTCAATAACGATTTTTTTCTACGAAAATTTCTTAAAACATAGACAATTAAACCATAAACTCTATAGCTGAAACTACTGCCAAAGCATCAGAAAGGGGGTCTATTTGAAATAGATTTTCCGAAAATATTTTAGTAAAACGAAGGACAATGATAGTTGAAGCTGAAACTTAAGGGTTTGTAAAACACATTTATTACGACATTTCTTCTATATAATCCGTATTTGTTTCCTCTTATTTTTTTGAAAATTGCAAATTTTGACGTTTCAAAACGCGATTTTGACGTCTTACGAGGAAAAATTGAAACAGTTTCAAAATATTTTTTCTGCTACTTCTTGATCTTTTGCGTCAAGAAAACTGAATCGTTGTATGTAATATTCAACTGGTTTTCTTAACAGCACCAAATATCATGTACTTGTGCTTTCCTCTGATCACCAGTGGCACCCAACTTTTTTTATTTAAATGCCTATAACTTTGTTTAAGTTGAAGAATAGCATAAGTTTCGGCATGTAGGGTAAGTTTGATAGTAGAAACGTGTATGCCAAATTTAGTTGCCATATGTTTGTTATTTTAGGACATACAAAAATTTTTCGAAAGAAAACCAGGTCCAATTTTCCTGGCTAACGAACTTGACCAAGCCACTTACAATAAGAAAGTACCTACCAAATTTAATCAACATCGGCCCATTATTTTTTGAGTTATCGGTATATATATATATATATATATATATATATATATATATATATATATATATATATATATATATATATATATATATATATATATATATATATATATATATATATATATATATATATATATATATATATATATATATATATATATATATATATATATATATATATATATATATATATATAAACACAGATCTCCCCATTAGTGCATTTTTCATTTTACGAAAAATTCGCTAAAAAGGACAGAGTCCCACAATAATAACACTTTGAAGGAGCTCTTACAAGTTAATAAGACAAAAACTCTGGACGCAGCAAGTGCGTTATGGTAGTGAATTTTCATAAAACTATTTTTTAAAAGCAATAATGTGTGTTTTTTTAAGAAAGCAGGCATCAAATTTGGTAACCAGTATAATCTATATAGTAAAAACAATGTGCCACGTTTCATCAAAATAACTTTATTGTTTGAAAATGTACAAAAATTTCCGAAAGCAAACTTAAAGTGTTCCCGAAAAAACTCGTTTCTGGTTAATAGCAAATTGAGCTATTCAAATATGAAGCATTTGATCAAAATTCGCTACCATAACGCACTTACTGCGTCCAGAATTTTTTCTTACAAACATGCCTTATATTTCGATGGAAAATGCAAAAATGCAATAACATTAGGCGTGTTTGATTAAAAAAAAAAGAAAATTTGTATCACCAACGACTTATGGGTCACTCTGTCATTGTAGAAATATTTTTTAAGATGTAGCTCAAGACACTCTATAATTAATATATACATTTTTTTCATATATTGTATAATAACGGATATATTGAGCTTTATTGATTTTTTTACGAAAATTCTACAAAAATTATAAACCATTAAACGATAAACTCTATAGCTAAGACTACTGCCAAGCGTCAGAGAAAGCGTCTATTTGAAATGAATTTTCTGGAAATATTTTATTAAAATGAAGGACAATGACGGTTGAGACTAAGACTTTCGGGTTTGTAAAACATTTTTCTTGAGACATTTTATTTCCATAGCCCGTATTACATTCAAGTTCTTTTCCTAAATGTTGCTAATGTTGACGTTTAAATCGCAACTTTGACGTTTTGTGGAAAACCCCAATTTATTTTTCTTTAAATGCCTATAACTTTTTTGTTTTTTGACCTACAGAGCTAAATTTTTATAGGGATATAAATTTGCGTACCAAATTTGGTTTCCCTTACTTTGTTAATTCCGGAGATATAATTTTTTTTCGAAAGAAAACCAAAATTTTCCAGGAAAACCTAGACCGATTTTCCTGCCTAACGAACTTATCCAAGCCATTTGCAAAAGGAATTTTTTCACCAAATTTAATCAAAATCAGCCCATTATTTTTTGAGTTATCGGTGTGATACATACATACATATATATATATATATATATATATATATATATATATATATATATATATATATATATATATATATATATATATATATATATATATATATATATATATATATATATAAACATATAAAAATTGAAACTGACCCCGGATATGTGTTCTGGGGGACATAATTAGCGCTCATTTGAAGAAATTTTTTCAAAATTCAAAAGTCGGGATCTCCTCATTAGTGAATTTTTTTAAAGAAAATTCACTAAAAAGTAACACATCACAAAAAGCTAAGGAGGATGCACAGTTGAGCAGAAAATTTAGAGGATATTTTAAGAAAATAACCTCAGAATTAAAATAAAAGAGCCTACCTGACAGGTAATCTTTATTTTTCTGTTTATAGATCTGAGATAACTCTTCAGATACAATTTGGGGGAGACACATAAAAGATGTTCCAGTACGACTTAATTAGTAGTCGTAGCAATGGTTGGGAGGCTAGCGCCAGGCAAATAGATCACATTGCGCCCCGACATCTAGCAACAATGCCCTAGCCCTCGTCGCTTTCGTCACCAAACCTCCTAGACCTCGAAATGAAGGTCATGACGGTCTTTCTTGGGACGGAACTTACTTGGCTCCTCGTAGTTTTCGAACCCAACAATTCTGTTCAAAGACTCCCAAAAGAATCACATTCGCACATGTAGTGGTAAGTTTCTTCAGTCTCGCCGCATTCTTGGTAAACGGGATCCCTCACGACACCGACCAATGTGATTTGTCTTCTGAGAGTACAGTAGCCTGTTAGCATCCCGATGATACTCTGAAGCACAGAACGACTCTTACGAAGAAGCCACACAGTCTTTTTTCTATCCGACCTCTCCACGAAGTCCCCCGCTTGTCTACAGCTACTAACCGGCCTCCAGTGCTTTTTCATGGCCTCCTAAGTCTTGGTCAGACATAAAAAATGTCCCTGTACGACTTAATTAACTAACAATAATGTCACCACTGAATCTAGCTTCCCCAATAAACCTCCTATAGCATATAAGGCTAGATGCATTCTCGCAACAATTAGAACCGTAGACCGGTTTCGCTCTCATTAGAGCTCTTTAGTACTGCATACTAACTGCAGTAAAAATACACCTATAAAGTAATACGGCAGTAGTAGCCAACCTTTCAATACTAAGTGAGTGATAGACGTGCCGCCACCTAGTTGCGGAACCAAGTAGTATGTTGTCACCCCAGCTCCCAATAACACAAAGGGTTAAAAAAATGGAGACTGTATACAACTAACTAACAATTTAGTAAATTGTTAGCCCTGGCCCATTTCTACCCTAATATAGGGACAAAGTATGTAAGGCTAGATGCATTCTCGCAACAATTAGAACCGTAGATCGGTTTCGCTCTCATTAGAGCTCTTCAGTATGGCATACTAAGTGCAGCAAAAATACACCTATAAAGTAATACGGCTGTAGTAGCCAACCTTTCAATACTAAGTGAGTGATAGACGTGCCGCCACCTAGTTGCGGAACCAAGTAGTATGTTGTCACGCCAGCTCCAAATAACACAAAGTGTTAAAAAAATAGAGACTGTATACAACTAACTAACAATTTAGTAAATTGTTAGCCCTGGTCCATTTCTACCCTAATATAGGGACAAAGTATATAAGGGTAGATGCATTCTCGCAACAATTAGAACCGTAGACCGGTTTCGCTCTCATTAGAGCTCTTCAGTACGGCATACTAAGGGCAGCAAAAGTACACCTATAAAGTAATACGGCTATAGTAGCCAACCTTTCAATACTAAATGAGTGGTAAACGTGCACCCACCTAGTTGCGGAACCAAGTAGTATGTTGTCACGCCAGCTCCAAATAACACAAAGTGCAATTAGTATGCCGTGACAACAGACTACTTGGTTCCGCAACTAGGTGGCGGCACGTCTACCACTCACTTAGTACTCATATAGCATATTTTAATGTGTGTCAGGTATATTTTAAAATCCAAATAAAATGGAGATGTCATATTGACAATAAAAATAAGGTAAGTGCTATATTTAAAAAGCAATTTGGTAACTAAAACAAAACCGTTCCCAGACTCTTGGAACATAGTTAAATATTATATATTTTAATTTGACGCTGACTATGACTACAGGTTCCAGGAGTAACAATTCGCGTTCACTTGAAGAATATGTTTTAAGTCTCAATGTGATCTCGGCATTAGCGATTTTTTCTACGAAAATTCGCTAAAATTTGTTGGAGACAGGGAGTCATAGTTGCGACGATAGGGCGACGTCACGTTTAGACTGTTATAATAATGTACCCCCTGTAATTCGTACTAAACAATTTCTAATATAATGCAGTATGTACAGGGTGCTCCATAATTAATTGGACATTAGGTAAGGGATGATATCTGGCACAAAAATAAAGTGATTGGGCTCAACATGCCTTAGTAAAAGGTTACTCGTTTTCGTTTTACAGGGTGTTTAAATAATTTTTCTTAAAATTATTTTTTCAAATGTCTTGAAAGTGGTTCAACATATTATTATGAAATGTGGCATGGTATTAATAGGCATCATGCGTAAAACGATGGCGGTATCAATTTCACCACTGCCGCTAGGTGGCGCCACCGACAGCAACACTGACTCATTATCATGGTAATAATTTTTTGTCCATCTGTATGCACATATTCGAACAAAAATAAAGAAAGCTCCTTTGGTTTAGTAGCAACTAGAAACTTGTTTACTATAACTTGTCAAAATCGACTGTTATTTGCGTTAAAATGCCTCGTCATAATGATTTTTCCAATTCACAAATGCGAGATATAGTGTGTTTATATGCCCAAGAAAATTTTGGTTCGCGCAGAGAAGCACAGCGCTACTTTGAGCTTTATTCTGATAAAAGGCAACCAAACCATAAAACTTTTAACGCACTGTACGATAGATTAGGTGAACCTGGCTCATTTCATCGCAAAAACAGGAATGCAGGAAGACCGAGTGTAATTGATGCTGATATTGAAGACGACATCATAGTTCGTATTATAGAAGACGCGGATACCAGCACGAGACATGCTAGTGTAGCAACGGGTATAAGCAAATCTTCGGTGTCCAGAATCATACGCAAAGAAAAGCTGCATCCGTATCATTGCTCTCGAGTTCAGCAACTTTTACCGCTGAACTTTTCAAGAAGGCTTCGATTATACCAGTATATGAGAGAACTCTATTTAGAGGATCCACTGTTCTACAAGAAAATTTTACTTACCGATGAAGCCTCATTCGTCAGCAGAGGTATGTTCAATTTGCGGAATAGCAAATGCGATTGAAAATCTTCATGCTATCCGCGAACATCATTTTCAACATCAATTTTCAATAAAGATTTGGTTTGGAATTCTTGGAAATTGTATTGTGGGACCATTTGAATTGCCACCTAAACTTAACGTATCAACGTATCTCTGGTTTTTGAAACATACTTTACCGATCATTTTAGAAGATGTACCTTTAAATTTAAAAAGTGGCTCTTGGTTCATTCATGATGGTGCTCCAGCACATTACATCCGAGATGTGCAAAATTATTTAGATGAAATTTGCCCTCAAAGGTGGACTGGTAGAGGTAGTGTGCACCCATGGACAGCGTGTAGTCCCGGCTTAAAACCGTTCGGTTTTTAGTTTTGGGGTTATTTAAAGTCACTGCTCTACACAGATCAAATAATAACCGCCAGAGATTATGGGAAGAGATCGTACAGGGTGTTAATGATATCCCAGCTCAACAAAATTTATTTTTTAAAGTAAGAGATAATTCTAATAAACGAGTGAGAAAATGCATTGCCGTAAATGGTGAACACTTTGAGCACTTACTCTGACTTGCTGTTGTTTGGCTTCTAAAGTTGCAGTTTAATTTTAGATAAATTTAATTAGGTAGATTAATGCAATTTGTAACAGTCTTTCCGATATCCATTTTGTTAAGTATTTCTTTTTAGTGAATTTTCGTAGAAAAAAATCACTAATGGGGAGATACCGACTTTTGAATTTTGAAAATTTTTGCAAATGAGCGCGAACTAGGACCCCGAGAACCCATATCCGGGGTCAGTTTCAATTTTTATATGTTAATATATATATATATATATATATATATATATATATATATATATATATATATATATATATATATATATATATATATATATATATATATATATATATATATATATATATATATATATATATATATATATATATATATATATATGTATCTTACTGATAACTCAAAAAATAATAGGCCGATTTTGATAAAATTTGACACGTATCTTCCTTTTGTAAATGGCTTGGAAAAGCTTTTTAGTCAGGAAAATCGGACGAGGTTTTCTGGGAAAATTTTGAGTTTTCATTCGAAAAAAAATTATATCTCCGGAATTAACAAAGTAAGGGCAACTAAATTTGGTGCGCAGGTTTATATCATTATAGGTAAGCTACCTACCAAAATTTATCTCTGTAGGTTAAATGAAAAAAAGTTACAGGCATGTAAAGAAAAATAAATTTGGGTTTTCCTCAAAACGTCAAAAGTCGCGATTTTAAACGTCAAAATTGGTAATATTTAAACAGTGAACCTGAAACTAAAATGAGCTATGGAATGAAAATGTCTCAACAATAATGTTTTGCAAAGCCTGAAGTCTTAGTTTCGATCATCATTGTCCTTCATTTTACTAAAATATTCCCAGAAAATTCATTTCAAATAGACCCTTTCTCTGATGCTTTGTCAGTAGTCTTGGCTATAGAGTTTATCGGTTAATGGTATATCATTTTTGTCGAATTTTCGTAAAAAATCTTTAAAGCTCAATATATCCGTTATTATGAGAGTTACGAAAAAAAATTGTTTACATTAATTATAGGGTGTCTTGAGCTACATCTTAAAAAATATTTCCAAAATTACAGGCTGGCCTATAAGTCGTTGGTGATTAAAATTTTTCTTTTTTTTTAGTCGAACACGCCCTATGTTATTGCATTTTTGCATTTTCCATCGAAATACAATACATCTTTGTAAGAAAAGAAATTCGGGACGCAGCAAGTCCGATATGGTAGCGATTTTTTATTAAATGCCTCAAATTTGAATAGCTCAATTTGCTATTAACCTATAAGGTTGACTAGGAAACCAGTTTTTTCGGGAACAATTTAAGTTTACTTTCGGAAATTTTTGTACATTTGCAAACAATAAAGTTATTTTGATGAAACATGGCACATTGTTTCTACTACATAGATTATACTGGTAACCAAATTTGATGTCTGCTTTCTTAAAAAAAAAACATATTTGCTATTAAAAACATTTTAATGAAAATTCACTACCATTACGCACTTGCTGCGTCCAGAATTTTTTTTTGCATCATCAAGACACTAAAACACACATCACTTATGATCTGGTCCACAGACCCAGTCAGTTCCAAAGGTCTGGGCAGGTTTTACATTGTCCAGGGACAAGAACAACATAAACAATTTTTAATGGATAGATTAACTGGCAAAATTTAACACCCTGTCATGAACCCAAATAAGTAATTAAATACCAAGTCAATTAAATCCCTTTGCACCACTTTTCTGGAAATTCTCTGGACGTCAATTCCATCAAGAATGTCTGGAAACGTTTAAAGCAGAAATTGGAAGGGGAAAATTTAACAAGAGTCCACTTGATAGAAATTACTATCTATCGTTTGAACCACAATGAAAAATTAAAGGAAATCGCCAAGACCAACATAAAAAGTAAAGCTTGATCTATTCAGGTTCTTATTGACGGAAAGTGTAGTTCCATAAAATATTGATTTTTAGACGGATTCTTTACATAACTCAAATATATCTAAAAAAAAACTAAGTGAGCCTAATAATCCGAACACTGACTGTACAGTAGTTTTCGGGTCCTCAATAAAGAACGACATTAGATTTTGGGATGTCATCGTGATATGTGCTGCAATAGGGATATACGAGTTGTTATTTAAATATATCACATTATTTTTACTACTGCAAATATAAACTTTTGCAGATCAATGGGGATAATTGTGGTGTAAGAATGACTACAAGTAGAACTGTTTTTAAACTACAAAAAACCGCAATGAAGATTATATTATGTAAAAGCACGCACCGTCATGTAGGCTATTACTTTATCACCACATATAGTATTCTTCGCCAGTTTTTTTCTTTGCATATTAGCGAATTTTTATTTAAAAAATTGGGTAATAGATGTATTGATGGTGAGACTTTGCAAAAATTTTTCAAATGAGCGCGAATTAGGGTCTCTAAAACCCGAAACCAAGGTCCGTTTGAATATTCATGTTTATATATATATATATATATATATATATATATATATATATATATATATATATATATATATATATATATATATATATATATGAGTGTGTGTGTGTGCGCGTGTCCACACGATAACTCAAAAAGTTATTAACCAATTTTGATGAAACTCGGCAAGAACCTTTCCTTTATTAATAGCTTGGACGAGTTCGTAATTCTTCCGAAAAAAAAATTCTTAAAAATAACAAAGTTATTTTGAAAAATTTGGTTGGTATGTTGCCGTTGTAAATATCTTACTACATACCATAACTCAACTGTCTAGGTTTATGGAAAATGCAGTGAAAATTTGAAGCATTTAATGAAAATTCACTACCATAACGCACTTGCTGCGTCTCGAAATTTTTAATTAATAGTTTCATAGATGTTATTTTATTTAATGACTTGGTTGAAGTCTTAATAAAAATGTTTCTTTCGATAACCTACATTTTATTGTGCTAAAAAGTATCTACAACAGATGAACATAATTTGCACCAACATCGAAGCCTGCGAGAATACATAATGTTCGCGCATAATCCTTAAATTAATTTCATTGAAAAAGTACGTTTCTTAGCTAATGTCCAATTAATTAAGGGTCACCCTGTATGTTCTTCTTAAAACGTTTTATTAAGTGTTACCTACATGAAAAATAGCCAGTATATCAATAAACTTTTGTCAATAATTGACGAATAATTCACCTTTTCCTTAGATCTAAAATATTTCCAACATAATTTTGTATGCAACATAGCAACTATTAAGTTGGAAATAATAGTTGTTTGATACATTGTTTTGCTTACTTAATAAATTAGATATTGTCCGTGCTTTCCAGTGAATCGATCGATAATTCAGCGAACTAATAGAAGCTTTTAAGTTAAGTGAGTAAAACATGTGATAAAGACTGTAATTTCCCAGCACGTTTATTTTCTTATAATTATCTGCTACAGGAGATCTAGCACAAAAACAATAATTACTGTTGACCGTTATATGTGTAGGAGGCTACGATTTTCCGATATTTTCTTATCACCTATTTGGAAATCATCTTAAATAAAAAAATACATTCAGTGTGGAACAGACTGGAATAAATTCAGCGTCTCAATTATTATTGTGCATATGCATAAAAAAATCCAGAAACACGTTATTTGAGATTGAAAATGACACCGCAACGTGAAAACTTCACCGCTAGATTCAACCTCTTTCGAGTGAGGGTTGCAACCGCTACATTTTTAAATGGGAAGTAAGGGCTTGTGATACATCATTTGAAAGATTTTTGTATTCTCTATTCAAAAGGGCATGGTTTAAAAATTTATTGCAAAAATTACCAGTAAAAAAATACATACAAACAAAACATGTTCTAGTTGGATAACATTGTTATCCAACATTTCCATCTATTGTTTACAAACTTTAACTTTTTTTATTTATTGTTTTATTTCAACAGCACACCACGAGGGCTCACAGCCTAAATACTATCGTACCGTGGGTGTTGACAGGAAAGAGGCAACCTATTAATTCTGGACTTGAAGGTTTGGAGGTTCGGAGGAGACGGAAAAACATGTGCCAGCAAAGAATTCCACAACTTGAAAGTCCTCCGGACAAAAGAGCCGGTATAACTAATTGTTCTATGTCTGGTGACCTGGACAGAAGACATTCGCTCTGTTGGCCTGGTAGATCTGTTGGGGGTAGCAGGTGGAGGAACTATGGAAGAAAGCTACTCTGGGCAGTGCCCGGGCATATATCTATAAGAGAGAGGTCACCAACGGCACGTCGGTGGGCAAGGTATGGCAGGCTTTGGGTGAGGGTAGGGTCACCGATCAGACGTTATAACTCTCTTCTGAATGGAGTCCAGGATAGCGAGTGTAGAAGTAGCAGCGGCACCCCAGATGTGGTAGCAGTATTCGAGGTTTGGCCTTATTTGTGAAGTATATAAGGTATAGAGATTAGCTGGTGAAAAGTATTTGCGTGCCTGGAAGAGGAAACCTAATTTCGTAGCAGTTGCTTCTGCAATTGATGTGACATGTTGGTGCCAATTGAGATTTGGATCCACAGAAATGCCAACAACTGAAAAGGACCCATTACTTTGAATAATTTGGTTGTTCATTGTGATGGGTCTTGGGCTTGTGTATCTCTTATGAGCTAGAAAGCAAAACTGAGATTTGGTGGAGTTGAATTGTACAAGATTTCTACTTCCCCACTCTAATATTTTTTGGTGATCCACAGAGACAGAACCCTCCATGGATCTGCGATCCTCATCTAATTGGGCTAAAGAGACAGGCTTAGAATATTGTATATTTGAGTGGAGGGTGCTGCCATTCGCGTAGCTGTGAACTGGGTTGGATGTGCTAGAGAGGAGGTCATTGATGTGGAGAAGAAACAAAGTAGGGGCTAAAGCTGAACCCTGAGGGACTTCTGCAATAATTGGATATAGTTTAGAGGAATATCCATCCACGACAACAGATATGCTCCGGTTGAAGAGGAGATTTGCTGTCCAGGTACAGAGTTTTTGTGGTAGGCCATAGGCCGGAAGCGCTGCGTGCCAGACCTGGTGGAATGCTTTGGATATGTCTAGAGCGACAATCTGGGAATCACCGTGTAGTTCCATACACTTGTTCCAAGAATGGGTGACAAAGAAAAGGAGGTCGGCAGTTGATTTGCGCTGACGGAATCCATACTGCCTGTCGTGAATTAGACTGTGTTTTTCAATATATTTTAGCAATTCGGTGTTTATATACTTTTCCATCACTTTAGAGACGACTGAAAGGAGAGAAATAGGTCTGACGGGTTGTATTCGAGTCGTTTTCCAGTTATTATGGAGTATGCCCTTATTGTAAGATGTCTGAAACAGACGAGTCAGGACAGGAGTAAGTTCTGGTGCGCATTTTTTGAGAACAATTTCTGGGACCTCGTCAAGGCCAGAGGCTTTCCTGGTATCAAGAGAAGAGGGTATATTTCGTACCTTTTTAGTTTTGAATATAATATCCGTCATTTAATGTGCGACATTGGAGACTGTTGGTGGTTGAACATTTAGAGGTGGGTTGAGAGTATAATTGCCGGCGAACAACGAGGCAAAAAGTTCAGCCTTGCCCAGGGCGGCAGAACAATTTCATCCCCTGAAACAAGAGGTGGGAACGTGTTCTTACAGAAATTATTCCCAATAGATTTAGCAAACGTCCAGAAGGGTTTTCTGCCGTTGGAGCTTAAGAGGACTTTTGTTTTTGATGTGGTTATTAAACGAGTTTTTTGCCTCAGAAAGAATGCGGACATAGTGGTTTCTTGCGTCGTTAAATGCTTGACGGTTTTCTTGACTGGGACTGTGTAGGAGCGTTTTGTGAGCTTTGACCTTTTCAAGTCTGACCTTGTGAGAGAATTTAGTGAACCAGGGCTTTTGAGTGGCTGAAGAGGTTTTCTGTGTACGTGGAATAAATAATTCCATGCCAGCTTGGATACTTTCGGTGACGTTTTGTGAGATATCAGAGGGGTCAGGATGAGAGAAGCAGACAGACCCCCATGGAAATGAGGAAAAGTAATCTCGCATTTCGTCCCAGTTCGCGGAGTTGTAGTGCCAAACGATACGTGGGTGTGATGACTGTGTGACCCTGGGTTGCATTGCGCAGGAATCCGCGACCATGGCGTGGTCTGAACGACCAAGGGGGGCGGTGATTGATGTCTTATAACATTCAGGTTTTGTAGTAAGAACGAGATCCAAGAGATTTGAGCTGTCTGTCGGGATGCGAGGAAAGTAGGTAGGTTGCTGAACCATATTGACCAAAGAATTGCTGACTGCAAAAGCCTCCGCTGCTCTCTCTTGTGGATCGGTTTTTGAAGATCCTAGCCATTCCTTATTATGGACATTGAAGTCACCAAGAATAGTGACCTCGGAGGAAGGATATTCAGAAATCCGATGATCGTTTTTTTCAGAAAGGTAGTCGAATAGCTGGACAAAGTTGTTGTCAGAAGGTGACTGGTAAATGCAACGGATGAATTTAGTTCCAGCCCTGAGGGAGAGTTTCATCCAAATTATGTCTTTTCTTCCAGCCTCCAAATTGGGGAATTTGGTGCAGGGTAGATTGCTACGAACGTATGTGCACACACCTCCATGCAATCTAAAGGAAGTAAGGAGCTTATACCCCAGAAAATTAAGGTGATTAGTAGCTGTTTTGGGTTTCGGTGAGAAAGAGGAGTTGGGGGTCTATTAGCCTGGAGGAAATGGTGGACGAAGATCAAGTTAGAATTTAGGCCACATATATTCGAGAAGGATATGTTAAATCGTGATGCCGGTGCCCCCTGCACATCCTTCTTCTGGAGATCCGAATGGAGGGGCATTTTATCTCCGGAATCTTTTGTACAAGAAGAAGCCATCATCATTTTTGTTTACAAGGAAACCGACTGATACATCAGAACCGGAAACTTCCCTTGCGACCCTTGATATAAGGGGTGGTATCTCATCGGGCGTGAACAAAAATTCTCCACTACCACCTTCGACTTCAAACTAACACACTTGAATTGATAAAAAATATAACTTTCTATTTAATCTATAAGAGCCAGTAAGAGAGAATATTCGTTGAAAAAATTCACTAGTGAGGAGAGCTCGAATTTCTTCAAATGAGCGTGAACTAGGGCAGATAGAACCTATATAAAATCAGTTTAAATTTTCATATATATATATATATATATATATATATATATATATATATATATATATATATATATATATATATATATATATATATATATATATATATATATATATATATATATATATATATATATATATATATATATATATATATATATATATATATATATATATATATACATGTTCATTAAGTACTTGTACAAATTTTAAGGAGAGATTCTATGGCTTACATTAAGCCAAAAAGTTCAATTTATTTTTACGAAATTAAACTCATATATTGCTATCAAGCTACAAATTAATGTCTTAAAATCCAGTTTAGTTGAATAATTTTAATCGAAATTTTTCCGGAAAGAAATTTAACCTAATTTGGAAAAGGCCGCGTAATATATTCCTTTTCGGAAAAGAACATCACTGTGTGTTATAAAATCAAATAGATTAAATAAAGAATTCAGTAGGTAAGTAATCAACTGACTGTTTCAAAATTTGATTGACATACTAAATTGGCAGATAGAAAAAATTCAGATAGTTTTAAATGAATGGTTCATAAAAATCAGCTACTCAAATTCAACATGTGTGTGCTCACAGAAAGGGGTGGCATTGGAAGCTTTTCTATCATCCCCAGACTAAATTTAACATACATGAGTTAAAAAAGTCCAGGTAAGTTGCGTTATGTACTCTAATGCACTTGCTGTGCTCAGACTTTTTACTTCCTGAAAATAAACAAAAGTTCGGCTAAGATGTTTACGTAATTGATAAAACAATTATCACCTTAAGCAAGTATTGAAGTCTTCTGTAAATAACACCTGATCGTTTTTCTGTACTTACAATGCACAAGCAAATAATTGTGTGCTTTTAGTACAATACTTATAGTAATTTATGGGCAGAGGAAACAGCGTTGCAGAAAATTAAATAATTGTCTTGTAGCATAGCATCGTGGTTGTTGTTGTTGTAGCTTGTACCTGTTATCTGGCCAGTTTATTGTTGTTGGCGCGTTACGTGCCTACACCGGCGTATTGTTTCAACTAATGTCTCAACAGCGCTTCTCTTGAAACTGAGAAGGAAAGTGGGACGTAATCGCAACGATATATGCTTGCCATTGCTAACAAGTCACGGTTCTATTGCTTTCTTACCTTTTCTGTCTTCCTTCGTAAGACCTGCAGACTATGGTAGTCAAGGATAATATAACGCTCTGTATGAATTGTAATCGAGAGGCTCAGCATAGTCTCTTTTGCGGCTTTGTGAGGCTGGCAACTTATCTTAAACGGCTCGATTCGAATTAGATATAATAATTGGTATCTTCGAGTTATAAAATGAGAACGGATCATATTTCTCAAAAACACAGTTTCTTAAGAAATATTTCATAAAAGATGAAGCCAATGTACCTCAAAAGTATCTCGTAACGTATTTTTATAACCCTGGCGTAAAACTTGTAACATATTAGTGAATTTTTATTTTAAAAAAAATCACTAATAGAGAGGTATCGATGGTGAAACTTTGCAAAAATTTTTTCAAATGAGCGCAAACTAGGACCCCTAGAATCCATATCCGGGGTCAGTTTCAATTTTTATATGTATATATATATATATATATATATATATATATATATATATATATATATATATATATATATATATATATATATATATATATATATATATATAAGACATAGTTGGTTCTCGGGTTGAACCGCGTCCAGAATTTATGAAAACTCGACGTTTCGGCTCCTGTTTTGGAGCCATTTTCAAGAGGTGAAGGAAATGTGTAAGGACACTCTAAGGCCTCAATCTGCCTGCTCCTTAGAGTGGTGGACAAAGGTGGGTAAAGAAAATATGTAAGGACACTCTAAGGCCTCAATCTGCCTACTCCTTAGAGTGGTGGACAAAGGTGGGTAAAGAAAATATGTAAGGACACTCTAAGGCCTCAATCTGCCTACTCCTTAGAGTGGTAGACAAAGGTGGGGAAAGGAAATATGTAAGGACACTCTAAGGCCTCAATTTGCCTACTCCTTAGAGAGGTGGACAAATGTGGGTTGGGTTGTTGTAGCTCGATTACGGGGCCTCAATCTGCCTACTCCCCAAATCTCGCCGGAGATCGTCTGTGAGGTCAGGTCAGGTCAGTGTGTTCAACCGTAGGCCTCAGAGAAATCTGTATCCATCCGATAACTAAAAAAATGATTAACCGATTTCGATGAAACTCGGCAGGTGCCTTTCTTTTATTAATGGCTTGGATGAGTTCGTTAGCCAGATAAATCGGACAGGGTATTCCGGAAAAAAAAATTAGTTTTCTTTCTGAAAAAAAATTTTTCTCCGAAAATTTCAAAGCTGTTTTAATGAAATTTACTAGATATGTTGCCTTGGGAGAGACCTTACTACGTACCAAAATTCAACTTTCTAGGTTTATAAAAAACTGAGGTATTCAAATTTTGAATTTTCAAATGAGCGCGAACTAGGACCCCTAGAACCGAAATCGGGGGTGAGTTTCAATTTTTATATGCATATATATATATATATATATATATATATATATATATATATATATATATATATATATATATATATATATATATATATATATATATATATATATATAGATATTCGATAACTCAAAAAATAATTAACGATGAAGCTCGGCAGGTGCCTTTCTGTTATTAATGGCTTGGATGAGTTTGTTATCCAGGAAAATCGGACAGGGTTTTCCGGAAAAATTTAGAGTTTTCTTCCTAAAAAAATTTTTTTTCTTCGAAAATTACAAAGCTGTTTCAATGAAATTTACTAGATACGTTGCCTTGGGAGAGACCTTACTACGTACCAAAATTCAACTTTCTAGGTTTATAAAAAATTGAGTTATCCAAATGTTGAATTCTATTTCGAAAAAAATGGTATTCGCCAAATATTACAAAGCTATTTTAACAAAATTTGGTGGATATATTGCCTTAGGAAAGATATTAGTACGTGCCAAAATTAAACTTTCTAAGTTTATAGAAAATTGAATAATTCAAGTTTGCAGCATTTAATAAAAATTCACTACAATAACGCACTTGCTGCGTCCCGAACTTTTTGTAATATAACGTAACCAAAATTCTAATAAATGCATCAAGTTCTACAACATCAATATATTTCCCTATCTTCTGTGTCTCCAGATTTTTTTCATTGTACGTTTGGTATACACAGGTTGCTTCTTGGTTGCTATGTTCACAGATACTTGTCTTCATGTTCAGTCAACAAAAGCTTAAATATTTCACTAACCTCGATGGCATATGCCGTTGCTTTGGTACCAACAATGTTGCTCTAAGAGATTCGAGATGGAAAAGGTGCATTATATTATATACGTATTATATACGTCCAGATTTTGCACTACACAGTTTATTGCTTTTTCTAACTTTCATTTTCTCTTCTGACATCACTTGTTCCTACTCTATAACTTCCCCTTGCATCTTTTCTCCAACTTCATAGTTTTCTGACTTATCTTCAACCGCGTCGTCTCCTTTCTCTTCGACAGCTTCTTCAATATTGTCTTCAGTTTTTCATGTACTTTCTTCTCCTACTCGCGATTTTCATCATCAATTGGACTTTAATGAACCCTTTGCTCATTATTGTCATAGTCAATCAGACCAATAATAGCTACTATTTTCTCAAGCTCGACTTGAGTAGAATTTTTCGACAACCTTTGGGCATTTTGAACAACTTTGTCCTCTTATTGGTTAAAAGTTTTTAAGTAACACTGTTAGTACAATTACTTTTTCGTGTGCAACTCTTCAATTTAACAAAAAGTTCGGGACGCAGCAAGTGCATTATGGTGGTGAATTTTCATAAAAATATTTTTTATAGCAAATATGTGTGTTTTTTCAGAAAGCAGGCATCAAATTTGATTAATATATATAGTAAACACAATATGCCATGTTTCATCAAAATAACTTTATTGTTTGAAAACGTACAAAAATTTCCGAAAGTAAACTTAAAGTGTAACCGAAAAAATGGAGGGTGTCGTCTGAACCCTCATGTTCTGACCATGCCCATATCCTATTTGAGATTGTAACAGGCCCTAGACCTGTGGTGGAGTATCGCGATCCGAGAAGAACGGATTGGGAGGGGTACAAACAGTCCCTCGCCGCAGGTCTTGGGTCCGCTATCCCCACAGTGAGGGATCGTGATGAGATTGAGATTGCGGCTGAACAAGTTAGGGAAGCTGTTGTCTCTGCATATTACGAAAACTGTCCACTAAGGTCAAAGAAAGACAGTCGGGGGTCTACTTGGTGGAATAATAACCTCGATAAACTACGAAGGGAAGTCAGACGTCTTTTCAATCGTGCTAAGACTACAGGCAACTGGGAGCAATATAAAACCGCTCTAACACACTATAACAAAGAGATTAGGAACGCTAAGAGGGAGTCCTGTAAGAGGTTCTGCGGGGACATTAACAATATGCCCAGCAGCGCCAGAATCCACGCGACCATGTTCAAGAGCTGGGATCGATAAAACGACCAGATGGTTCCTTTACTGAATCTCGGAAAGAAACGTTAGAGCTCTTAGCACACACACTTCCCAGATTGTCTGATCCTGAGCAACGGAGAGGTCCTGCCGGCTGAGGGACGATTTAAACGCCCTCATGGGGAGGACTGGCGAGTTGCTCGGCGAATAGTAACAGCCTCGGCAGTGGAGTGTGCTGTGAATCATTTCCAGCCATTCAAGTCGCCAGGGGAGGATGGGGTGGTACCGGTCCTACTACAAAAGGGACTGGAGATTCTCCTACCTCACATTATCAGGCTGTACAGAGCCAGTCTGGCCTGGAACTACATTCCATCCAGCTGGACGATGGTTAGGGGGGTTTACATTCCCAAATTGGGACGTAAGGACCTCCTACCTACATCACTGAGACCTCTCAGTATTACATCATTCCTCTTGAAGGGATTGGAAAAAATACTGGACGGGCACATTAGGGGGAACATCTTAACCGTTAACCCCCTAAATACCCACCAGTATGCCTATCAAACTGGCAAATCAACTGAGTTAGCGCTCAATAACCTCGTCGAGAAGATCACACACTCTCTGGAAAATGGAGAGGTTGCGGTGGCGGCATTTCTCGACATCGAAGGCGCATTTAATAATGCATTACCGATCTCCCTCTACGAGGCCACTATCGCTAGGCGGGTGGAACTTACCATTTGTGGCTGGATCGGAAACATGCTGCACAATCGGACCATTATTACCTCGTTGCGGGGAGAGGTGGTCGGCGTCAGGGCTGCGAGGGGGTGTCCTCAGAGGGGCGTACTATCCCCCCTGCTATGGTCCCTCTTCGTGGACGATTTGCTGGCCATCCTCGGACTCTGGGAGGTTGAGGTCCAGGCGTATGCTGATGATCTTGTCATAATGGTTAGAGGCAAATCTGAGGAGGAACTGGCAAGTACTCTTCAAGAGGCACTAAATGTAATCAATGATTGGTGCCGGAGGGAACAGATGTCTGTGAACCCCCGCAAAATGATCATTGTTCCTTTTACCAGAAGAAAAAGGTTGGACAAATTAAAACCACCTATTCTTATGGTGGAAACCATTCCATTTTCGGACCAAGCAAAATATCTGGGAGTTACCCTAGATAAGAAGCTCAACTGGGATATACAGTTGGAAAACGTTATCCGCAGGGCAAAACTGTCCCTGTGGACCTGCCGGAGAATCTGTGGTAACAACTGGGGAACAAACCCCCAACAGATGTACTGGCTCTATGTAGTGGTTATTAGGCCAACGATAACATATGAAGCCATAGTTTGGTAGCCTAAGGTACTTCGTGGTATCGCGAGGGCCAAACTGGCTTATCTACAGAGACAAGCTTGTCTGATGATAACGGGAGCGATAAGCACCGCACCATCAGCCGCTCTGGAGGTCCTCCTCAATATTCCCCCACTTCACATATGGTTGGAGAGGGTGGCGAGGTTGACAACGTACAGACTAAAACAAACGGCAGATGACATGCCGAGGGAAGTCAATCTGAGAGGGTACGGTCTCCCTGATGACAGTGATTGTCACAGGATACTGGGAATGGTCTCAGACTTGATGCCTACAAAAATCAGCAGAGATCTGTCTTTCAAGACCGTCCTCCCGGAAAGGGGGGACTGGGACCGGAATCAATCGACCCTGTTGAGAGCGGACCTCCGCTGGTACTCTGACGGCTCCAAAACCAATTTGGGAGTAGGAGCCGGCGCATATGGGGGCAGCACCGATGCTAGACTTTCAGCTAGCCTCGGCAAGTACGCAACCATACACCAGGCAGAAGTGTATGCCATCGAGATGTGTGCAAGGGAAAGTTTAAAAGACCTGTGCACAAACAAATCGATAAAGATATATGCAGATAGCCAAGCTGCAATAAAGGCTCTTGGTTCCTACCGGTGTAATTCAAAGACGGTATGGAGTTGTAAATCTGCCCTTAACGAATTGGGCAGCTGTAATGAGGTGTCGCTGGTCTGGATACCGGGTCACTCGGACCATGACGGCAATGTTGCGGCCGACGCGCTTGCCAAGAGTGGGGCCCAGAGTGACTTTGTTGGACCAGAACCGGTGCTGGGGATAACATCTTGCACAGCAAAACGCACCTTAAAGACCTGGACAGAAAGAATGACAATCCAATATTGGCAAAATCTTCCAGGATTAGCCCACTCTAAGGCCTTCATAAATGGCCTGTCTGAGTCAAGGGCTAAAAAGCTTCTAGAGTTGAACAGACAACAACTGAGAACTCTAGTCGGCCTGTATACAGGACACTGCCGCTTGCGGCACCACATGCACCGTATTGGGGTCGGTCAGGAGACCGAGTGCCGGCTGTGCATGGAGAATGAAGAAACAGCAGAGCATGTGCTGTGTTACTGTCCGGCAGCGGACAGGACTAGATACCTGCTCTTTGGAAAGATAAAGCTTGCTCCAGAAGACCTGGATCAACTTTCGCCCACAAAGATTATCGACCTCTGCAGGAGGCTGGATTTGTTGGGCGAAATATAGACTTGAGGCGTGAGCCACAATAGACCTTAAGGTCGCGGTGGAGGGCCGATATGGCCCACTCACATACAAACCTAACCTAACCTAACCGAAAAAATGCGTTTCTTGGTCAACCTTATAGGTTAATAGCAAATTGAGCTTTTCAAATATGAAGCATTTAATCCAAATTCGCTACCATAACGCACTTGCTGCGTCCAGAATTTCTTTACTTACAAACATGCATTTTATTTCGATGGAAAATGCAAAAACATAAGGCGTTTTCGACTAAAAAAAATTATTTGTTTGACCAACGACTTATGGGCCACTCTGTGAATGTAGAAATTTTTTTTTAAGGAGTAGCTCAAAATCCACCCATTATTTTTTGAGTTATCGGTGTGATACACACACACACACACATATATATATATATATATATATATATATATATATATATATATATATATATATATATATATATATATATATATATATATATATATATATATATATATATATATATATATATATATATATATATATATATATATATATATATATATATATATATATATATAAACTTATAAAAATCGAAACTGAGCCCGGATGTGTGTTCCAGGTGGCCTAATTAGCGCTTATTTGAAATAATTTTTTCAAAATTCAAAAGTCGGGATCTCCTCATTAATGAATTTTTTTAAGAGAATTCACTAATATAAAATAGTACACACATATAGCAGTCTAATTCTTAATCCCTGGACTAGTAATTCGCCACAATGGAATTGTCTAGATTCTTCGATTTCTAGAACATTCTAGTGAGTTATAGAAATATACCAGTCACTCGAAAATTAGTTTCGTATATACGAGGACTATTCAATCAGTTTGTAATAGTACTTATGAGTCTTAATTAGCAGCCAAAACAAACAAAAAATAGTGCTGCAAATTGAATCATAACTTCCACATAGCTGTGATAATTTATTCTCTACAGAAAGACATTCTCACTGAATGAATTTAGGGCTCGTGACTTGACTACAACAAAATTGTTACATTTCTGTACCCATAACCTATCGAAACGTTATATTACTCGAGTTTTCTTGAAAAAATGTCAATCATCCCTTATTTATCGCTCACCGCCAGAAGCGATCTTACCCAAAAAGAGTTTTAAATGTTTCTTTGTCAAGTGCTAACTGGATACCAAATTTGAAGCTGATATCTTAATTCGTTCGAAAGTTATTGCGCCTATAAACAGACGGACGTACATGCCGACAGACCGACAGATCGGTAGATTAAAAAAAAATCAAAATTTTTATTAACAATATTCCACACCCACATATTCAACCCCTAATTTAATTTTAGCACAGAATACCAAATGTTTAATGAAATCAAAACTTTTGTAATACATAAACCCTAAAACGTTATATTACTTGAGTTTTCACGACAAAATGTCAGTTTTCACCAAATCACCCCCCATTCATCCACTACATCCGAAAGCGATTTTAGCCAAAAACAATCCGAACCGTTCGTTTGTCGAGTGCCTACTGTATACCAAATTTGAAGGCGATACCTCAATTCGTCCTAAAATCGTGGCTACAAACAATAAGACATACAGACCGACAGACAAAAAAAATCGTCCCCAAATCATATTTTACATATATTTTGATACTTTTTGCGACGTTTAAGCTGAAAAAGTTTTTGAAGTTTTGTTTACATGATTATTCATTATTGAAACTCGCTTGAAGTTACCAGATGTTGTGTGGAAAAGCTAAGAACTCAGCTACTTGACATATTATGCATAAAAATATGTATTATTATATTGGAGAGTGAACATATAATCGTAGAGTCCGAGAAAAACCCCGCGTACTAGTTTAAGGGATAATAACGTTGCTAAATCAATAGACAAGTTCCATCTTTTTTTGTTCTTTAATTCATAGAGTTTTTTAATAAATCAATATATTTATTGACAGCCCTTCCACTCGCCTAATATATATTATCGGCTTTTGATTTTAGGTCGTATCACTGAACAATGGCTTTATACAAATGATTACTGTATACTCAATATTACCAGGCTGTCGTAAATTTTCATAACATTCCCATAAAAAAAATTCTGAAGCTTAAACCTCAAATTTGGTTCATATTATAGTACCTATAGATGCAAAGTACGTACCAAATTGAATCTACAAACTTGGTTATTTTTGAAGAGAAAAAAGTGTGGCAGCCAAAAACAGAATCCTGTGGAATAGTGGATTACTTTCTAATTTATCTGATAAAATGCCATCAGGTCAGTCAGTAATACACCTCAACACTCCAACAGCATGATCTAGACCCATTATCTCCTCAACAATTGTTTGAGGTTGCAAATATCTTCCTAAGCGTTGCAGCTTATTCTTAAATCCATGAGTCGTAGAGCCAGTTGTCAAATCTATCAAATCGTGGATGCGCCCGTTCGCCACATCCTCTTCTGCTTCTAAATGGCATCGGCAAATTGAATACCACTTAACATTTGGCACACAAACTAACATATTAAAATATTGTTCATTTAAAATAAGGCGAAACCACTGTGTAGGACAGTCTTTCTAATATTTAGCCATTTGTTATGGTGAAATCACCTTAGTGCCATTAACATTCAGTCAATTTAGGTAATCAGCTTTTACTATGGAAGTCATCTTGGATAAACAAAGTGAACAAGATGATAGTCTGGAATATACTAGCGATGTACATCAAGACTATTCCATTCTCTATGTGAAAACTGGAACCTGTGATCCTTTCGTTGACCATGTCAACGTCCTCAGATGAAGAAAAATAGTAAGTTTTCCTTCGTTTTGTATTAACCATTTTAAAATACACTCCAACACATGGAACAATAAACAAAATTACAATCACAAGATTTCATAAATTTAATTTGCAAATATACATAACAAAGTCTAAAAATAATACAAATAATTATAATCATATATTATCAAACTACAATAGTGATTAAAAAAAACAGTAAAAAGTATTCCTTAATAATTGACGCCGAACGTGGGGCGCTTCCGATAAAGAATATATATATATATATATATATATATATATATATATATATATATATATATATATATATATATATGTGTGTGTGTGTGTGTGTTCTAGGGGGACCAATTCGCGCTAATTTGGAGACATTTTTTCCAAATTTAAATGTCACGATTTCCTTATATTCGGGAATTTTTTCTACGCAAATTCACTAAAATCCTTTATAAACGTAACGTTCAATTACTTCATTAAATTTGTACTTACTTTGGCCACCAACACACCACACCGTTTCTCCATGAAAAACTCCCACTTTTCAAAATTAAAAAAAAAGACACTAATTACCTAGTTCCGTAATCTGATCGGTTATTAGATATAAACTAGTGGACCTGTGCAGTGGTCGAAATTCGACCGTAATTCATTAAATTTCCAAGTTTGAACATTTTTGATGTTCTTTTGTCATAGAATATACCTCTAAAATCTCAGTGCGACTATTTGACCACAGATTTTTATGTGTTTAATATTTAGTATGAACGTATGGAGGCATCCATATGTACATCTGTTCGACCATAGAGCAATATGTTTTTTGCATTGCCAGATTAATATATTAACCGTCAATTCAGGACTGTCACTGGGAATCCGTCTGTCCAAGTAAAGTAAAGCATTGTTTAATTTATTTGTAATACATATTATACATACTTTCTTATACGTATTTTATCTTTCTGCTCTCCTTCTTTATATGAACTGTAACTGTGCCAAATCTCACACTGCTCCGTGTGCGCAATGTGCTTAAAAAGGTATACAAAGTTGTATTAATCTATTATTATATAAAATAAACCCTATAAATGAAACTACTGCCAAAGCACCAGAGAAAGGATCTATTTTAAATTCATTTTCTGCAAATATTTGAGTAAAATACAGGGCAATGTAGGCAGAAGCTAAAACACAAGACTTTATAGAATACACTGCTTACGACATGGCTTCTACATAACCCGTATTAGTTTCAGGTTCTTTATCTAGAACATGTTAATTTTGACGTTTAGAATCGCGACTTTGACGTTTTAAGAAGAAAAACTATTATTTTCTTAAATACTTATAACTTTTAGCGAATTTCAAAAAGAAATCGCTAATGAAGAGATATGTGTTTAGTGTATATATATATATATATATATATATATATATATATATATATATATATATATATATATATATATATATATATATATATATATATATGTATATATGTATATATATATATATATATATATATATATATATATATATATATATATATATATATATATATATATATATATATCCGACCGATAACTCAAAAAATAATGCACCAATCTTAATCAAATTTGGTGAGTACCTTCCTTTTGCAAGTGGCTTGGACAAGTTCTTTAGCCAGAAAAATCTGACTAGGATTTCCCGGAAAATTTTGTGTTTTCCTTCTAAAAACAAATTCATATCTCCGGAAATAACAAAGTAAAGGGCAACCAAATTTGATACGCGTGTTTGCATTATAAAGAGTGAACTCTGTGCCTAAACTTAGTTCTCTAGCTTTAAAGACAAAGAAGCAGTTAAAGAAACAAATTTTTGAGTTTTCTTAAAAGCGTCAAACTCCCAATTTGAAACATCAAAATTGGCAATGTTTAGGCAAAGAACGTGAAATAAATGCGGATTTTGAAAAGAAAATGTTGCAAGAAGAGTGTTCTGCAAACCCTTAAGTTTCATATTCAACCGTCATTGCCCTTCATTTTACTAAAATATTTACAGAAAATTCATTTCAAATAGACCCCTTCTCTGATATGCTTTAGCTGTCGGTTTAGTTAAGTTGATGCTTTCGCTGTGGGTTTAGTGAAGTTTATGGTTTAACGGTCTATAATTTTTTTAAGCTAATTTTCATAGAACAAATTCGTTAATGCATTTTTGCATTTTTTATCGAAATATGATGTGTTTGTAAGAAAAAAATCTGGACGCAATAAGTGCGTTTTGGTAGCGAATTTTCGGTAAGTTTGCAGTTTAGCTCCCGAACGCTTTTCAAAAAACTGTTTTCAGAAACCTGCCTAGCCTACACCGTCGTAGTAATGTTTCTGAAAACATTTTTTTTGAAAAGCTTTCGGGAGCTAATCTGGAAAATTACCGAATTTTCATTAAATCCTTCAAGTTTCAATAACTCAATTTGCTATTAACGTAAGCTTTGTTGGTTGGGAAACCAACATTTAAGTTTATTTTCGGAAAATTCTTGTATATTATCAAACCATAAGTAATTTGATAAAATATAGTACATTGTTTCTACTACATAGGCTATACGGGTAATCAGATTGATGCCTGCTCGCATTTGCTATTAAAAAGATTTTTATGGAAATTCACTTCCATAACACACTTGGTGCATCCAGACTATTGAAAAATGTTAATATATTTTCACACAATAAATTTATTTCGATGAAATATGGTACATTGTTTCTACTATATAGGTAACCAAGTTTGATCGCTGCTTTCATCAAAGACATTTGCTATTAAAACTACTTTTAAAAAATTCCGTACCATAACGCACTTGCTGCGTCCAGACGTTTTTTCTTTGAACGAGATCCAAATATTGGTACATGGTTTTATTTTTATGGTGTAAACCCGCGTACCAAATTTGGTTACCATAGCTTTGTTATTTTCAGGGACAAAAAAAATTTCCACAACATTTTCCAGGAAAAATTGTCCAAATTTCCTGGCTAACGAACAACTTATCCAAGCGACTTGCGAAAGGAAAGTACTCACCAAACTTTATCAAAATGGGCCCATTATTTTTGAGTTATCGTTGTGACACACACACACCTACATATATATATATATATATATATATATATATATATATATATATATATATATATATATATATATATATATATATATATAAGAAATTGAATTACGATTTTTAGTGAATTTTTCTTTAAAAAATTCACTAATGAAACGATCGCGACTTTTGAAAATATTTCTTATATATATATATATATATATATATATATATATATATATATATATATATATATATATATATATATATATATATACGTATAAGATCTGAAACTGACCTCGGACTTGGGTTCTAAGGGTCCTCGTTTGCGCTCATTTGAAGAAATATTTTGAAAATTCAAAAGTCGCAATCGCTGCATTAGTGAATTTTTTAAAGAAAAATTCACTAAAAATCGTAATTCAATTTCGCACTTTGACACCCTATATCTGTTTAATCTTTACTTTTGAGCTGAGGTAAGTTTGGCTAAATCGTAATATTTTGGCGCCAAAGATCTAGCCCCGCACTGTGTAACATTGCTTTTGGACCATTCCTTAGATTCAAATATTAAGAAAACTAAATTATCTGGTGTAGTTTAGTGCCACAGTCATGTTGGTAACTTCACAAAACTATCTTCTAGTTATATCTGCGGAATAGTCAACAAATATTATCACGTATCTTGTCTCTGGTACGAAAGACACATGAATAAGTGCAGTTTAGCATGTGGGAAATGTATAATGTCAAACGTCCAGTTGAGTAGCCGCATTTCAGATTATTGACGATATAAATAGTAGGTTCAGAGTGACAGTTAAAGAGGTAGGTAATTTAATATTCAACATTGCTGATTCATTACTATAGATTCATACCAGCTTGTGTTTTCAATAGTTTACTATCGACGAGCCGCAAACAAGTATAAGCTGATGCATTTTATACAGGGTGTTCGGCGACTTGCGTTCATTAGAAATCTATGACGTCCTAGTACAGGTGCGAAGGAGAAGATTTGGTTTGGTCATAAGCAGTTCTGAGAAATTCAGTAAAATTGCCCTGACGTACATGGCGCTTTGGTTAATCCGGAAGTACCATGTTTTTTGTTATTTTAGTGGAACAGCCTATATATTTTTAATTTTTAGTGAATTTTTATTTTAAAAAAATCACTAATAGAGAGGTATCGATGGTGAGACTTTGCAAAAAAAAATTCAAATGAGCGCGAATTTGGGCCCCTAGAACTCATATATATATATATATATATATATATATATATATATATATATATATATATATATATATATATATATATATATATATATATATATATATATATATATATATATATATATGTGTCCAACCGATAACTCAAAAAATAATTTACCGACTTTGATGAAACTCGGAAAGTGCCTTTCTTTTATTAATAGCTTGGATGAGTTCGTTAGCCAGGAAAATCGGCCAAGGTTTTCCGGGAAAATTTTGAGTTTTCTTTCAAAAAAAATTTTTTCTCCGAAAATTACGAAGCTATTTCCAGGAAATTTGGTGTGCGTGCTGATTTAGGAAAGACCTAACTATGTACCAAAATTCAGCTTTCTAGGTTTACATAAAATTGAGCTATTAAAATTTGAAGCATTTATTTTTAATATCACCGCGTTTCATTGACAATGGCAAACCTTTCTTGGTATATGAGATCTAGTATGTCTGAGTCGTTGCCTGGTAACGGATCATTTGATATTATTGCGCAGGTCTGTTACACGCTGTAACTGACGTTTATCGTATGGTATTAGATTGTTTATCACAAATTATTTGTGTTATTTGGGAATTTTTATATACAAGTGCAAATTATTCCTTTACGATTTTATTAATGTTAGTGGGTGGACTAAATAGTGTTTGTTATGTTTTGTCAACACATATGAAGGATCGAAGTTTTACAACAGGTATGCAACAGGTTAGTTATTTTCTCTCTGATGCTTTGGCGGTAGTTTTAGTTAAGTTTATGGTTTAACGGTCCATAATTTTTAGCAAATTTTCGTACAAAAAATTCGTCAAATTCGACCGCGACTTTAGAAGTTTAAAAAGATTTCTTCAAATGAGCGCAAATTAGGCCCCCTAGAATCCATATCCGGGTTTACGTTCAGTTTTTATCTGTTTACATATATACAGGGTGACGCATTTCTATGGTAAAGCTCAATATAATTATTATTATTATACAAGAGACGAGAAAAAATTGTATAAGTTAATTATAGGGTGTCTTAAACTGCATCTTATAAAATTATTTTCACAATCACAGGCTGGCCCATAAGTCGTTGGTGATCCCTACATTTTTTTTCGAACACCCTTATTTTATTGCATTTTTTATCAAAATATGTTTGTAAGAAAAAAAATCTAAACGCAGTAAGTGCCTTTTGGTAGCAAATTTTCATTAAATGCTTCAAATTTCAAAAGCTCAATTTGCTATTAACCTAAGGTTTGTTTGCTATGAAACCAACATTTAAAGTTTTGGAATTTTTTTTGTACATTTTCAAACAATAAGTTATTTTGATAAAATATGGTACATTGTTGCTACTATATAGCTTATACCAGTAACCAAATTGATGACTGCTTGCATTAAAACTACATATTTGCTATTCAAAGCATTTTTATAAAAATTCACTTCCATAACGCACTTGCTGCGTCCAGACTTTTTAGATTCCGCATCAAATTCTAGATTATATCTTAAATAGGCACCATATGTCAAAAATTTGACGTTTTCGAGTTAATTAGTTTTTTTCAAAAATCTGCAAATCCACATTATTCAGGTACACTGTATACAGGGTATTTGGCTAGTCACGTCATTAGAAGCTTATGACTTTCTAGTCCAAATTCGAAATAGAAAATGTGAGGTTGGACATAAGCGGTTATGTGGCATCTAGTGAAATTACTTTCAAGCATACGGCGCTTCCGGTTACACCGGAAGTACCATGTACTTCGTTATTACAAATGGCACACTCTACATGTCATTTAATTTTTAGATTCCGCATCGAATTATAGATCAACTCCCGTAAAGGCATCATATGTCAAAAATGTGTCGTCTTCGACTTCAAAATGTCACTAGTACGTTTGATAAGACCTATCTACGCTATTAATCAAAGTCGAATATTCTGCCTCTGTGAAAAGCCTAGACAGGCTTCGCTTTAGGTAAAACGTAGTTGATGTTTTCACTTACTTATACAAAGCGTTCTATATGAAGTGGCCAACTAGAGTAACTTATTCCATAAATAACTTAATGATATCAAATAGAACACACTATATGTTTCATACTAGTGGTAGCTGCAGGGGTGTTATTGATAGAAATGCACGAACAAGAAACATATTACGTTGAGCAACATTTTTAAAGAGGCATTTTATAAAAATATTTTGATATTTTAGTTTGGAGTATAAAATGAAATTGTGTTAACTGCAAGCACAAGCTAATGCTCATTTGTGAAATACACTGTAAAATTTGAATAAATAAAAAAACTTCGGGACGCAGCAAGTGCGTTATGGTAGTGAATTTTCATAAAAATGTTTTTAATAGCAAATATGTTTTTTTAAGAAAGCAGGCATCAAATTTGGTTACCAGTATAATCTATATAGTAGAAACAATGTGCCATGTTTCATCAAAATAACTTTATTGCTTGAAAATGTACAAAAGTTTCCGAAAGTAAACTTAAATTGTTCCCGAAAAAACTGGTTTTCTGGTCAACCTTATGGGTTAATAGCAAATTGGGCTATTCAAATTTGAAGCATTTAAAGAAAATTCGCTACCATAACGCACTTGCTGCGTGCCGAATTACTTTTCTTACAAATATGTTTTATATTTCGATGGAAAATGCAAAAATGCATTAACACAGGGCGTGTTCGATATAAAAAAAGAAAATTTGAATCACCAACGACTTATGGGCCACCCTGGAATTGTGGAAATATTTTTTAAGATGTAGCTCAAGACACCCTATAATTAATGTATACAATTTTTTTTCGTAACTTGCATATTAACGGATATATTGAGCTTTAATGATTTTTTACGAAAATTCGACAATAATAATATACCATTAAACGATAAACTCTATAGCCAACACTACTGCCAAAGCATCAGAGAAAGGGTCTATTTGAAATGAATTTTCTGGGAATATTTTAGTAACATGAAGGACAATGACTAAGAGTTCAGGCTTTGTAAACCATTCTTCTTGAAACGCTTTCTTTCCACGGCTCATATTAGTTTCAGGTTCATTGCCTAAATATTACAAATTTTGACGTTTTAAATCGCGACTTTGACGTTTTGAGGAAAACCCAATTTTGATTCTCTTGAAATGCCTGTAACTTTTTTGGAAGGTAGCTTACGTATAATGATATAAACCCGTGTACCGATTTTGGTTGCCTTCACTTTGTTAATTCCGGAGACATACATTTTTTTCGAATGGAAACTCAAAATTTTCCCGGAAAACCTCTTTCTATATTCCTGACTAACGAACTTATCCATGCCATTTACACAAAGTGTTAAAAAAATAGAGACTGTATACAACTAACTAACAATTTAGAAAATTGTTAGCCCTGGCCCATTTCTACCCCAATATAGGGACAAAGTATGTAAGGCTTGATGCATTCTCGCAACAATTAGAACTGTGAAGAGCTCTAATAAGAGCGAAACCGGTCTACGGTTCTAATTGTTGCGAGAATGCATCAAGCCTCACATACTTTGACCCTATATTGGGGTAGAAATGGGCCAGGGCTACAATTGTCTAAATTGTTAGTTAGTTGTATACAGTCTCTATTTTTTTAACACTGTGTTATTTGGAGCTGGCGTGACAACATACTACTTGGTTCCGCAACTAGGTGGCGGCACCGCCACCACTCACTTAGTGATTTAAGGCTGGCTATACTATAGCCGTATTACTTTTGGTGCATTTTTGCTACAATTAGTATGCCGTACTGAAAAGCTCTAATAAGAGCGAAACTGGTCTACGGTTCTAATTGTTGCGAGAATGCATGAAGCCTTACATACTTTGTCCATATATTGGGGTAGAAATGGGCCAGGGCTAACAATTTTCTAAATTGTTAGTTAGTTGTATACAGTCTCTATTTTTTAAACACTTTGTGTTATTTGGAGCTGGCGTGACAACATACTACTTGGTTCCGCAACTAGGTGGCGGCACGTTCACCACTCACTTAGTGAAATATAGTGTTATCAAAAATATTGAGATTTGTGGAATTACTTTTGTGAACTTTTATAGCTTTAAAACTGGTCGAGTAAAATGTCTAGCAAGATTGGCAACAGAAGGTATTCCTTTTTCATCATTATAATCGTCCAAATAGCTACCTACAAACCACATACTTTGGAGAAAAACACACTATGTCGTTTTCTTTAAGAAAACCGCATTATTCTTCCAGGGAGTATAGTTGAGTTGAAATTTAAGTTTAGTCAAAATGCACATAATTGTCTTAGAAAAGCGCCATCCAGCTTGATTAAGCTCAGGAGCGATCCTGAAAAAGATTGTTCTGTTAAATATCATGTATATAGAAATTACTGTTAAAAATTTCAACTATAAATTTGGAAAACCCAAAACCGATACATGTAATACATGTGAGGAAGTAAAGACAGTCATCTCAAATTCATTAACCCCTGCTGGTAAATCAATGAGGCCAAACTTGATTTAGAAGTACACAAAGTTCGCGCTAAGGCGTTTTATACCAAACTTGATGAAGCCAAAGCCTTACCCAAAGTAAATAGAAATGTAGAAACATTGCTTTAATTTTATGCAACATTTACAGCTCCTCACGTCACTGACGTGTTCTACTTGCGAAAACTTTGGGTATTCACTTTTGGAATACCTTGCCATTTAAATGAAAAACCTTACTTCTACCAGTGGAGTGAAACTGATGCAGTACATGGTGCAAATGAAGTAGGTACTATGGTGTTTGGTCTATTTTGTAAGCCATTTTCTGTATCCACACTACTGCCCAGTTTTACAAAACTCAATTAAATATTTAACGGACGGTTACTTATTCACGGGGTCAGACGTCCAATCACAGACTACGAATCGGGTTTTTGCCATGACAACCAAATATTTTGAAACTGTGATTGGTGGTATTAAGCCTTAATTAACCAACCGGTCGTTAAATATTTAAATTGAGCTTTCTGAAACTGAGCCTACATATTTTTAGTGATACGCTTGGAAAAATAGGAATTCAGTCATGTATCATTTCTTGATTGCTGTGGTCAATACGGGTAGAATCAAAGAACTTGCTTCCCATTTTTGCCACTCGAGGACATTTCTTCCCGCCTTGTGGTTCAGATTTTTCTAGACTAGAAAAGATAAAGGAACGACAAGAGTAATTTTACCATCTTGCTAGATCAGAATTTTCAAAGAGAGGTTTACATTAACATCTTTTGAAGAAATCAAGTTTAATAACTTTAAAGAATATTTAAAACATTTGAAAAAAATTGTATCATCTAGAGGTGAAATTTGCCGTTACAAAATAAAAGCAATTTTTAAACAAAAAAGACGTGAAGAACATACAGGTTTCAGAGTCTACGAACACCAACTTTATAGCCAGTTGTCCTTATTGAATGGTGGAGTAACTGTGATAAAACTTTAAATTTTGGTTGATAGCAGAATCTTTCAAAAGGCTGGAAATGTTGAAAACAAGCTAAAGAATAAAGATAATATTAAAAGCTATAAAAGATACTTTGACAAACTAAAAGCAGAAAACAATGACATTCACTAAGACGGTTCAGCAAGTGAGAAGGCGTAGACACAGTTTTACTATGTTTTCTTAGTAAGGGAGTAGAATTTAGCTTATAGGGCATTGATAAATGTATTATTCTTTTTGAATAAATTTTGCTAAGCCATCTTTTGTTTATTTCTTCAAATTTTTTTGACAGTTATTGTCAAAAACTCACCACGTACAATAAAAATTTTTCTTATGAAAGCTAAGTGAAAAAAGTTGTTAAATAATGTCATTTTTGTCTAAACTATAGAAACAGCGTAAATCCCACTTATGACAAAATCAACCGCTTACTCTTATTTAGAAGCTTGTCACAGTCTTTTGCGTTTTCTTCAAAATAATTTTGAACTTGACCAGTTATTGACTTGAATGTATCAATTGTTAGTAATGTTTAGTCTTTTTTATATTTCCCAACTTGTTAATCACCATGGAGTGAAGGGAAAACTTAGTTTACAAGATATTTTATCAAGTTTATTCTATTCAACATTTGTGGTGCACAGGAACTTATGGTGCAAGACAAATAAAAATTAAAATCACGAGTATAGTGAAATCTCACTTCATAAATAAGAGAAAATCTAATAATTAGAGTACTCCCGGAGCGTATTACAAAGGATTAGTTATTTTGTAGAGTCCTGATACAAAGGCAGCATCCACATCCAGAGTGATGCGCTCGCTAGTGCTTTGTTCCAGTCACAGCCACCGCGGCTGAGGAAATCTTCCGCATATCGATCGCGAGAGCCTGGCTGTTGCCCGGCAACCGGAGTCAATCTGGCCAACACACAGGGAAAAGAAGGATATTTTTTTATTTATTATCCTCCATTATCCCTTTTGGGTCGTGCAAGTTCGGTAGTCATCGGCGGCTCGACCGCTGACAAGCGGGGTGATGATGAAATATGGGACACGTGGTTAGACTTGAAACGACGTCACTCCACGTCGAATCGACGCCGCGGCGCCCGTATAATACGGCATTAACTGGCAGCCCGAGCGAGAAAAGGTCCGCTATAAGCAATTTCCTAACACACTTGTAAAATATGACGTAAATATTTATGACTGGGTCAGGAGAAACGTGATGAGATGGTTTCTTTGGATGTAAGGCGTCAAGGACGAATAGTCGGAAAATTTTACTGATAGCTGTTTTTTTTTAAATTTTCACCATGATAGTATTAAAGCAACAACGTGTTTGCGCAGACAACAAAAAACCTATCACCAAGTTTTAAAATCTGAATTTAATTGTTTATTAATGCTCCATATTTTGTCATCTGGTAGTTGTCAAAATTATGACTATTATGGATAGTAGGTCCTCGTTGTATAATTTCAGCTACTTTTCACCGTAAAAATGCGCTTATAAGGAAATCACGACTTGAAAACTTTCTAAACGATTCTGAATAATTCTTTGTCAACTGCACAGCCCTATAATTTATATCCATGATCAGTTTAATTCTTTTGATCATTACGTATATATATATATATATATATATATATATATATATATATATATATATATATATATATATATATATATATATATATATATATATATATATATGCAGGGTGTCAAAAAGTGTGGAATATTGCCATTTATTTCGAAAACTATTAAACATCTTTTTTTGATACTTGGTATATTGATCTACTTAAAATTAATACTGTGTTGACAAGTAAAAAAAGTATGTGTCACTATGCAGGGTGGATCAGAAACATTAAAATCTGAATTCAATTGTTTATTAATGCACCATATTTTGTCATCTGGTAGTTGTCAAAATTATAACTATTATCGATAGTAGGTCCTCGTTGTATCATTTCAGCTACTTTTCACCGTAAAAATCCGCTAAAGGATTCGAAATAATTCTTGGTCAACTGCACAGCCCCTAGAAATTATATCCATGATTAGTTAATTTTTTTTTAATCATTACGTATATATATATATATATATATATATATATATATATATATATATATATATATATATATATATTACTTTTAATTTTAATGGGTATAATTTAGGATAATTTTTCTTTTATGTGTTGCATTTAAAATATATATAGAAATTTTTATATTGACAGTTTACACACAATGTTTATGTATAACCCTGTATATATAATTAATGTATTTGTGTTTCTTTAATAAATGTTTATGACTGTGGTGTTGTAATTATTTGAATCCATACCTATAGATATGTTAGATTAAAAATTTGACTTTGGTGTAACATTGGTTGCATATCACCCCTTATTTGCCAGTCAAATCTAGCAATTATGATAATTTACTGAAATCAATTTACCTTTTTAATCTTACTTACTGCCTGGCTCTGTTCTCTTCTAAAAATCCTTATCAGTGGTGGTTATGTTATATAGGAGAAAAATAGCCTGCTAATATGCAACTAATCTCAATTTATGATTATATTATTTATGCAAAGAACTACCTCTTTAAGTTTATAAGAAATTTTATTTCATAAAATTCTTAAATTCAAACTTAAAGCGGATCCTCTATGAAAAATCTTAAATTTTATTAACAAAGTAAATTATTAAAATTACTGACAGAAGTTTTATTGGTATTAAAGTTTATAAACAATATTAAAAATGGCTTTTCGGATTGTGCTCTGCGGACTTCACGCCCTCTAGGTTCCTAACTTTTAACTATCGTGAGAATGCAAATAAGATTTCTGTTTATTATTTTAAATGTTCCAATTTCCCACAAACACTTTATATTGATGTATGTTTCACATAATTGCCTATCTATATTTGAGGTCTCTGCGCTTGGTCTGATTTAAACAAAATAAAAATGGATTTCAAACCTTGATTCCTGGCTAGTTTTGGTAGGTAAGTCTGGACGTGGTTATTCTTTATATATATATATATATATATATATATATATATATATATATATATATATATATATATATATATATATATATAAAAATATATATATATATATATATATATATATATATATATATATATATATATATATATATATATATATATGTATATGTATATGTATATATATATCCAACTGTCTTTTGTGTATTTCTTACTGCAAACATTCATTCAATACATTCTGTTGCTTCCAGGGACACAATGGGTCTTCTTTACACAAAATATACTTTAAAATATTTAAATTCTTTGGGAAGTAAAATATGACGCTCTTATCGCGTCTTAATTCTTTAACAACCAACAATCAACAACCCGGAAATCTTGTCTAATTTCATCTGGAATCTCGGTTCCTCTTTTGTCCCTGGACATTCTCTCTTGAAATAATTAATACATTTTTTTTGACAGCTATGCATCTTTGAAAAATCCCGGTAAGTTTAAATCTTATTATTTACATGCCTACTGTTAAAATGACATTTGGCATAACCTTACTTCTAGACAATAACAAATACTAAATTTAAAACGAAAACAATTTTATACGCTGTAATTCTTAATAAAGAGTCTCACAACACAAAACACTTTGTCTTTGATAAACTTTAGTCCACTGCTTACATAAAAAACATTATACATATTATATACAAAGTGTTTATTGTTTATTACATCTTATCAAGGTGAATATTGTTTTAGAGCATAATTCTTTGGTTTGACTGTCATGATTAAGAGTTTAAGCTATCTGCATTTAGATATTTGGCTCTTTTAAACCCATTTAAACTGAGATACTATCCAAATTTGCTAAACTTATAAATCTCAAAAGTTTAATTAATGATTATTTTAATAATCTATGGCTTTATACCTGTCATTGCCCATCCAACTAATACTGACTAACAATAATAGAGAATATGCTTGCATATTAATGTTTTATTTTGTTTTTATGTTTTAGTGTAAAGAAAAATGTCGAACGATATGGATATATACAATTTACAGAGAGCCCATATACGTCACGTGTAAACTGTAAGTATTGTACTTACTACTGACCAGAGGTCCAATTATTTCAACCCATGTTGCTAATATACGTATATCTGAACATTTACATATTTCAACAAATAATAGGAGTTTAACGTCATCAAATGAGATTTCCGTAAGGGTTTTCCTTTTTTCATTTTATAGTAAAATTTATAGGGAATTTGTATTATGTACACTCTGATGTACTAATAGTTTATAATGTGCAATTTGCCAGCACAACATATATATATATATATATATATATATATATATATATATATATATATATATATATATATATATATATATATATACATATATACACAGGCTGTTCGGTAATTACACCGACAACGTTTAACTGAAGATTCGGGTGATCAAATGATGACGATGTATCGAAAAAAAGTTAGGTAAAAAGTTTTTTGTTTTTGAGTTATAGCCCTCCAAAGTTTAAGAAAAAAAAAAGAGTTTTTTGTTTATAACTCGGTAAAGAATTGAGCTATGTCAACGAATTTTGGCAACTGACTTAAGTCGTTTAGGCACATTATTCGTGAAAAATTTAGCAAATTTGGGAAGTAGGTTTTTTGTTTTCGGGGTATACTTGTAATAGCCAGAACTTTTACGGATCTTAATTTTTTGTAACCCAACTTACTTCATTTCGAAACTGCATTCATTATCTACAATTTTTGTCTCTTAACAAATTTGCCTAAAGGCCTTTTCATGGTTTCTCGTAACTTATTGATACAAATTGGTATTGCTTGAAAACCATTCTAATACCGTTAGATAGAACTCAAAAAAGACACATTTAATTTAAATGTTAAGAATAAGACAATTTGAAATCTATTAAATAAATTAATTTTGTAATAATCAAAACCTTAAAAAAATTGAGCTAAAATCAGAAGAGTAAAAAATTGAAAAACATTAATTTAATTACAAAACAAACTTAAAGTTAAACTTAAAGGTGTTCAATGTATTCGCTTTTTGCCTAATACAAGCATATGCTCCGCGTAGAAGTGAATTTCTTACATTACTAAAAACACCAGGAATTTGACGTATCGCGTCAGCAGCTGCGACTATTCTTTCCCATAATTTCTCCTGGGTTTCAACAGGCATACGGTATACTTTTTCTTTCAAGGTGCCCCATAAGAAACATTCTAATGGCATTATGTCAGGAGAACTAGGTAGCCGTTTTATTGGTGCATTTTCTCCCCTACCAATCCATCTTCTAGGGTAGTTTTCGTTGAGATAGTTCATTACAGGAAGCGTAAAATGAGGGAAAGCTCCGTCGTGCATAAAAATTAAGTCTTACCGAATTTGCACACAAAGTTCATCAAGCAATTGAGGAAATCTGTTCTTTATAAAGTCCAAGTAAACAGGTGCAGTTAATCGAGAAGGTATAACCACTGGGCCGATTAAATTATCACCAACAGTACCTCCCCAAACGTTTAATTTAAATTGACGTTGAAAAGAAGATGGGTGAATGGCATTTGGAATTTCATCACACCAAACATTTAAATTATGAAAATTAAACACACCATTTCTTGTGAAACATGCTTCATCTGTAAAAAATATCTTACCCAAAAAGTTCGAGTCAGCTTTAAAGCCATTCCGAAACCACTGACAGAAAACCAGCCTCGCGTTGGCGTCAACACGTTGAAGCCCCTGCACCAGCATCAAATGGAACGGACGTAGCAATTGCTCTCTTAGTATTTCGTGAACTGATGTTTTTGGTGCATTGAATTATATGGACTTTCTTCGGAACTGTTTTCGACAGTATTTATAATCATATCAACACTAGAATGTAAATGACGAGCACGACCGGCATTACAAGACATCTTCTTCAAATTACCATGTTCTCTTAGTCTTCTATCAACAGATGCGAATGTTGTATGATGAGGGGTCCGTCGGTTTGGGTACTTTTCAGCGTACAGCCCGACAATTCGTATCAGCTTTGCCCAGTATGAGATGATGTCCGTAAGTTCAGAAAATGTGTATTCCGTAGTTTCAACAAAGTGACAACAATGTAGTAATAACAAAATAAATGAAGGTAACAAAAATTCAAACGGTAATTCTAGACATGAACTGACGTTAGCTGTCAGATTATGAAATACGGCTTGCACGATTATTCTCACAGTCAACTATCAGAACCTGTCGTAATTCTGTCGAACTCTGCCGCCATGCAGTTGCTTTATTTATTTGTTTCTCCCTCAGGGCTCATCCTCCTCTTTGCCGCCCCAATAGCACTGCAGCCTTTGACTTATTGTGCAGGCCCTTGATGTTTCTACTCCACCCATTCCAAAATTACTGTGCCTTGAACTGGTCTGCACAGCGATTGGTAGGGTGAAGTTTTATATTGCTCTGTCTCCGGTCTAGACTGACCGTATATCAGTTGTCTTTTGCGGTCCAGAGCTTGTACACTCGTACAAGATGTGCTGGGATGATCCCTCCCCCTCGCCGCAGAGTCTGCATGCAAGGTCCCCCTCGAACCGCCCCATTTTATGCAGGTGTTTCTTGACGGCCATGTGTCACATCAAGAGACCTGTTATGTCTCTGAGCTGTCCTCTGCCAAGATTTAGCAGCTCCACAGCTCTCTTTGAACTGGGTTCGTCAATTACTAACTTCCCATGTCTGTGCCCTGGACAGTCTGTCCAGTACACCTTGTGTTCTTTTCTGACCCAGGACCTAATGGCTTCCCTGGCCGTGCTCTTTGTCACGCCCAGAACCGTTTCTGGTCCCATAGATGGTTCTGCTGATCATCTCTTCGCGAGACTGTCAGTATCTTCATTGCCTTTCACCCCCGAGTGACCCAGCACCCATATGAGGGTGACCTTGTTCTGCCCAGCCAGGTCGCTCATCTCGTCTCGGCATTCACTTTCCAGCCTGGAATTTACCCGTGGGCTACTTAGGACCTTAAGGGCTACCAGGTTGTCTGTGGCTATGAGGATTCGCTTGTTGGTGTACCCCTCATCTTTTTCAATCGCACGCAGTGCAAGATGACGTACGTTTTGGGCTGAGAAACCGTTGCATGGGCTCCGAGGGAAATACTATGTCTTATCCTCGGTCTTCCTTGCCGCCGTCCCAAGCTCCCTGTCGGATACGTCCGTGAACCAGACGAGCGCGTCCCGTGTTGGGCCTGGCGTCTCCCCCCCAAGCCATACGTTGGATCTTGCCTAGTTTTTGTTTGGCACTGGCTTGTGACACCTTGGGGCGGAAAGCCTGGAGCCAGATAAAGCATGCAGGGCTAATTGGAAGGGAACGTATCACTTGGAGTGACCTAGATAGGCTGTGAAACCTTAGCGTCCTTATCGGGATCAAACCAAGATATATATATATATATATATATATATATATATATATATATATATATATATATATATATATATATATATATATATATATATATATCGATTATTTAAGTGAGCTGTGAATCCTCACCATCCTCACAAAAATCATGCAAGACATACGGGAATTGTCTAAACGGACGGCGGCAGGCCAGGAAAAGCAGAAATAATTCGTTTGCGGAGATTTGGACTCCGAAGCGTGATAATTAAAAAATTATAAAATTCGCTACAAAATGTGAATTACTTAAAACGACTAATTTCTCACCTAGGACATTAATTTTTTATACTGAAATCAGCCAAACCAGGTGCGCTCGGGCGAAAAGCGGATTTGGAATCGGTACGGTTTCTACGGGCTGGTGACGGCTCGATCTTGTCGGCTTACTAGCGGAATTACCGATACTCCTCTACCTCGTGTGGCGTCGGCTTTTATATTAATTTCACAGCCGGCTCGAAATCTCCGCGATTCTTGGAATTTATTCACAGCCGGTTAAGATAATAAGTACGAAATACACGTTTAATTAAATATAAATCGCCTTAAACTATTTCATGGTAAAAAATATTTTAGCAAATATGTATATAGTTTGTATTTACTTAGTTTCTATTTAATTAATTATTTACTTAGTAATTATGCATTTTGTACCACAGACGAATAAAAATAACACTTCATCATTACCATGATGAAGTATTATTTTTTACACAAAATGATCGGAAGCCAGTTACTGAGAATGAAGAAATGGTGATCAACGTTTCGGCTTATTTTCGAGTTTATCGGCTGAGTTCGATTCCTGCAGCTACTCGAGCTTCGGGAATAGCGAGTTTATCTGTGCATATAATTTTACAATCACATATAATGCATCCATATTCAGAAATAATACTGCAAGGACTCCGGCCAGGCGACCATTTAAGAATAATTGAATTTTGTGAATTTACTCACAAACATTCAAGAAGATGGAAGTTTCCTATTTAATCATTTGGAGTGGCATGTGTAAATTTAGCAGATAATGAATTGTCAAAGGCAGAAATGAAGATTTTCGGGCCCGAGTAATTCTTCCTCTGTTCAGAGAAAGACATTATCAAAACAATTTCAGTTTTAATGTGCGTTCGCATGGACAATATGGTCATTCATGGTCATTCAAGATGGAAATTTGAACGGCGAAAGGTATTTGCAACTATTACGGTGAGTTGACAGAAATTTCGGTATAAGGCGAAGCTGTTGATATCAATGAGATGGCGCACCTGCTCACTTCACTAGAGATCAGCTAACGGAGATGTTTCGGGAGAGATGGATTGGGCTTTGTGGTTCTTGGAGATAACAACCGCGTTCGCGGGACATAATGCCTGCCGTTTTTAATTTATGAGGCCGTAGAAAAAGCCAAGTGTATGACAGCGGTGGAAAGTAAGGAGCATCTTCTAGATAGTGTAAGAACAGCTTTCAGGGATTTGAATCTGAATGAAGCCAGAAGATCCACTACAGATGAGATGAGTCATAGGATTCTGCAGTGCCTTGGCCGAAATGCTGGTCATGTAGAACATTTACTGTGATCTTCGCCAATGAAATTGATATTGTTTCGTTTGTGTTTGGTGTTTATTGCTTACATTTGTAAGTTATTGAGTAGTTATTTATTGTATGTAGTGTTGAATATTGAAATTAAATATTAATAGATGAAATCATTTTATTTTTGTTATCACACCAAGTATCGGCCGCCTTTCTTGTGCAGTGTAATGTATTTTCTTTAAAAAAAGGAGGTTGCTGCCTAGAAACACTAGACAATTAATTCGCTAGAGATAGGTATCGGAAAACTTATATGAAGTTAATGTATAGTTAATTTCAACACCCGAATTGTCAATAGTGTACAGAATGTGCTGTTTAAAACAAACTTTCGCAACATTGAATATATCCAAGTTTGTCTCTAAATGTAGAACACTCTATACAATAAAAGTGCAGTTCAGGAACACGCTATAAAAGCTCCATATTAGTGCTTATAGTGTTCCAAGCTTGAGCCCTTTATCTTGAAAAACATGTAATATACATGCTATTGTAAATAAGAATAAAGTTCCACAAAATGTATAAAAATCACAAAATCACTGAATCAATTGAAGATGGGTATAGGGAAACATAATATGAGTCTTTATAAAATTTTATGGTAAATACGAATATGCATTAATATATAGGGCATATATTTTAATGGACACAGTTAATGACAACTTCCGGTTTAACCGGAAAATTTACCTTCCGATTCAATTTAGTAATAAAACACATAAAGTACTTTGGATCCCATAATTTTATTTTTTTATTTTCCTGTAGGCACACATGTTGCGGTTAACAATGAAAAATTTTATACTGTAAGTAACCATCTCTTGCTTAGACATGCTAACATTCTTTTCCCACAATTTTTTGTGTTGATTGTTATCTCGAAACTGTTGAGCGGTTTAAGAATCATTAACATACGCTCTTATCTTCGGAAAGCCCAACAGGAACTAATCCAGTGGTACCAGGTCACAGAATAGGAGGCCAATTAACGTCAGCTCTTCGAAAATTATTCGATCGCCAAATATCTCTCTAAAAACAACGATTCTTTCGTCTGCTATAGGGAAAGTGACACGATCCTGGTAAAACCATATATTTTGGACATCCACACCTAGTTTATTCCATAAATATTGTGTTATCATTGCCCTGTATCGAACTGCATTCACAGTAACCGCAGCAGCAGCTTCATTCTGAAAAAAATAAGAATCAATCAGGCCTTTAGCTTAAAATCCACACCACACAGTCACTTTTTCTGGATACTGTCGAAGCTACATAATCTCTCTTGGATTTCTCCAATTCGGATTGTTTATGTATCATTCAATCACAAAGTGAGCTTCGTCGCTGAAGATTACTTTTTGAAAAAAAAAAATCGTAATGCTTTTGCCTCTCTTCTAAGGCCAAATTAACAAACGTACGACGTGACGAGTGATCATTTGGTTTTAATTCTTGTGTCAACAGTATCCTATGAGCCTTTAAATACAGTTTTTTTAATGTTATGCTGACTAAATTTTTTATATTCACTTGCTGTGAACGTTTGCGAACTGACCGTCTGCGGTTTACAGCAACATTAGTTCTTACCGTAGCAATATTCTGATCTGATCGGGCATGATTGTAAATATGTTGTCTGTCAGCCTCTATTGATCTACAATGATTAAATTTATTTATGAAATGCTTAATAACTTTAACAGATGGGGCATATTTTTTTGCGAAATGCTTATGGCATTTTCTTGCAGTTTCACCAAAACTTTTCCCACTTTGGTAATAAACTCTTAAAATAAATAAGCAATGAAAAAACGTTCCATTATAACCAAGCCACAAGTAATCGCCAAGACTAGTTGACATCCGTCACTACAGTACAACATTCGTTAGCAGCTAGAGTGAGCACACTATGCTACCAATTAAAAGTCTTAAGGGACAATGTTTCAATTGAGACCTGCATAGGGGTATATCATGCATATATACATTCCACAATCAAGTATGAAATAATTTTCTGGGGAAACTTTGTTGACGCAATTAGAATATTTAGGCTGCAAAAAAATGTATAAGGGCTATTTTTGGTCTTCGACAGACGGAGAGTTGCAAACCGTATTTTATAAAATATAGAATGTTAACGCTTATAAGTGTTTATATTTTAGAATGTGTATTGTTTATAAGAAACAACTATTCACTGTGTTCGTGTAGGGGACACACTCATGTTTACAACACCAGAAGAGATACGGTTTTGTTGGAAGATCAAGCAAGTGTTGCAAAAAAATGTAACATCATCCATATTAAGGATATATAATCACCTTCCAAAGAATCTTAAAGACTGTGATGTATCTGTTTTAAAGATAAAACTTAAACAGTTTTTGGAATCGCAGTCTTTCTATACTCTGTCTGATTTTTTTGATTGTTCCATGTTTATAGAATAAGTGAAACTTATTTGCTGCTGTAATTTGTGTTTCCGTTGACACTATTGATTTCATCCATGTGTGTTTAGTCTAATTGATGCATGTTGTTTTTATGTTTTATTTACCATGACGAACCGTGATTTTATTATTAATATATGTATGTATATTTTGTAAAAAGCTTTTAAACTGTGAATTTTTAAAATTTGGGATATTTTGCTTAAGAAATAGTGTGCCAGAAATTTGGCTGATTTTGTGTTTTATATTGTGACGTAGTCATTGCCATTGTTGGATGTTCTGAATAAAGAGTGTTATTATTATTATTATTATTATTATTATTATTATTATTATTATTATTATTATTATTATTATTATTATTATTATTATTATTATTATTATTATTATTATTATTATTATTATTATTATTATTATTATTATTATTATTATTATTATTATTATTATTATTATTATTATTATTAAATACATATTGGTATAAGTAGGAGCCAATTAAAATCGCAATGTAAAATTTGGACACCCAGTATAAACTCTAGAATATCTTATGTGTCGGGGAGTCTGTACAACCCGATACGTAGGCAACTGTACAAAGGACTCAAATAAACAGAAATATAGTTATTATTTCTGAACGTCATTACGTCTGGGTTTGACATTAAAGAGAATAATTAAAAGGCTTTTACTACCAGACAATTGTTTTATTCTCAACCCAACGCGTTTCGGCCCATTATTGAGCCATCTTCAGGGGTTAGACTAATTTTTCTCTTCAGTTACAGAAAAGTGCTGTATAAAATGTTGCCAAGGTTTGGTTTTTCATCTGGTGTCCTCAGATTTCCAAACAAAAACTGCATATAATAAGACAGCAGGAACATGACAAGATCTGAAGCAGTCAGAGGATGATTGTAAGGACGCTTATTTTTTTATTTTATCAGACGGCAAGATGGAGTCTGATAAAATAAAAAATAATCAGAAATATAGTTTCCTGTAAATTTAGCAACACTTATTTGTACAAATACACTCAAGATCTATAATAATATTCTTATAAAAACAAAACCCAAAATTTAGTTTTGCTTCTCTATTTGTCTATTTTAGTATTAGCCTTAGTAAAAAGTAATCGTCATATAGCTCTAGTTTTCCTGCTGTCCCACCTACTGTTTATCATCCCAAGTCATTAACTGTCGACTGTTATTTGTTAAAAAAAAGCCCTGATGGGCACCTGGGCGAGAAGCTAGTAGGGGATAGCAAAGTAACAACTGTGGAAGGGGGTAAGACGCTTAAAATTTGCCGTTATCAAGGTTGTACTTGATGTGAACCATACTTCAGTGTATTTTTTTCGAAACTGTGCATAAAACAAACCAGGTGAGTACATATATTTAACTCAATAATATTTATTGAAAATTGTTATGTAAGTGAAGCTAAGACCTGGTCAAATGCTTTGGATATGTCTAGAGCGACGGCTTCACCGTGTAGTTCCATAGACTTGTTCCAAGAATGGGTGACAAAGGAAAGGAGGTCGGCAGTTGATCTGCGCTGACGGAATCCATACTGCCTGTCGTGGATTAGACTATGTTTTTCAAGAAATTTTAGTAATTCGGTGTTTATATACTTTTCCATCACTTTAGAGACGACTGAAAGGAGATAAATAGGCCTATAGTTGCCAGGAAGCGCTTTGGATCCTTTCTTGGGGACGGGTTGTACTCGAGCAGTTTTCCAGTTACTAGGGAATATGCCTCTATTGTAAGATGTCTGAAACAGACGAGTCAGGACAGGATCAAGTTCTGGTGCGCATTTTTTGAGAAAATTTGCTGGGCTCTCGTCATGGCCAGAGGCTTTCCTGATATTAAGAGAAGAGAGCATCTTTCGTACCTTTTTAGTTTTGAAAATGATATCCGTCATTTTATGCGCGACGTTGGAGACTGTTGGTGGTTGAACATTTGGAGGTGGGTTGAAAGTAGAATTGCCGGCGAACAACGAGACAAAAAGTTTAGCCTTTCCCAGGGCGGTAGAAACAATTTCATCCCCTGAGACAAGAGGTGGGAACGTGCTCTTGCAGAAATTATTCCCAATAGATTTTGCAAGAGTCCAGAAAGGTTTCCCGCCGTTGGAGCTTAAGAGTACTTTTTTTTCATGTGGTTATTAAACGAGTTTTTTGCCTTAGAAAGTAAGCGGGCATGGCGTTTTCTTGCGTCGTTAAATGCTTGACGGTTTTCTTGAGTGGGATTCTGTAGAAGCGTTTTGTGAGCTCTGACATATTCAAGTGTTGTGTCTTGATCTACAAATTGGTATCACAAATGATGTTTTAGTTATAAAATAAAGTAGATGTATAAAGCTACTAACTTAAAGTTAGATTATGGTATTGTAATCTACCGGGAATCATTACGTGAACCCAATTTAACACTATGGCATGTCCATTATTACCCCTCATAATTTCACATATGTGGGTAATGGTGGACACAACATTTTCATAATGGTGTTAAATAGTGGACATGCAAAAATTCATTGGATCTTTGATTCTAGATTCCTTTATCATGTCGTAAAAGTGTGGTTCAAAGAATAGGAGTGCTTTCTATGATATCGTCTTTCTGTCAATGGTTTTAGCCGAGATGTGGAAATGTGGAATTACCCCAAGAAGCGCTTCCGAGTGTTACAAAATTCCCGTTAAAAAATGTGGAAAAGTGAAAGATTTAGATTCAATTAAAATAGGTGGCTGGCGGAAAATTTTACTGTCAGCAGGCGACGAGAACGCACTAGCTACATATCTTTATGAGAGTGTTGGTATTTTGGCTGCGATGTCAACACCATTCGCGCCTTTTGTGAGTGAAAAATACGGCTTAATATGGCTTAACAAAGTGTGAAGTCTTATTATTTGTGGAAAACTTGCGTGGAGTCTTCATAGCGAATGGTATAAAGGCTTCACGAAAAGATATCCGCAACTTAGTGTTTGCGAGAAAGTATGAGCGCCCAGCGGTGGTGGAAAGCAGATCCTTTCACAATAAAACATTGGAATGGCAAGTTAGAGGCACTCTACAAACAATTGAATATTTGTTGGTCTAATGGCTATTTAATCTGTAATTGTGACGAGACGGTATTCTCTCACGATCTCAAAGAGAACAACTAAGGCACAGAAAAGAGTCACTAAAAACATCAGTGCTTCCGGGAAAAAGAACACAATAAATCTTCCTTCCTGAAGATGGCTCCAAAACAGGAGCGTAAACGTCGAGTTTTAATAAATTCTAGACGCGTTTCAACCCGAGAAGAAAGTATAGCGATTTTTTATATAAAATTTTTCTCTGACGCCCATGGTTGGCGAAAAGGTGACCTCGGAAGATTATTTAATAATTACAAGAAACAGCTGTGTCTGTAGAACAACGAAATTTGGTAGATGGTTTTCTTGTATCAACATCGGTATTTGACAAAAATTTGATGTTGATATAAACTCAAAAGGGGGTGGGTCACCCTTTTAATGATTTCATTTTTTAAACCCTAACCTATTGAAAAGTTAAGGTCCATCAATTTTATAGCAAATTAACTTTTCTATCTTTTTCTTCTTCTATCAATTTTTCGACAAAACACCCGTTTTGGGAAAATTGAGATTTTTAGAGTTCAGGTAAAAACAAAATTATGCCCCTTGAAGACTTTATTAAACACTCACATATCTAAAATTTAACAAACGTTATTAGAAACTAATAAATAATAATAAAAAAACACAAAAAACAATAAAGATATTGTTCAAAATGACTTCCATTTTCTCTGACACATAACTGCACCCTCCGTCGAAAATTAAAGTCGACTCTGTTAAGTAATTGGATGCCACTTTTAATAATGGTCCACTTATTATTGATGCGACTCCGAAAATCTTCCGCAGTTTGCACGGGTGTCAAATATACATTCTTTAAAAAAAAAAACAGAAAAAGTCACATAACTGCACCCTCCGTCGAGAATTAAATTCGACTATGTTAAGTAATTGGATGCCACTTTTAATAATGGTCCACTTATTATTGAAGCGACTCCGAAAATCTTCCGCAGTTTGCACGGGTGTCAAATATATAGATTCTTTAAAAAAACACAGAAAAAGTTACATTTATTCAAATCTGGTTGCATAAACCACATTTCACTGCGCAGTTATAAGAGCAGCTCCTCCAGTAGCTCAGGATGAACATTTTGCAATAAAAGCAAATATGTTGGGCCGTTTAAGCGCTTTGGTAAAATAACCAGCCCAACCAAATGTCCTTCAACAATACCTGACACGCATTTATTTTAAATTCTCTTTGGAAATGGTGGGCTACTGTAGCATGTGGATTTACATACGAATATTCGTGGCATCCGTGCACATCCGTAATCCCTCTTCTTGTAAAGCAAGCCTCATCTGGAAAAAGAATGGTCTTGGGAAAATCAATGTTCTGATATAAGATGAAATTTAAAAAAAACAGTCTTGCCTCTAAACCCTGCGGTAGCAGTTCTTGCACTTTTTGAAGGTGATAGGGATGCAGCAGATTGCGTCAGATAATTCTATGGACCGTCGGATGTGTTATATGAAACTACCTGGATAGTCGCAAACGTCTGACGATTTATTACGATTAGGAAATCCTCTTCGATATACCTCTACACTTCTGCAGCATTTACCCTCGCAAAACTCTAACACCATACGCATGTCAACTTGTTCATTAACCGATAATTTTCCAACCATTTTGAGCAACAAATTATTAACACAAAAGAAAACAAGAAACACAAGACAAAAATTATTGCAAAACTTTATAAACTTAACTTAAATTATTTAAGTAATGTCAGATTTGACGATTGTAACCTAGCAACAGATGACTTGCACATCGACCAAGGCATCCCCTATGAGACTTTAATGTTTAATCAAATCTTCAAGGGACATAATTTCGTTTTATCCTCAACTGCAAAAATCTCAATTTTTTGTCGAAAAATTGACACGAGGAGAAAAAGAATAAAATTTAATTTGCGATAAAATTGATGGACGTTAGCTTTTAATTACCCCCAATTCACCCCCTTGTCGAGTTTATATCTACTTCACATTTTTGTCAAATAACTATGTTGATAGAAGAAAACCACCTACCAAATTTGGTTGTTCTATGTTAGGGCACTGCTGCAATACAGCTGTTTCTTGTAATTATTAATTTTCCGAGGTCAATATCTCACGAACCATGGGCGTCAGAGAAAAATTTTATATAAAAATCTGCATGTTTTGATGTCCTCTACACGCACACATTCTGTGTCCATTGCGATGCGAATCACCCGGTATATATAAGCATGTCAAATTTCTTTAAAAGACCTGACCTGGCCTAATAGCGATTTTTTTCAATTGTATTTCGCTCAAAACCGCTTAGTAATCAAATTTACATTTCCATTTAACAGATAAAACTGTGTATTCTTGTTTGTTAAGCAGATTGTCAGAAGTTATAATATTTTAAAGCTGGTAGGAGCAACATTTATAAATCGATAAGGTAAGCTGAAATCTTGCTGAAGGAAGAACAAGTAGACTGAATTCTTGCCACATGTTACCGTAGAAGTTTCACCAAAAGTGGAAAATTGGAAGTTTGTGCTCGTCCTTCCCTCTCTAACAGGCTGGCTCTTCTCTCTGTGTTGTTTAAGGATTGTTTAATCCTGAGCGATGCTCAGATGTCGGGATTCCTGTGTAGTTGCCATGACGACCGTGTATATCCGGTGATGCGGTATAGTGGAATCACTTTACCGGTTTGAACTCGCAGTGAACCAGTTACCCTGAACACTGAGTGCCGTAATCCTTCAATCTGAAAACAAGCACAACAAAATAACATTAGTAGCGATTATAGTGAAAAATTTATTGACAGTTTTACATCGTTTATAGGCTTGTTTATAGGATTAAAATTGTTAAATATCATCCTGATGCGATTGCTTAAATAACTGTCAGATTTTTTAAAGGTGATTTATCTTATGTTTAATCTTCATCAAAAAAGTTTTAGTTATACCTTCTTAGACACTTTAATTTTAACAATGAAATTTACCGATTAACTGAATTTTGTTGACAAGACAATTGGTACATTTAAAATTGTGCTGCATTGAGTTGAGTTTCTCCAAAATGAATATATTTATTTGTCCTTATGGTTTTAAGCCTTACATTGTTCATGCAGTTCTTCAGTTTGTAATGTTATATACTTACAATAATAAAGAACCATGTATATGGCTGCATCCTCTGGTTGTTATGTGTATGTGAAAGGAATTGGCTTCGGACGGTTTGTTCATTGCCCACATAACTCTGCAGTAAATTTGCACAATTGCTAAATCTATGCATTGTTATAAGAAGTGGTCCTCATGTAAAATAATTTGTGGAATGAATATCAATACTTATAACATTATAGCGAATTGGAGGGATAAACGTAATTTTAGATGTGATCTCTTACAGATTATGACCATTTTAAAATGGCTTTGTAGTACAGTAGAATTATGCCAAAATTTGCGTCAAACCAAAAGATCTAAAATTTTAGGAAGCTCACACCATATAACCTTTTTGATAGCTTTTGCAGGGATATTTTCCATATTAAACAAAATTTGAAAAAAAACTAAACCGACTTCGAAATAGGCGCTAAAAAGCGAAAAATAACTGGATTACAGGCTTAATTCATAAGACAAAAATTAATTTAGATAAAATATGAATATGTGCGCTACCTATTTATCTGTTTGAAGTCGGTGCCAAGTCAACTATGTAGTAGGTAGACAGGCTAGGTCGACTTCTGCCTCATTGGAAGCTTCTGCGTAGGCGACGAAATGCGTGAGCGTGGGTTGGTCCCTGATAATTAAAAACATATTTGGGCATTTCATTAGAATTATAATCTGTTATTAATTGCGCTGTCTATATCGCTAAGTATTATTGCGTTTCGTGCGTGGCATCGGACGTTAAACAGATAAGTAGGTAGAGTATATAATAATATTTCATTTAAATTAATTTTTGTCTTTTCAATGAAACCTCTAATCCAGTTATTTTTCGCTTTTAGTGCCTATTTTGAATTCGTTTTATGGTTTTTTCATTTTTTGTGTAAATATACGTAAGTAGTGAGTACAGCATTAGGAAACTGCTACAATATAATCAAAGTGCCTTATTACAGTAGAACTTTGAGTTACATAGATTATAAGAGGATTTTCCTCTATTTCCCTGAGATCGCACCATCAGATCCTGACTTGGTGAAAATAAAACCACCTTCAAACAAAACAAAAAATATATTTTTTTAAATTGTCTACAATTGACGAAAATATCAGTGAACAAAAAATACATACAGACGAACATAGAACCTCCTCATTTTTGAAAGTCTGTTAAAAATGCCTCTTTTCACATGACCATGGCAATTACGCCCGCTAACAGTAGAGTGACCTGACCCGAGCTGACCTGATCCAACCTGACCCGTCCCGACCCAACTTGATCCGACCTGACCCCACCTGGCCCCTCCTGGCCTGACCTGATCTGACCAATTACGTCGCCCTAGCCGCAGAGTTAGGAACTTTAAAATTATGTCCAACATTTTGTCTTAGCCACTTTCGTTAACAGGATTTTTTTTTGCAGATCTGGACCATCCATTCTTGAGATTTCGTACCTCTTCACCCTTAGTGGGACATCTATATATATATATATATATATATATATATATATATATATATATATATATATATATATATATATATATATATATAATATAGATTTATTTTTCAAAATACAGTTCAATAACAATAACATACATAGCTCTATTGAACATAATAAATCTTAGAAAGATCCACAAAAGTCAGAGACTTGTGCGTGGATAAATCTAAACCAAGCAAAGAATACAAAACCAAGTAATGAACACAAGAACACACACACACACACCCACAGGCGCAAAAACCAAAACACCCACCAGCACAATCACACAAACACATTCTCTCACACATTTTCACATGTACAATGTACACTCTCACAAATGTATATAATAATAAAAAATAAAAAGTGTGCATATTTAAAAATGATTACTGTGCGGTACAACATCGCAAAAGATATCATACGACCTGTTCAACACCTATCTGTGTACTAAACCATGAATGATGTGTCTAGATTTCGAAACCCATGCTTTCACCATTCTCACATAAGAACATAAAGTTGGTGCAGTTCTGATACTGACTGGAAGAGTATTATAAATTCTCAGTGCAATATAAGTATAACTACGCTGGCCCACAGTCTTAATTGCTCTGTTCGTTTGAGCGGCCGCTGCTGCGTTTAGCCTAGTTATGTACGAATGCTCTATTCTAGAGACGCGATCATACTTAATACTTATATATATATATATATATATATATATATATATATATATATATATATATATATATATATATATATATATATATATATATATACAGGGTGATTGATAATTCAATACGTTGCTCCAGAGATCTGACAATTTTAACATTTTCCGCAAAAAGTACATCTTAATGCCTTTATGAATTTCCCAAAAAATCTGTTACGTTATGTCCTTATGTTTGAAATGAAAACTAACCATAAACACTTCGCTCATGTGAAAGCTTCAAAGCAAAATTTCAAAACTATCTACGCAAATTTCTTGTCGCCGTTTCTCGGAAAATCTTTCAGATAAAAGGCATACATTTTTTTAAACTTTTTATTGCCATAGCTATCCGATGAGGTATATATAGGGTGGCGCATTGAAAACGAAACAGACCAATGTGCGTCCAGAGATTTTTTTTTAAGAAACGCTGAAACACGTCAATTTTAATATAGAGGGGGACATGTTTTGACAGAAAGCTCAACTTTTTCACAACAACCCCTTAAGGGTGGTGATAACAACCCTTATATTTTAAATAGGGAACATGGGTCGAGCGTTACATCATTTGAAAGCTCTTTCTTTTCTGAATCCAGCACACAATTTTTTTGGAAGTTTTATCAACTCGTTTAAAAATTATTCACAGTTGAAGATGCAAAAACGTATTTCACTCATTCCGATAAGAAATGTGCTGATAGTCAATGTTTTGTTGATTTGTAAACAAAAAATTGACTATCAGAACATTTCTTATCGGAATGGGAGAAACGTGGTTTATTATTTCAGTTTATCGGTCGGTTTGATACTTGATAGTACTACCAAAAATTAATTTCACAATGGTGTATTCTGTAGAAGAAAGAGTTGAAATAATTACTCCTTTTTTCAAAAACGATGACTGTACCAACCATACCGCAAATTTGTTTAATGAAAGACATCCGAACAGACATGTTAACAGAAAATATTTTGGAGTTAGTAGCAATGTTTTGACAAAGTGGTTCAGTATCCAACAAAAAACGGGATCCTGAACGTGAATTTCCGGTTAGAAATGAGACTACTGAGATTGAAGTTTTAGGACAAATTGCTGCACACCCAACTTTGAGCACGAAAAAATTGGCCACTGTTTCAAACATCAAAAGAAGAACTATTCAGCGAACATTGAAGCATCATAAATTTCACGCGTATAAAATTCATCTTGTACAACAACTAAATGAAGATGATTTTGATCGGCGGCTGGAGTTTTCTGAAGTTATGACTGCACGAATAGCTGATAACGGGAACTTTTTTGTTCAATATCTGTTTTTCAGACGAGTGTACGTTTTTATTAAACTCTACAGTCAATCGTCATAATTGTCGTTATTAGGCAGATAATAATCCAGGAAATTTTCGCGAAGTCCACACTCAAACTCCACAGAAATTTAATGTCTGGACTGGCATTTTTGGAGACCGTTTAATCGGACCAATTTTTCTAGATGGCAATTTGAGTGGCGAAACGTATTTGGAGTGACTAGAAGATATCGTTTACCCTCTACTAATTGACATTGTTGAAAATTATGATCGCTATCAAGAAAATCAATTAGTGATTCAACAAGATGGAGCTCCTCCGCATTTTTCACAACGTATTAGGGAGTTTTTGAACAGAGAGTTTCCAGAGCAATGGATTGGGCGTAGAGGTGCTATTGAATGCCCCCCTAGATCACGGGATTTAACTCCTTTAAATTTCTTTGTATGGGGCCATTTAAAGAGTATAATTTTCGCAACAGAACCGGAGTCTCTGGAAGAATTACGACGACGCATTGTTGAAGAATGCCGTCTAATAACTCCACAAATGCTCCAGAATGTCAGAGCTCGTTGTGAACAAAATTTGTACTTTTGGATGGAAGCTGGTGGTCAACAATTTGAACACTTACTTAACTGAATAAACATTTTTGAACGTTTGGTTTTGTTTTTTAGTTTTTTAACGAAAAATTGACTAATTAATGCATTTCTTATCGCAATGAATGAAATACGTTCTTGCAACTCCAACTGTGAATAATTTTTGAACGAGTTGATAAAACTTTCATGTCCTGAATTTAAAAAAGAAAGACTTTTCAAATGATGTAACACTCGACCCATGTTCCCTATTTAACATATAAGGGTTGTAATCACCAACCTTAGGGGGTTGATGTGACAAAGTTGAGTTTTATGTCAAAACATGTCCCCCTCAATATTAAAATTGACGGGTTTTAGCGTTTCTTAAAAAAAATTCTCTGGACGCAAATAGGTCTGTTTCGTTTTCAATGCGCCACCCTGTATATCAGAACAAACAATTTACAGTCTCAAAATAAATTAGGATAAAGCACGTTAGGCCCAAAATGTTCCTGACATCCTGCCTCATTAGATCTCTGAAGAAATGTTTCGAACTAGATCCATTAATATACAAGACACAAGAAAAATTTGGATTCGCTAATTATAGGGTGTCTTGAGCTGCATTTTATAAAATTATTTTGATAATCACAAGCTGACCCATAAGTTTTTTTTCAATAGAACGGCTCTTATATTATTGCATGTTTACATTCTCTATCGAAAAATAAGGTAAAAAAAAAATGTTCGGGACGCAGCAAGTACGTTATTGTAGTGAATTTTCATAAGAATAATATATTATAGTGATTTTGCCTTATATTAAAAGTTATAAAACATTACTTTATTTAATTAGGAACGGCAAAAAATAGGGTAAAAAAGGACAAGCAAAAACATGACCTCTAACATAAATATTTATACAGTAATTTGGATACAAAACTCAAACAAAATAGTGGATAAACAGGAAATATACTCAAAAAAAAATACACTAAAAAGCGGACCATAAAAAAAATCCTCTGGTTCATGCATTGACGGTGATTGTATGCATGCAGCAGGGAAAGAAGATCTTCCAGGACGAAGAGGGTTTCTGCCCTCTCACCTAAAAACACGGGGGTTCTCCTTCCCCTCGTGCATGCATAAAACTACTTTTAAACCATAAAGCAAAAGAAAAATTTCTTGGGAGCAACCCCCAAGAAAGTTACTGGACCTGAGCGAATATGGGTGCTGTGCGGGGCAGACAGGATTTAAAGGAAGTATTGTTACAAAATGTGAAAAACGTCCGACTAAATGTTTTTTTAGCATTTTTCGCTCAGATTTCCCTCCCGCTCAGCGCCACTATTCATTATTGGTCCCTTAACTTTCTTGTGGGTAGTTTGCCTTCTGGATTGTGCATCCAAGGGGGATTCTCAGCATGTTTCTAGAAAAAATAATCTAAAAACCCTCCTTGCAGTAAACTGTAAATTTGCCAAAATTATATTCAACATTGTCGCCTATAATGTCTTTTCAGATAATATCGAATACAGCACTAAAGTGAATAAATTGCTGTTTTACTTCCTTTGTATTTTTATATTGCGTGTGTAAGCACAAGATAAGTAAGTACAATAAAGGGGCCCTTAGTTAACCTTGGGGCTACACAAACTAAAAAGTAGAGAAGACATTTAGATCGTGTTAAGAGCCATAACTTTGATTTCATGTCACAGTAGTATTGTGATCATAAAAAATACTTCCAACTGTATGCACACAAAAATTATTAAAATAGATTTATAAAATCTTATAATAAACAACAGTTTTACGATATTATTTTAAATAAACCAATAGGAATACGTTTCGCGGCGATTTCGCATTCGCGAGTGTATGATTCTAGCTTTTGTCCAAGGCTACACTGAAATCCGGTCGACGCCGCAAGCAAGCAGCTTTTAAATTAAGCTTGATAGGCTTGGATGGTTAAGAAACGTAGTTATGTCAAATTTTAAGCGGGAGACTGTACCTGTTTGAGACATACAATATGTGAAATACAGAAATACGCTTTAAAGTGCTATTTATTTAAAAAATATTGACCAACTAACCTGTGAAATCATCGATAATAAAAATGACGGATCTAGTAACTTATCTATCACTACCCTCCTCATTGTGTAAGCACGTTTTGACACTTGTAAAGAACATTGACGCCCGTGGTACTAAATTTTACCCAACGAACCTAACAAATATTGTCTTCCGCACGAAGACAAACTATAAAAATTGCTGATACTGTTACTATTACTACATAATTCATTAGTTATTTTTCCTGGTTATACAATATTAATACTGTCTATGGGGTCCTGTTTGCGTGGCTGTTAACCGAGTGTTAACACTGATCTTATAATTAAATTTACTGATATACTGATTTTCTATTTTACGTAAAATTGTATTGTTTTAAGTCATTAACTCACACCACTAAGTGAGATATAAGACACGAAGCACGTGCCGCCATCTCGTTGCGGAACCAAGTAGTATGTTGTCACGGCAGCTCCAAATAACATAGAGTATTAAAAAATGGAGGCTGTATACAACCAACTAACAATTTAATAAATTGCAGCCCTGGCCCATTTCTACCATAATATAGGGACAAAGTATGTAAGGCTAGATGCATGCTCACCACAATTAGAACCATAGACTGGTTTCGCTCTAATTAGAGCTCGTCAGTACGGCATACTAATTGCAGCGAAAATACACCTATAAAATAATACGGCTATGGTAGCCAGCCTTCCAACACTAAGTGAGATATACGACACAAAGCACGTGCCGCCACCTTGTTGCGGAACCAAGTCGTAGGTTGTCACGGCAGCTCCAAATAACAGAGTATTAAAAAATAGAGACTGTATACAACCAACTAACAATTTAGTAAATTGTCAGCCCTGGTCCATTTATACCCTAATATAGGGACAAAGTATGTAAGGCTAGATGCATTCTCACCACAAGACGGGGACGTAGACGGGTCGTGACGACATACTACCTGGTTCCGCACCGAGATGGCGTCCATGTCGTACATTTCACAATGTTATACGCTCTGACATCTTGCAATGATGATAATGTAACTTCCATTGTTTATATTCTTATCTACCATTTATTTAAATAGCATAGCAGTGCAGGTAACGTCATCTGTCTTTGTCCAGCATTGTAGATATTGCATTACAGAATCTGAAGCGACGTCGAGGATTATTTTAATATTAATTTCGGATCACTTTATTTTTCCTTGATCAAAATACTTGAAAATTAGAACACAACCACGTCTGTATATGCTCTCTTAAGTTGTAAATTTTCATTTCAATCACTTAATCAATTTGAGATATATTGCGTTTTAAAAAATATTTTAAAATTTTTTGTTAAGCAAAATTGGCCGATAAGATATGATGAACGAACTCATCAAGCCATTAACAAAATAAGGGCAATTCCCAAAAATTTGGTTTTGGTTGATAGTATAACCTATATAGCACTTACAATGTACCATATTTCATTAAAATAGCTTTGTTGTTTCAAAAAGTACAAATATTTTCCGAAAATAATCTTTAAAAGTTCCAGAAAAATGGTCCTATTTTCCTAGTCAACAAACCTCTTCAAGCTATTTAGACACCTGACAAGATATACTTATTCACAAACAGCTTTAGGACAAAAATTGAAAAAAAAAATATGATAATTTCTTTTACATAAGTTGCCTTCAGTAATGTTACACTAAATTATATTTTTCACAAAAATTCGACAACTTTTTTTCACAATAACTTACTAAATATTTATTATTCATTACCAGCATATCCCAAAAATGTTACAAAAATGATTTCAACGGAAACACTAAAATCATTTCAGCGAAAACTTTTCAAATTCAGTCACTATTTGAGAGTACCTGTATATGGCAGCTCGATTTTTTCGACGAGTAATACTAAGAAAAAGCTCTCTCCGCTATCTATTGATAAGACGCCATATCACAATTTGTGGTATGCGTTTGAAATATGTGCCAGAAACGTGAAAAGTTGCAAAACAATTAAAATAATTCAAAAACGCTGAACGATATTAATTTTTTTTCTTACAAACATGCTTTATAATTTGATGGAAAACACAAAAATACAACATAAGAGGTGTTATATTAAAAAAATAAAGCGTGTATCACCAACGACTTATGGGTCACCTGTAATTGTCAAAATAGGTTGATAAGATACAGCTCGAGACACCCCATAAGTAACGTATATATTTTTTCCTCATATCTTGTATAATAACGGATATATTGAGCTTTACCCTGGAAATGCGTGACTCCGTATATGTGTAAACAGGCAAAAACTGAAACAGACCCCTTATATGGGTTTTAGGGGTTCTAGTTCGCGCTCATTTGTAGAAATCTTTTTAGTGTTTATAAGTCCCGGTCTTCTTATTAACGAATTTCTTCTATGAAAATTTGCTAAAATATAGACTATTAAACCATAAACTCTATAGCGGAAATTACTGCCGAAGCATCAGAAAGAGGGTCTATTGAAATGGATTTTCCCAAAATATTTTACTAAATGAAGGACGGTGGTGTTTAAAGCTGAAACTTAAGGCTTTGTGAAACACACTTATTAACAGATTTTTTCGACATAATCCGTATTTGCTTCAAATTCCTTGTCTGAAAATTGCAAATTTTGACGTTTCAAATCGCGACTTTGACGTTTCAAGAAGAAAAATTATAAAATGTTCAAAATATTTTTTCTGCTACTTCTTGACACTTTTGCGCCAACAAAACTTAACCGTTATATGTAATATTCAATTGGTTTTGTTAATCAAAATATTTTGTTCTTGTGCTTTCCTCCGATCATCAGTGGCACTCAATTTTTTTTCTTTAAATGCCTATAACTTTTTTATGTTTTAATTTAGAGAGATGAATTTTAATGCGTAGAGTAAGTTTGATAGTAGCAACGTATGTGTCAAATTTGGTTATCATAGCTCTGTTATTTTCGGAGATACAAAAATGTACCGAAAACCCAAAATTTTCCCGGAAAAACTGGTCCGATTTTCCTGGTTAACGAACTTGTCCAAGCCACTTGCAAAAGGAAGGCACGTACCAAATTTCATTAACATCGGCCTCTTATTTTTTGAGTTATCGGCGTGATATATATATATATATATATATATATATATATATATATATATATATATATATATATATATATATATATATATATATATATATAAAACCAGATCTCCTCATTAGTGAATTTTTCGTTTTACAAAAATTCGCTAAAATAGAGACAAAAAAAGGTTTTCGGATTTTTGTGGAAAAATTATTCTGTAAGTTTTGTCGAAAAACTTGTTGTGAACAATATCTTGGTAGGTGGGTAAATAACTTGAAGAAGCTCGTTTACCAGGATAATCGGACCAGTTTTTCCTGGAAAATTTTTAGTTTATTTTCGCCAAATTTTTGTACTTTTTCAAACAATAAAGTTATTTTGATGAAATATTGTACATTGTTTTTACTATGTAGGTTATACTGGTAACCAAATTTAATGCCTGCTTTCATTAAAAAAATACATATGTGTTAAAAACATTTTTATGAAAATTCACTACTATAACGTACTTGCTGCTTCCAGATTTTTTTCTTTCCACAAAAATTCACAATAACCAGGGCGAAATAATGTAAATATTATTCACCTAGTAATCTCACGATCATCATAAACAGTGAAAACTAAATATGTTTATTCACTTCTCACATAAACATTATTTTCAGTTATTTGGATTAATGAAAATCCTATCAGTTTCCAATAGCAGGATATACTTGAAAAGGCAGTTTGGTGCCCAGTGTACAGGGCAATAAATTAAAGCAATGATGGAGCAGTGGAATAATTGAGCTGCCTGTCATTTATACAGGATATGTAATCAAATATACATCGATTATGGCGTTTCATCTGGTGATTCACCAGTGCAGGGGTGATAGGGTCCTCCACTCTTCATGACATGGCCTGATTTACATCACGAGTCTAAGGGAGCGTACACAATTCATGCTAATGTGATTTCAATGTGCAATTCTAAAAATATCTATCAGCAAATATAATAACATTTATAAGCTAATAAAACCAAACAGATTATTATTAGGTTCAATACCTTTTAGCAAATTTTCGCAAAAAGGATTGTTAACAATTTGTCTGGATGCAATAAGTGCGTTATGCTAGAGAATTTTAATTACATTGTTTTAATGTGAAATAGGTCTTTTTTACTGAAAGGCAAGATATTTGGTTAACAGTATAAGCCCACTAAGTGAAGACTGGAACCTGTGACGAGCACTTGTAGAACCCAAATCACCACAACATATTTAAAAAGTCTGGACGAATTTTAATCAACCTATTTCGATGAAACTCTGCAAGTACCTTTCTTTTATAATTGGCTTGGATGAGTTCGTTAGCCAGGAAAATCCGACAAGGTTTTCCGGAAAAATTTTGAGTTTTTTTTTTGAAAAAAACTTTTTCTTCGAAAATTACAAAGTTATTTTAATGAAATTTGATGAATATGTTGCCTTGAGAAATACCTTCCTACGCACCAAAATTCAACTTTCTAAGTTTATAAAAAACTGAGTTATTCACATTTTTAGTTTTTTTTTAGAAAACAATTTTTTTCTCCGAAAATTACAAAGTTATTGTAATGAAATTTGGCGAGTACGTTGCCTTAGGAAAGGCCTTACTACATAACAAAATTGAACTTTCTAAGTTTATAGAAAATTTTTATGTTTTATTTTGACATTTGGAGAAACAATAGTGCACAGATTTCATAGGTCTTGAACAACATTTCATTTTTGTTTAAAACGCCTAAATAAGTTTGTCACCTTTGAGGCTGAAATTATAGCTTTATTATTGTTGATATTGAATAAACCGGTTTGATAAGGTTGACTAAAACGAAATCATACTGACGATTAATAGGGGAAAATAACTGCTACGTTTATAATTTGGCAGATACTTTACTTTTCTAAATATGAATTAAGTCTCCCTCTGGAAATCTTCTGTATAACTTTAATGAAATTTGTAATACAAGTTTTTATTAAAGAGACTTACACTATCTACAGATATAGCAAAATTTAGTCCTTTAGCTTTACAGAAAATTTAGTTTTGGGCATTTTCCTCAACATCAATGACCTCCTCTCTAGCACATCCAACCCAGTTCACAGTTACGCGGACGACAGCACCCTGCACTCAAATATACAATATTCTAAGCCTGTCTCTTTAGCCCAATTAGATGAGGATCGCAGACTCATGGAGGGTTCTGTCTCCGTGGATCTCCAAAAAATATTACACTGGGGAAGTAGAAATCTTGTACAATTCAACCCCACCAAATCTCCGTCTTGCTTTCTTTCTCATAAGAGATACACCAGCCCCAGACCCATCACAATGAACAACCAAGTTATTCAAAGTAATGAGTCCTTTTCTCTTGTTGGCATTTCTGTGGATCAAAATCTTAACTGGCACCAACATGTCACATCAATTGCAGAAGCGGCTGCTAAGAAATTAGGTTTCCTCTTCCGGGCTCGCAAATACTTTTCACCAGCTAATCTCTATACCTTATATACTTCACAAATAAGGCCAAACCTCGAATACTGCTCCCACATCTGGGGTGCACCTGCCGCTTCTACACTCGCTATCCTGGACACCATTCAAAAGAGAGCTATACGTCTCATCTGTGACCCTACCCTCACCTAAAGGCTGCCATCCCTTGCCCACCGACGTGCCGTTGGTGACGTCTCTCTCTTTTATAGATACCTGCACGGGCACTGCTCAGAGGAGCTTTCCTCCATAGTTGCCCCACCTGCTGCCCCCAACAGATCTACCAGGGGAACAGAACGAATGCACCCTTTTACTGTCCAGGTCACCAGACATAGAACATCTTGTTATGCCCGCTCTTTTGTCCCGAGGACTTCCAAGTTGTGGAATTCTTTGCCGGCACATGTTTTTCCTTCTGCTCCGAACCTCCAAACCTTCAAGTCCAGAATTAACAAGTTGCCTCTTTCCTCCTTGTCAACACCCACGGTACGATAGTATTTAGGCTGTAAGCCCTCGTGGTGTGTTGTTAAAATTAAAAAAAAAGGATTTAGAACGTAAGATTTTTTTGATAATAGAGAGATATCGATGGTAACACTTTCGAAATAATTCTTCAAATGTGCGCGTACTAGGACCTCTAAAATCGATCTTCAAGGTCTGACTAAGTTAAAGGAATTAACTGTACTAACATGGCGTATAATTATAGTGTATAATTCTTACGAAAATTCCCTGCTATAACGCACATGCTGCGTCCCTAAATATTTGTAATAAAACTGTTTGTGAATACATATATGTTGGCAGGTGTGTAAATACCTTGAAGAGATTCGTTATTTAGGAAAACCGGACGAGTTTTCTCGGGAAATTTTAAGTTTATTTTCGGAAGTTTTATATGTACTTTCTCAAAGTTTGTTTAATGAAATATGGTACATCGTTACTACCATAGATGTTATACTGCTAACCAAATTTGGTGTTTTTCTTTTAAAAAAGACATATTTGATGTTAAAACCCATTTGACGAAAATTCCCAAGTGCGTCGCTGCGTCCCGACTTTTTTTAGTTTCAGATTTCTCAAGCATTCTTTTAATTGATAATCTAGAGATATTAAGGCAGAGTCACGGAATGCCTTAGTATAGATTATAGCACAATTTTACCTGCCTTTTTTTTAGAGGTATAATAATAACAACAGTGCGTTATTAAATGGCATCATTTTTTTCTCATCTAACAAATCTGTTTAGGTAGAAAGGTTTCATCATATTTGTATCAGAAAGAAGGCAAACCGAGAATGAATGAGAGACTAGAAGCGACCCTCACTGCTCACTCCTCAGTATTCTGGAAGTTTCTATTCTACGGCTCAACCGAGACTCAGACACAAAGGATGCCTTGCTAGTTTGAAAAGATGAAAACGTGAGAAACGACCGATATGCAATTGGAATTCCCAATACGGTCAGAGTAAAAGCGAACTCACAAGTCTACTATATGTTTGTGTGTGTGTGCGGGGGGTATGGGTATCTGAATAAAAACTCTGCTCCAATATTCAAATGATATACCCTCAAAAATTGAATATCGAATACAAGATTATATGAAACAAAGCATATAAGTTTTGCGTTAACAAATATTGTATTTCTTTATCATATGCAGATAATGAAATCCTAACGTAAGGATATATACAAAAATCCCTTCTGATTTATTTGAAGGTATTCTTGTTAGTGAATTTTCTTTAAAAAAATTCACTAATGAGGAGATCCCGACTTTTGAAAAAAAAATTCTTCAAATGACCGCGTATGTATATGTATCACACCGATAACTGTCCGATTTTGATCAAATTTGGCAAATATCTTCCTTTTGCAAGTGGCTTGGACAAGTTCGTTAGTCAGGAAAATCGGCCCAGGTTTTCCCGGAAAATTTTGTGTTTTCTTTCGAAAAAAATATATATCTCTGGAAATAATGATACGATGGTTTCTGTCCTACGTACCAAAATTCAGATCCATATCTCAAAAGACAAAAAAGTTAGAGGTAAATTAATTTTTAATTAATTAAATCTGATTCAAGAAAGTTAAAAATGTAAAAAATTATTGATCAGAATGTGAGTGAAAAATACAACAAGAAATGACTAACAAGCTCCTAGATATGTGTCTAAGTCGTTATTTTCCTCGATTTCGTTAAAATATAAGCAAAAAATCCATTGTAAATCAAAAAGGATTTATGTAAATTGTAAAACCTTGAACAATACGATATTAATGCTCGTAAATGTATATAGGTCGTAACTCAGTGGGCTAGGTGTACAGTGATCCTAATAATCGACATCCTACTAATAACACAACCCCGACGACAATTGACCTATTTGTTAACAAAAATATTAACATCGCTGAACAACCGTTTTCTTCTCCTGAATTATCCTCTGATCACAACCCAGTCTTCCTTGTTCTCCCAAGACAACTTACTAATAACTCAAACTCTTACATAACATGTTACAAAAACACTAACTGGAAAGAATTTAGACAAACACTGGACAACTCTATAATAATTAACCCCAACATAGATAGCACTGAACAGTTAGAAAAAGAAGTATTAAAATTAACCAGAGTTATCCAAGCAGCCAGAGACAAACATTCAAAACTCATTAAGATTAACACAACAAACGACAACCTACCGAATGAAATAAAACAGCTAATTAAAAATAAAAACAGACTACGAAAACACATGCAGCAAACAGGAAACACCCATGTAAAATCTGACATAAACAGACTGACAAACGAAATTAATATAAAGATCAGAGACTACAGAAACACACAGTGGACTAACACACTAACAGAACTCAAACCAGATGACAACTCTCTTTGGAAAATCGTTAGGAAACTGAGAAAAAAATCCCAACACATTCCTTCCTTAATCAAAAATAATACCCACATTCTCTGTGATACTGATAAAGCTGAGGTTTTGGCTGAGCACTTTGAAAATATTCACAAAATTGAATACGACATAACTCCAGAACAAGAACACATAACAGACGCAGTGAATAACTTTTTAAATACGCCACTTACTCTAAACGAAACTGAACATAATTCTTTGCACATAAAACGAGAGGAGATTAAAATGATTATTAAAAACCTACCAAACAAAAAATCGCCAGGGCCAGACAAAATTCACAATTTGTTGCTTAAAAATTTATCACATAAATCCCTTGAGCAACTTACACACATAATTAACGCAATAATAAAATTTCACCACTTCCCCACAACTTGGAAAACAGCCATAGTTATTCCTATACATAAACCAGGTAAAACTCCCTCAGAGTTAAATAGTTATAGACCAATCAGTTTACTAAACACAATTGCAAAAATAACTGAACGAATAATATTATTTAAAATCAACGACATTGAGTCCAAACTCAAGATATTACCTAGTTGCCAATTTGGTTTTAGACAATCTCACAGCACGATAATGCAGGTAGCAAGAATAGCTAATGATATAACAAAAAACTTCAATCAAAATAGGGAAACAGCAATGGTCCTTTTGGACATAGAAAATGCCTTTGATAGAGTGTGGTTAGAAGGACTCATACATAAATTCATCAAATACAAATTTCCACCCGCCATAATAAAATTAATACCTCACCAACAGAACATTCCTGGTCAAAATAAATAACTGCCTCTCACACAAAAAAAACATCAATGCAGGAGTTCCCCAGGGTTCAGTACTAGGTCCAACACTCTTTAATTACTATCTCGCAGATATTCCACATTTTGAGAAAACCAAATTGGCCATGTACGCCGATGACACTGCTATATACGCACACTCGTTCTCCAGACATGTCGCCAACAAACAGATACAAATCCATTTAGACATACTACAAGGATACTACGACAAATATAAAATTAAACTAAACGCCTCTAAATCCGAGAATATAATCTTTAGCAAAAAACTTGACACTATTAAAATTTTTACACCCCTAAAAATATCACAGCAGCAAATACAGCCAACAAATAATGTGAAATACCTAGGCGCACACCTCGATCAAAGGCTAAATTTCCACAAACACATTAATTCGTTACAAAATAATGCTTTCTCTGCAATGCGTTATTTATACCCCACACTGATCAATAGAAACATGAGTTTTGTAAATAAAAAACTAATATACACGGCGGTACTCCGACCGACACTCACCTATGGATGTCAGGTTTGGGGTGGTGCCTCGAAAACAAGACTTCTCCCTCTCCAAAGGTTTCAAAATAGATGTCTCAGACTAATCACAGGTTTAAGCAGATACACAAGAATTAACACCCTCCATTCCGTAGCAAATCTACCCACTTTAAAAGACCACATAGATACAATTTCTGACAAATTCTACAATTTCTCTATTAATAACAGTAAACTCACTGAAAACCTAACCAACATCCGACAAAACAGTAATTTTAAAATTAAACACAAATTAATATACCAGCATTTGAAATTATTCAAGGAAGAGTTTGTCTCCAACTAACATGCCTACTTATACAGAAGGACACAAGTCCAAAACAATCACCCACACAATTAATCATCTGGATCAGGTTTTTTAAACAGCTACATTTTCCTGATAATTCCACACATATTACTATGTAACTTTATAACAGCTCTAAGCTTCTCACACATTATCATAAGTATAAATTGTATACACATTAGTAGATTGTACAGTGAAAATATATTAATTATAGGAGTTTCACGTTGACACGATTTTATAACCTGTAGCAAGAATATGCATGTATTTTTGTAAATATTGTTCTTATTGTAAATAACGTTTATTGAGTTGAGTTGTAATAATCGACATCCAGAGGACGCGTTCTAATCCTGGTTAGTGACTTCGTTTTTTATCAATTTTTTTTTAAGTCTTATTTCACTTTACAGTTATCTAATCTGCTTGTTGCTATTCCGATCAATTTTTTAGCGAGTTTTTGTATAAAAAAATAATTTGATAAAGAGATGAAAGTTTTAAGACTTAATTCAATTTGAATAGCATATCTGCTTGTTTGTTATTGCCCTAACTTAGTGAAACCGTTCCATATTTAATAAAGTCGTAGACTTTTCCCGTGGCTTCACAAGTGCTTGTTTTAGGGAATTTTCTTTAAAAAAAATCACTAACGAGGAGATCCCGACTTTTTAATTTACTAAAAATTTCTTCAAATGAGCGCGAACTAGTCCCCCTGAACCCATATCCAGAGTCAGTTTCAATTATATATATATATATATATATATATATATATATATATATATATATATATATATATATATATATATATATATATATATATATATATATATATATAATATATATATATATATATATATATATATATATATATATATATATATATATATATATATATATATATATAAAGGGTGAATAATTTACCAAAATGTAAGTCTGTAAGTTTAAAAGACAAAAACGTTAGAGGCATTTAAAGAAAAAAAATGGGGTTTTCCTCAAAACGTAAAAGGTCGCGATTTGAAACGTCAAAATTGGTAACATTTAGGCAAATAACCTGAAAGAAATACGGATTTGGTAAACAGTGTTCTGCAAACCCGTAAATTCAGCTTAAACCATTATTGGCCTTCATTTTAATAAAATATTTCCAGAAAATTAATTTCAAATAGACACTTTCTCTGATGCTTTGGAAGTAGTTTTAGTTAAATTTATGGTATAACGGTCTATAAGTTTTAGCTAATTTTCGCAGAAAAAAATCGTTAATGAAGAGACCGCGGCTTTTGAATTCTAAAAAGATTTCTTCAAATGAGCGCAAACTAGGCCCCCTAGAATCCATACGCGGGTTTACTTTGTTTACATATATACCGTGTGACGCATTTCTACGGTAAAGCTCAATATACTTGTTATTATGCAAGATACGAAAAAAAATTGTATACCTTACCTATAGGATGTTTTGAGCTGCATCTTATAAAATTATTTTGACAACCACAGGATGGCCCATTAGTCGTTGGTGATACTTACATTTTTTTAACATTGCATTTTTGCAGTAAGTGCGTTTTAGTAGCGAATTTCCATTAAACGCTTCAAAATTCAATTACCCAGTTTGCTATTAACCTAAGGTTCGTCAAGGGAAACGAGTTTTCTCGGAAATGTTTTAAGTTTATTTTCGGAAAATTTTTGTAGATTTTCAAACAAGTTATATTGGCAAAATATGGTACATTGTTCCTACTATATAGGTTATACCGGTAACCAAATTGATTCCTGCTTGCATTAAAGAGACATATTTTCTATTAAAAACATTGTAAGAAAATTTCATTCCATAACGCACTTGCTGCGTCCAGACTTTTTAATAATGAGACTATCCTTCAACTAGTTAGTAGAAAATTGTATTCGTATTTCATGTAAATCATATCAATTGTTATTCACTATGCTTATCATGTGTTGGGCTTGAATTTAAACAACACAAATCGACTTTAAATAAATGCAAAAAATACTTTGTTTTAAGCGAATTTTCATAAAATCTATGAATTATGTTCCAAACTTTATTATCACACTGTACATAAAGTGTTGAGGTTTTGTGACTCTAATATTAGTATTTCTTAAAAAAAGTGGGATAGTCATCAGTAGCAAGATAAAAACTCTATTATTTTGGGGAGCTTTCAGAATTATTAATTCCTTTATCAAGGAATTACTCTCTATGTTATTTTTTACTATGATTATCAGAATCTTGGCCACTATAAACACATCTTGTCTCATACCGTTAGCATTTTCGCACGGTGCCCCTTTTTTGGAACCAAAATAGTTTTAACAAACTCCTGGAGAGTTACCCGATTTATGTATTGCATTTGTTGGTTATAGTTTTGAAAATGTATTTGCTTGAGAGACTCAAGTCTAAGCAGTTATAATTGAAATTGTTTGCTTTTCATAATAAATTTAAGACTCGTATACTTGTGTAAATAATATAGTGAATACAAAGCACCTATTTCTTACACAAAGAGTATAATTTTAATAAACCTACAACGGTGGCATCCAATAAAGGTACAAGAACTAAGAGCAGCAGCAACACGCGTTTAGTTTAGTTAGTGCAGAGTGCAGTGCACATTCACTTCACGGCACCATAAATATCCCTAGAGCAACTTGTCACAGAGCACGAAATAAAGGATGTGTTCTAAGAACCGGGAATAAGAATATCTATGTATATACCCATTCTTGTGGAATACACGTTGGTTCAACAGTCTGCATTCAGCAGCATTCAACACTGAAACGGTAACATACAATATACAGATCTAGCTCTAGAATCAACTGGCTGGCTGCAGTTCTAGAAGGCCTGAGGCGTTATCTAAAGGCATGTGCACATTGTAAACAGAGATTAAGAGACTTCTACTTTACATATCTTAAATTTAGTGTAGTACCTATTTGCAACTTTTGGCGAATTTTAGTATAAAACATTAGTTTAAAAGATATCTGACTAATCAAAATAGTCCATGTTTACCTACAAATGTGTGGCGCACGTGCAGAACAAACATCAAATTTACAAAAAGTTTGTAAGCAATGGAATGTAAGTTCCAAGGTCATATTTACCGACACCGGCAAAAAATTCACGGAAGTCACGCTTTCAGAATTTCTTCAAATGAGCGCTAGTGAGTTATCCTTTGTGGTACCAAGCTATTTTAATAGCTATTTTAGTAGTCTCAAGCCGGGTACAAACCGTCATTCAGGTTTTGTTTTTGTTTTGAAACGGTCGTAGCAGAAATATTTTACCACAAACAAAAAATAGTGCTGCAAATTGAATCATAACTTCTACATAGCTCTGATAATTTACTGATAATTGAATTTAGGATCCATGACTTCCAATCAACCCACAAATAATCCAGACTATCAGGTTGTGAACAGCCACCTGTGCACCAAACTTGATGTCGATTGCTTAATTACAAAACAATTTAATATTTTACCTCTACATGATCAACCCCTACTTGAATTCCATGCAAAATATGAAGCTGACTTTGATTTGACCTTGAAAGTTATCGCCAAGATCAAATCCAAGATCACCATCACATAACCAGGAAAAAATCATTGTCTAGAGCGTTTCTCTCAGCGACTTGAACTTTCAGAGTTATTCTACTATTCTGTTACTTTTGTGAAACCACACAAGTGCTAAATTTTATGGTGAAATGTAAATTTTTTGATACTAAACTCTACGTAAACTTCATAATCTAATATAATATTCTTTCAAAACTAAATTCATATTCACCCCCTCGCATTCAGCCCCTACTCACTAGAGAATATTGGATGAATGATGAAATTGAACGTTTTCTAATACACAAACCCTGAAACGTTTACTCGAGTTTTAACGAAAAAATATCAGTTTTCACCAAATCACTCCCTTTAATTCCCTACTCCCTGGAGCGATTTTACCCAAAAACAATTCAAACCGTTCGTTTATCAGGTGCTAACTGTATACCAAATTTGAAGACGACATATCGATTCGATCTAAAGTTATCGTGGCTACAAACGACAGACATATAGACCGACAGAAAAACAATGTTCGTTCCCAAATCAGGTTCTCTATGTTTTGACACTTTTTATGACGTTTAAGCGAAAAAACAAATTTGAAACTTTTGCCACCCATGCCGTATTCCACACGTGTTGACGATGTGGAAGTAGTAACAACTATCGTTACATATATTTATAGCAGCATTTCTCAGTATTTGCGACCTAATTTGTAATCATAATTCGAATACCCCCCCCCCCCCATCTTACGTGCACAATAGCGGAAATTCTCGCACCTACGCGAGAAGTACCGATTTGTTTTGAACAGTCTAGAACGTCTACGCGGCGTGGATAAATGCTGTATCTTGTTCAGTTCCAGAAAGTTTCAGTCGAGTCGATCCTTCTGCCGTGAATATGTATGTTGTAATTTGCGTGGTAATTGCAATTCACAATATTCAAGTAGCAGTAGAGTGTATACAGTGTATACAGGATCATGGGTAAATTTTTAAGTAGGCGTAAGTGAGTATTTAACAGAACTGAAGCATCAACAAGTGCACAGACGAGAGTGGTTCTGAAACAAAGAAGAATATTTAAAGTTTGGGTTTTCCAGCACTGCAGTAAATGAAGAAAAAATGTCCCTTTGTGTCATTTGCTCAAAAATTTTAGCAGTAGACAGCATGAAACCTAATAAACTGTCAGGAAGTGACTAATCCTGGAGAGATTACCCGGCCTAATTTACCGTCATAGCCACTGCATTATATTACACCATAAACTGCAATTATCATTTGCGAAGGTTGGAATATTTTCCAACATTTTCCGTGGAGTAATATACGAAATCCGGCACGTCGAACAGAATAATTAGTAGGGCGGCGGGAGAGGGGGGGGGGGTAGAGGTCAATTAGGCGGCCGCTATTTTGAAAAAGAATTGTGGCCGGACGGAACGCCGACGGGGAGTTTTCAGTTCTAGAGTCGCGAGCAAGCGAGTACGTCGGCCATAAGTGGAATTGTAAAGTACGTAAGGTTTTAGAGAAGGAGCCCGCATCAGGGCGAGAACAGTATACCAGTAAGCAGAGCGAGGCCGCCGATTCACGAGGCCACCGCCGCAGCGTTTGTTTAGGGAACACCGTCACCAAAGAGTACCCCAGGTAGGTGAAAGCCAAATACTATTTAGCGAATCCGTGGTAGAAATGTTGAACGCTCCGCAATGACACTGGAAACCTTAGAGGGGACCGTTTCTTCCCTGCCTCCGTTGGCGGGCTGCTCGGGGAGTTAGGAGCAGCATTTCGAAGTTGCGGTTCCCCAGGGTTCGCGGAGACATTCGGCCGCACGAAGGTGTTGGAAGTCGCCCCTGTCGTAGTGATTGCATTATCTGGAACAGTGAAAAACAACCCTTCGGTTGGTCGCCCCCGTGTTCCTGTGGGAGAATCGTAACCAGTCCTGGGTTGTGGTAGATTCGTATTGCAGCGACTGCGCTGGTACAGATTGAAGCAACCAGGCGACGCCTGGCGTCCCGAGCTGTCCGCGGCCCCGTTCGGACGGGGTGTAAATCCGGGAACAGGGGTGGGCATCTTCCGCAACGAATTATATTTTAGTATGCAGCTAGCTTAACTTGATGTAGTGTGCGACACACCTTGTATGCTGAATGTCCGCTTGGGAGCACCCGCTATTATTCACTACCTTGCTACCACTCCGTTGTTTTCTTTTGTAAATAGTTACTTAATCGATTTTATTTTAATTTACTCGATATTTCATTTAATCTCTCCAGAATATCCACCCAAGTAGCCTTTAACAATACATATCTAATAAAGGCCATAACGAGAAGTCCCGGGGGACTTCGTCTTAACTTAGGAGGACCCTGTCTCCACTAGAATCTACCCTGGGCTTGCGTGTCCGTCGACAGTGACTTGGGAAAGGGGTGAGTATCCCGAGAGAGCACGCATACTCCCTGAAGAAAAACTCTATAGCGTTGGCGCTCGAACAGGATCCCGTCGTAAAGCCGTGTCCCGGGAGTCAGCCCGAAAATTCCCCATAGTAGGGAAAGCTATTATTAACCCCCGGCCACCCCAAGTGGCCGTCTCAAAACTTAAATGATATTTAGAAACGCTTCATAGTGCGTATGTGCACAAACCCGAAAATTATTCGAATTACATTAAAAATCATATGAAAAACAAAAGCATTTTTTAAAAAACTTTGTCTGTGAATGAAAAAGATTACTTGCTTTTTACAAAGTTTTATTTCAAATAGCCGGGTGTAAAAAGCCTCACACCATTGGTGAAGAGCCTACTCTGCCAGCCGCAATTGAGATCGTTGAAACTCTTTTTGGAGATAATCTTGCCAAACAATTACAGCCCATACCTCTATCATATGATACTGTTGCCGGTGGACCTGGTGATGTAGCTAAAGATGTACAGCATCAGCTTTTCGGGAAGTTGCGTGAAAATGTTGCTCGATTTTGTGATGGTATGTCAGCAGTAGAAGAACTACTATTCTGCAAACCAATAGAACTCAAAGCAACAGCACTTGCATTATTGACTATTAAATGATTTTCTGAACCAGGCAAACATAAAGTGAAAAAAATGCGTCGGAATATGCGCAGATGATGCTCGTACAATGGAAGATTCCAAAGTATACAAGCAGTTGTGAAACAAAAATCTCCACAGTGTATCCGGACACATTACATGATCCACAGGGAAATTGGTCTTGGTCTAAATATTCTACCAACGACAGTGATAACCGTGGTAAATTGTATAAAAATGAGACCCTTTAAGTCAAGATTTTTTCTGCACTTTGTAAAGGCCTGGGTGCAGTACATTCAGCGTTACTCTTTTATTTCGAGGCAAGATGGTTATCACGTGGGATATTTTTTCAACGTGCTTATGAATTAAGAGGTAAAATCCCTATTTTTTCTAGAATAGGAAAACTGACCGGAAGCTGAGAAGTTTCGAATTGATTTATTTCTGATGAAATTGAGCTATCTGGTCGACATATTCGAGAATTTAAATTATATAAAAATCGTATATAAATGTATTCTATCGCTTTTAATTCAGTTATTTTTTTAAAATAATATATAGATTTTCTATTTTCTCTCAATATGCTCGCACCCCTATTTTGTTTTATGACGCCCCCCTAAGGAGGCGTTCTCCACAGGTTAAAAACCTCTGATTATAGAAATCTTGTTCTATTGAGCAGAAATGTAGAATATTGTTATAGATATAGATAGATAGAAAATAATAACAATTTAATTGTTGCATTTATTTCATTAATTTATTTTTTTGCCCAAAAAAGAGTTTTTGCATTTGGCACAATAACTATGGCACTTTTTATCGTTCTTTCTTGGACAATAACTGCAACGTCGGAATGGCTTTTCCTTGTTTGGAAAGGCAATTTTGCTTTCCCAAGGTACTAGTTGCCTCATAACATTTACTACTCTTCTTTTCAAACCGTTCACATTTTGCTTTGTTCATTCTACCCATTCTCTACTACACATGTTTAACTAGCTGGCAAAGATGGTTGATCTAATGTTACAAAAGTCTTCAATAACCTACCATTTTAAGCAAAACAATTTTCCACGTCAGAGATCAAAGAAAATTACAAAAATACCCATTGCAAAAAACGAGTTACGATATGGGTGAGTATTTTAATGCCATTGATTTGCGGCTTATATTGACTTAGGCTCACTCTGAAAAAGGCTACCTTTTAATTATATTTTGGATGTTTCTGTTTATATTTTATGAGGTTTTATTCTTTGTGGGCTAACATTTTCAAGGAAAACTTCGAGACAAAACCCACAATTCATCCTAACTTAAAGCAACCTGTTGGTTAAGATACGTTGACGACATTTTCACTGTTTGGCCATACGGACGAATTACTTTCTTACCTCAATAACATCAACCCCCAAATCCAATTCACCCTGGAAATAGAAAATAATTTTTCTTTGCCTTTCTTAGATGTACGCATCACTAAGAACCCAGTCAGAGTTTTTTTTTACACTGTGTACCGAAAACCAACCCCCACTAATTGTTATCTCACCATCACCCATCGCAACTAAATTCCGTGGTTCAAACGCTAGTAATACGATCCCTTAGGTTAACGAACAACAACAATAAACACACAGAATTACACTTTTTAAGACAGACATTGCCAGAAAACGGATACGATAACAATTACATATTACGAAAGATTAGAAACGCACAACAACAAACCACGACACCAAAAGAACAGACAGAATCCAGACGCCAACACACAGCGTTTTTACCATACATTAAAGGTGTCACCGACAAAATCAGCCAAATTTTTAGAACCCATAATATCAAAACCATATTCACAACAGAGCAAAATTTGTCAAATCTGATAAAAACTCCCAAGGATACGATTCCAAACGAATCCCACGGAGTTTGCGAAAGCCCTTGTTCCGACTGTTCCCGAACTTATGTAGGACAAACAAATAGACGCATCCACAATAGAATATATGAACACACCCTCGCAGTTATAATATCCGACCTCTCATCGGCGCTGGCCACGCATCATATTCATACAGGACACAAAATAGACTTCGATAATGCCAAAACAATAGCCTCGGTTTACAACTTTAAAACCAGAAATATCCGCGAAGCGATCGAGATCGAAAAACGTCTCTATTGTTTAAATAAGAGAGATGATGATTTTCGTCTTCTGATTACTTGGAAACCTATTATATCTTCATTACAAACACACAAAAAGACAATAAACTCAATAGACAATTTTATTTCCCCGTTACCTGACTCAACAAATACCTGTAATCCTAATCCTTTAAGTGTCGTGACCAAAGGCCCTTAACTTAATTGACCGTGACCCGACTAAGTACACTAATAACGAATCAGGTAGACGAAACGGTACATACAATATAAGACTTGCAACGAACTGTTAGATAACTCTTAGGCCTAGGGTTGAACACACTGAAACCCTAAAAACGATGTTAGGCGAGATTTCGGGAGTAGGCAGATTGAGGCCCCGTAATCGAGCTACAACAACCCAACCTACCTTTGTCCATCGCGCTAAGGAGTAGCAAGGTTGAGGCACTAGAGTTCATGTCTTTATATTTCCTTTACCTCTTGAAAATGGCTCCAAAACAGGAGCCGAAACGTCGAGTTTTAATAAATTCTGGATGCGGTTCAACCCGAGTACCAAGTATGTCTCATATACATACATACATATATATATATATATATATATATATATATATATATATATATATATATATATATATATATATATATATATATATATATATATATATATATATATGTGTGCGTTTCTGTGTCACACCGATAACTCAAAAAATAATGGGCGGATTTTGATTAAATTTGGTAAGTACCTTCCTGTTGTAAACGGCTTGGCTAAGTTCGTTAAGTTTCAGTTTCACCCGTCATTAACCTTCTTTTTACTAAAATATTTTCAGAACATTCATTTCAAATAGACCCTTTCTCTGATGCTTTGACAGTAGTTTAACGGTCTATTATTTTAAGCTCATTTTCATAGAAAAAAATTCGTTAATGAAGAGACCGCGACTTTTGAATTTTAAAAAGATTTTTTCAAATGCGTGCACATTAGGCCCCCAAAAATCCATATCGGAGTTTAGTTTCAGTTTTTATCTGTTTACATATATACCGGGTGACGCATTTCTACGGTAAAGCACAATATAATTGTTATTATGCAAGATACAAGAAAAAATTGTGTACGTAAAGTGTAGGGTGTCTTGAGCTGCATCTTATAAAATTAGTTTGACAATCACATATCCCATGAGTCGTTGGTGATACCTACAATTTTTTGTTGAATATTCTTTATATTATTGAATTTTTGCTTTTTTCATCGAAATATGATGAAAAAACTTTTTGTTAAAAAAAATTCGAGACGCAGTAAGTGCGTTTTGGTAGCGATCTTTCATTAAATGCTTTAAATTTCAATAACCCAAATTGCTATTAATCTAAGGTTTGCTGGCTAGGAAACCAGTTTCTCGGAAACATTTAAAGTTTATTTTCGGAATTTTTTTAACATTTTCAAACAATAAGTTTTTTGATTAATATGGGACACTGTTTCTACTATATAGATTATTTCGGTAACCAAATTGATGCCTGCTTTCATTAAAAACATATTTGCTATTAAAAACATTTTAATTAAAAATCACTTCCATAACGCACTTGCTGCGTCCAGACTTTTTGTAATCGCAGTAACGGGCTCTACGCTCAGGTGGGCATTTGTAATTGTTATTACTTGAGTGAATAAAGTATTGTTATATTATTAGTATTAATATATTATTATGAATATATTATTATTATTATTGCTAATATTTGTCTAATTGCTTGTTAATAGAACGTAATATTTAAAGTACATGACACAAAATAAAATGGTACTGTTGTGATTTTATAATATTACTTTAATTCTACGAGAGATCAATTATTTCCAAATAAGCGAGCATCGGAAATGTTAGTGTATCATCTCCATATCACTTTACATATTTAAAAGCGATGTAGTAGAAAATTGCTGTGAAAAAAGCTTTAATATAGTGACTATAAAACCGGCGATAATATCGTTAAATGTCATCACAATAGGCAGATAATTTGAATAATCAGCATATCGCAGACAAAGGATTTAACGAACGGGGAAACGAGGAATTCATAAAACAATTGACAATATCTTGTCATTTATGTCAACACACAGACGCCTCCGTCGTCTCTGTGACATACATTCCTGTGACTTGAATTCACAAACAGGTTACTAACAATCTATTTAAAAAAATGACTGAAGAAGCTTCTGAATTATGGGATCATGGCATGGATAAGGGAAAATTAAAATAAATTTCATTTACCCATTTACTGGTTCTTTGGCACTCATTTACCCCAGCCCAGAGGAGTGAACACGAGGCGCATTATGAGAGGGGGTGGGAATGAAAAAACTGATGGGAAAACACCACCTCCCGCAGTCACAGTTAAAACAGGCTACAAATCATAACAACCCTCGCCGCGTCGTCAGGGGCGACTCGTGATACAGAATATTTAATCATTTCTCCAGATAAAGATGAAATATATCCCTTACAGCATACTTTTGACTTCTCGAAAATAGCCTTTTGATAGGCTGTGAAAACAACTTTGTTTATTGCTCAGAATACATTTCCTCGGGCACTCTCGAATAAAATTGGATATATTTAAAAAACAATTTCAATTTTTACATTATTCTCAAACTTTCAATGTTATCTTCTGCAACCATAATTTAACGTATTTCCGACGTCATACAATTAATTATAAAATCTTGCGCAATGACATAAGTTTGGTGACGATACAATATTCCGATGTTACTTGCATATATTTCTTAATATCTTATATACCGGGTGACCCATTTTAATCCGTCCACCTAAATATCTTTTCAGGTAAGGATACAGACAATGTAAAATTTGATAACAATTATGTCTAGTTGTGACTTATAGGTATGTATGTATTTTTGTTTATTCAATGTGAGTCTATTTCGGCGACTGTAACCAATCTTTGACGCCAGGCAGCAGTTTTCGTGACTATCCTGGCGATTTTACTGAACCACAGCCTTTCTGCAAGTAGGGCAGGGATCATTAACGTGCCTGACTTTGCATGGTTCTCTAGGGCGACCGCTTTACGCCTTCTCAGAAGGGCGGAACGTGGAGACCTTCAACTTGCTCGAACAAAATGCCACAACCTGGGTGGATGTTAATTTTACAGTATTTACTGATGCAATATATGTATGTATGAAATGGTCCTCTACGGATATGCGGATCCAGACCCCTTGGGTTCAGGGGCACACGCTCTTACTACATGATCACCAAGGCTGCTATGGCTGAAAAGTAAAAATTAAAAAAAATAGTAAAATAAAATAAAACCATAAATAACAGTTTGAAAACTTCCTTTTTTTACGGTTAGTACTAAAAAGCAAACAATAGTTTTGTTTTTAAGAAAATTATTTTAACGAATTTTCTAATTATGCGTAACTAAGCAGAGAGGCAATTATATAAAAAAGAGACGCGAATTATGTAGATAAGGGCAGCCGCCCCACACTGTTTTGTTTAATCATGCATAACTAGGTTTGAAAAAAAATGTTTCATAATATACTTTAGTAGTAATTGACAAAAGTATGTTATAAAACATTTTTTAGTGTAGGTAAAGGTTAAATTTCGTAAACATAATTTGACAGTTTCAGACAAGAAAACTTGCAATTCTCCATGGAAACACTTGGATTTCAGAACTGGTCAGAGAACTTAGCTATTTTCCAGTGTAATGAAAAACCTCAAGCCTGTACGTGGCGTAAAAGCTTCGAAAACCATATTGTCGCTTTGGAGGAGGCAACTGTTTTATATAATTTCTTCAAAATAAGCGCAAATTATGGCCCTTAGAAGTTAGAGCACATATTCGTAAACAGTTTAATTTTTAACATTGATTTAGTTATGTGCTGCTGCTCTATCCTGCTGGAACCATCTCAAATTCGCTGAAACTTGCGGGTGCTCGATCAGAGTATTTTTTGTCAAAGTTAATGTGACAATATTTTGGAAGAGTGCTAAATAACTATCTCCATTCAAACTACCATCAATGATAAAGGGACCAATGAAATGGTTCCCAACTATTGCAATCCAAACATTAACCTTTCCAGGGTATTGCGTACCTTATCTCTGGAAGATCAGTGTCAGCAGAATAAACTGTGTACCAGCTTTAAGTACGTCTATGCCTAAGACGCGTAGCCCAACAGCCAATATGGACACCCAGCTATTGGAAATTATTTAAAAAAATGAACGAAGGACCTAAATTAGCACGAGAAGAAGCTAGAAAAAGAGATAGACAAGCAAAAGAAGAAGTGTGAAAAATAGATGAAGAAGTCACAAAAGGAGACGAAGAAGCCAGAAAAGGAGATGAAGAAGCAAGGGAATAAACGAGAAGATGAGATGAAGAAACAAAGAAAATTCTGCAAGAACAAACCAGCAGAATTGAGAATATTACTTCATGTGTAGACGAACGTATGAATAAGGTAAAAGACGACATCTTCCAACAAGTAGAAAGTCGCATAAGGGGTATCAGCGACGATATACACGACAAGCCGATAAGTGTGCAAGAGGTACAAGCGGAGGTACATGAGAAAATGCAATCACTAGAAAAGAAGTATAATACCTTAGTCAAGCCAGTCATCAGACTCGAAGATAGCCAGGTCGTAAGAATTAAGGTCTACACATTTGATGGCTCAGTCTCAGGTGTTATTTAGCTACGCCAGTTCGAAGCCGCTGCTGCAGCAAATGGTTGGGGGAGAGAGAGAGAAAGCGACATCGTTAATTGTAGCTCTTAGACGACATGCCCTAGATGTACTTCAAGGTATTCACAGGGAAGAACCGTTGAGTTTTGACAGCATTAGACATCAATTAGAGATGAGTTTTGGCGACCGGCATTTACAACAGCTGCATCGATTGCAATTTAAAAATCGTTGTCAGAAATCGGGCGAAACCCTCCAACATCTCCACGCCGACGTTGTCAGACTGACACGATTAAATATCCCCATAGCTCCGATAGAGTTTTTAAATGAGAGCAAACCTTCGTTGACGGCATCAGATATATGGACACCCAACAGGAGCTGAGGATGGCGAGACACAAAAAGTTGAACGATGCATTACACATTCCTTGGAGTTTGAAGCAGTCAAGCAAGCGTTAGAAAGTAATGTGAAAGTTCAAGAAGAAAATAAAACAGATTCATCCAAGATCGTGGAGCTACTAGACAAAATAGCAGAGCAAATTGGGCACCCAATAAAAGCTCATCGTGCAAATGCCTTGCGCATTTGGAACTGCGGCAAAGTGGGACATATAAGGGGCGAATGTTGGGCTCTAAGATCACGCGCAAGGAAGAAAGTGAAGCTAAGGCCGGTAACCGTTTCTCAGATTAGCGATTCCGGGAGCACTCTAGTCGTAGACGGATACGAAAGCGGCAATAAGACGCAGATGGTCGTCGACACTGGCACACCTAGGACTATTATTCGCCGCGACGTAGTACCAAGATGGCGAGTAAGAGAGTCAGACAGAGTGTACAGAGTAAATGTATCCGGTGGTGATCGGATACATGTATTTGGCGAAACTGACAAATTGGGACATGGAAGGCAAAGCAGAGAGCCATAGTCGCCGCCATATCAGATCCGACTTTAATTGTCTTGGACATACTTCAAGGTCAGTTGCGCTAAACTTCATTTTGGCACTAACATCCTGGCAATTGGCGGTGAAAAAATAATAGTGTCGCCTGAAAATAACCTGGTAGTGCGGAAAATCACCACAGAAGAAAATACTAATGTCGGTCCTGAAACTGTCATTCCAGTGAAGAGAGCTGTGAGAGGAAGAGACGGCCCAATTACCCGGTCAGAAGCAAGTATAAAAGAGATTATGGGAGAAGTACAAGACGAAGGGTATAAAGACCATGTAAGTGTGAAGCCAACCCCGAAAAAGGTCAGTGAACACCCTTGTTGGAACAGAGCTTATGTCAACAGGAAGATTAGGGTCTGCAGATATATTTGTGATAATAGAAACAACAGAACAAAAGCAATTGTGCAGAAGAACTAGTACAACGTAAGAACTTCTCTTGAAGAGAGCTCCGACATATTGACAAGAAGGAAAGCCACCAATTCTGCTGTACGAATGCACATACGAGTAGAAAGCGACGGCATGAAGACTCTTCATAACGTGCGAACTAATTCAGCTGCTTTTAAAGAAGGAGGTCGGATGTAGTTCTACAATCCAGTACGACGCAAGGGACGGTCACCGAAACTATAGAAATTATGAGAAGGTCCGTATAAGGTGGTCAAAAGAATCGATGACGTTGTCTATTGCATTCAGAGGAGCCCGAAGAGCAAGATGAAGGTTGTCCATTTGCACAGGCTTACACCATACCAAGAAATAACAGGATTCGACCGAGAGGATTAAGAGGAGGGCAGTGTCACACCCGTCTATGAAAGTTATGTTTATGAACTTTGTTACTTCTATGGTCAGAGGCCGGTTGTCAAGTATGTTGGTAACAGCGAACACTCTGGAGTTATATTTCTAGAAGGGGCCAGAAGTGACAGGTATAGAACAGTGGAGAAGGTCTAGAATCTCTATGGAGAGTATAAATAGACGAATGCCACATAGAGTGAGTTAGTTCTGTATTGAGTGTTAACTGATCCTAGAGCATTAGGCAGGTCGGCAGTAAGTGTTGGTGTATAAGAAGCGATCATAGAATGCGGACAGTGGAATATAGTTCTAAGGGCATTTAGTAAAAAAGTTCGAGACGCAGCAAGTGCATTATAGTAGTGAATTTTCATAAGAATTGTACAGTATTAGGAATGTATATTATTAAAACTAATTCCTTAAATTCAAATGCATCTTGGAGATTCGTTTTAGAGATCCCAGTAAGCGATTACTTGAAAAAATGTCTATTTTCTATGGAGCTAGAAAATTAAAATTTGGTACATATATGTAAATACTGCAAGTCGCTTGAAAAATTGTGTTACAAATTTCATTAGTTTTCCAGAAAGAAAAGTAATTATTCACAAACGGAATGTATGTGCCAAATTATCAATATGGTAGGTATTTTTCCTTATTAATTGCTTGGATGGTTTTGTTTTAGTCAACCCAATCGAACTAGCTTTTGCAAACGAAACAACCAAAAAGGTATTTTACATAAGTTTTACTATGGCTCAAGATTGAAGATTATAGCTTAATGGGAAATTGAGTTATCGCAGTTGAAATATTTTTACGAAAATTCTCTACCACAACGTACTTGCTGCACCCAGACCCCCTTATATTATCGATTATTTACCGCTGCGGTATACATACGTTTTTAAATGATAAAATATTGTAGCTCTCTATGTGAGACTGACAAACAAGGCACCCTCAACTTAATTTTTGGAAAAATATTTTAAACAAATGAAATGAACAACAATTTAAACATAAATTGAAAATCTTGGTTCGCAGCTTCATCACGGGGGTTCTCCACCCTCTTCTATATGCCTACAATCACCCTCAATGCATAAACAAGAACAATAAAAACAAATAAAATTTCTTTGGAACAACCACAAGAAAGTTGTGGGACCTGCGGTGAATAAGGGTTATGGGCGAAGTAAACCGGATTTTAAGGAAGTATAGCTGCAAAATGGGTAAAAGGTAGCTTATAGAGGTCCAACTAAGCTGGTTTTTTCGAACTTTCCGCTCACATTTCCTTTTTATCTTCTTCCCCGCCTAGCACCCCTATTCACTCCTGGTCCTATAACTTTCTTAGGGGCCGTTTGCAAGAAATTTTTCTCATGGTATGTGCATCCAGAAAGGGTTCTAAGTATGTTTCTGATTTTTTTCTAAAAGTCCCCCTTGTGCTAAACTGCAAATTTATCGAAAATTTTATTTTAATTCCCCAAAAGAATGTATCTGCCAAATTATAAACGTCGCAGGTATTTTTCCTTACTAGTCACTTGGATCATTCATTTTAGTCAACTCAAACGAACCAGGTTTCTGCAAACAAAATAACAAAAAAAGATTTTAACAAAAAATTTGTGGTTATTTTTCAAATCTAGTACCCACGCTGCCTTTATATGGGATTTACTATGTATCAAAACTGAAGATTCTAGTTTAATGGGAAATTGAATTTTCATTATTTGAAATATTTTTACAAAAATTCGCTACCATAACGCGCTTGCTGCACCTAAACTCTTTTAAACCCTTCTTTACTATTAATGCATCTATACTTTTTGAAAATGAAATAAATATAAACAGTACAACATTTTGAAATTATAATTTCAATAATTTATACTGTACATCTGATTATATATGTAATTTAAACTGTTTTATGATATTATGTAGTTTCATTTACTTCAAATGTTGCATAAAGAGTAAAAGCTAAGAGTAAAGAAAACCATAAGTGCCTAGGTACCCTAGGTATTATACTTATGTTAGTTGGTAATGCAGTACTTAGATGCATTGATTAAGAACCTGAATCTAATGTACACAACTACTTTCTTATTTGTTTGATTGGATGTTATCATCATAATATACTACAGTCACAGTCGACGCCCAAGGGCATTTGTTAAAATTATGTTAAAATTAAAAGTTGGATTATTATTTACTTACCATTTGTATTCTAGGTAGTTGTTTTATATTCTGAGATTCTAAAGTATTAGCAAAGTCGAATTCGAGCTTATGCGCAGAACATACACGTTTCTCTCATGACTCCTATCAGTTAACAAATAGTGGTGTTGTCAGATTTAACTAGAGAGATGGAGATGGCTTTTACATACCGTGAAAATAGGAAGTTTAATATTTATACATAACAAAACGTAGTTCTAGATTGCTTTTAAACAAATTGAATCACTTTCATTAAAATTTCTATTTATTTACATTTTCATGATACCTACAGATTTAGATGAGAATTGTCGTAAATAGCAACCCCGCGGATAGTTTATTGTGACATATTTTCGTAGCCTGTTTAAAAATTACCTCATTTGGAGAATTTGTTTGCAATGGCAGCGGAACCCTGTTTTATCTGTCTGACCTTGTCTAACATTATAGGCATTTAGAAGTAATTTCAGGTCATATAGTAGATTATTGATTTTTTATTTAGCTATAACTCAAGATCTTCTGAACCAATTGAGTTCAAATTTAGTAGGTAGGACCACTTGTACAATGTGTAGTGACTGTCAAGTTTTAGTTTAATATTTTTAGTAATTTAAAAGATATTGCGTTTTTTCTAAAATAATTTGAGTGTCAAAAGTGTCAGCCAAGCTATTAACAAAATGCAGGGAATTTCCAAATTTGGTTTCGATTGGTGAAGTATTTTTTGAGTAATCGGTTAGATACAGATATATATATATATATATATATATATATATATATATATATATATATATATATATATAAACAAATAAAAAATCACAAAAGGTACAGCAAACAAATGAAGTGTATAAATAAATTTATTTTCCATCATGTTACTAAAAAAGTTTCAGAAATTTCATTTCAAATAGACCTTTCCTCTGATGCTTTGGCGGTAGTTTTAGTTAAGTTTATGGTTAGTGGTATATAATTGTTAGCTAATTTTCGTAGAAAAAATTCCTTATTGAGGAGATTGCGACTTTTCAATTTTAAATAGATTTCTTCAAATGGGCGCAAACTAGACCCCCAGGTTTCATTTCCGGGTTTAGTTTCAGTTTTTATCTGTTTACATATATACAGGGTGACGCATTTCTACAGTAAATTTCAATATAATTGTTATTATACAAGATACGAGAGAAAGTTGTATACGTACATTATAGGGTGTCTTGAGCTGCACCTTATAGAATTATTTTGATAATCACAGATGGCCCATAAGTTGTTGGTGAGGAAACTAGTTTTCTCTGAAATATTTTAAGTTTATTTTCGAAAAATTTTTAACATTTTAAACAATAAGTTATTTTGATAAAGTATGGTACATTGTTTCTACTATATAGGTATACCTGTAACCAGATTGACGCCTGCTTGGATTAGAGGGAAATATTTGCCATTAAAAACATTTTGATGAAAATTAACTTCCATTCCATAATGCACCTGCTACGTCCAGACATTTTTAATATTATCTATGTATCTTATCCACAGATTAATAAAGTAGCATATAATGAAGCTTTGTTGCAGAATATCAACGGAGAACTGTTTCATGAATCGAATCAACAGGAGCCAGTGTTTATTCAGTGATGTGATTAGTAACAATCTAACAGCCCCTCAAGTTTACATAAAAATGTAATAAAAAGCATAAGAACGCTGTCGGCATTGTTATCGTACAGCTATATACTATGTTGCCAGATTATACTCATCGTTGTGTATTTGGTGGCACTGATTCTTTTCTGTTTTTTTTTAATCCAGTTTTTTGCAACGTTGTGCCTAATAAAAAGTGTATACTTTAAATAGGTGTGGCCCTAATACGGATTCCTGCGGTACGCGGATATTTACATGTACTGGTTCATATCTTTTATTATAACTGCATTAACTCTTTGTTTGCCTTTAATTTGTACTTAAATCGTGTTACATTTGTAATCAACTTATAGTTGATTTGGTTTGATTTTATTTAGCAGATCAATCAGTTCTTTTGTCTAATATTATTTTACTGGCATTATGTTATATCATTTTTATCGAATTTATACGCTTATGCTTAACTTCCAGATAATTTGATAATGGTAAAAACGACACTGCGAGGAAGAAGGCAAAATTTATTGGCTATAATGTGTCACATAATTACTTTTTGACAGCAATCTTTAAACGATACATGCCGTGTAAAAAGATGCAGACCAAGAGTAAATCTTCTCGAAAATCTGGCACAATTAATATGCAAAAGCAATTATGAAGCTGAGACAGCTGCTGGAGACAGAGAGTCATGTATTTGAATATAATTGACTCGTTAACTAACTACTTTTCTTTTGTAAACATTTTTATGAAAATTTGTTACCATATCATGTGCTGAGTCAAAAAATTTCATTATTATATCACAGGTGATAAAACACGTGTAAAGAGTAAGACAGAATTGACATTGAAGAATTAATAAAAACATTCACTAGCACTGACGCAAAATCTTTGACATCGGCAACAATGCAAAATAAAATGATGTGGTGAGTGAACATCCATATCAGCGACGACATCGCTGGTAGCCGGATGCGCAAGGCTGCAGATGAGCTCGCAGAACAGGAATGAAAAGACATCATGGCATAGTTGTAGCAACAAAGGACTGATTACAAGAGTACAGGCGGAGAATCTGTCAAAACGCTCACCCCAGGGGACACACAAATTCCTAAATACGGACGGGCAAATGGTAGCGATGTTATGAAAGAAACAGATCCTAGAAAATACAACCGTGTACAATCCCATACAGCGTGACGTTTGTTGAGTTGAGTTGTTGAATTAGATATTTTAAAACTTTAATTTTAATATGGTAGCCACATTATTAACTCCAAAATTATTTCGTCTTTAAAAAACTAAATTTTGTGCAAATTTTTATAGGTTGTCATCTATTATGATCTACATTTTATATAAGTTTATTTGACGTAGAGGGTATGTGTCCCAAAGACATAATAAACCTCACCGTTTTGCCGCTACAAGTTTGTTTACATGTTTCTTAAACAGATGGTGATAGATATATGTCCGCCAGTGGGAAATTAAAATGGAGTTTTGAAGAAAATAATGAGGATTCGTAGCAAGTTTTTAGCCAAGCAGTTTTCAGTGTTTAAGGCTACGTAAAATAAATCCCCATTCTGTAAACACCCTGTACAATATGTGATCGGTACATATTTGAACTTACAGCGCAGAAGGCTCCAAATCTAGATGAAAAAGTAAATTTAAAACATTTGATAATTTAGTAAATATGTGCATTTTTTTACATTCCATATTTAAAAAATTCTGGACGCAGCAAGTGCGTTATGATAGTGAATTTTCATTAAAATGTTTTTAATAACAAATATGTGTGTTTTTTGAAGAAAGGAGGCATCAAATTTGGTTACCAGTATAATCTATATAGTAAAAACAATGTGCCATGTTTCATCAAAATAAATTTATTGTGTGAAAATGTACAAAAATTTCCAAAAGTAAACTTAAAGTGTTCCCGTAAAAACACGTTTCTTGGTCAACCTTATAGGTTAATAGCAAATTGAGCTGTTCAAATATGAAACATTTGATCAAAATTCGCTACCATAACGCACTTGCTGCGTCTAGAATTTCTTTTCTTACGAACATGCATTATATCTCGATGGAAAATGCAAAAATGCAATAACATAAGGCGTGTTTGATTAAAAAAAAAAGGAAATTTGTATCACCAACGACTTATGGGCCACCCTAAGATTGTAGAAATATTATTTCAAGATGTAGCTCAAGACACCCTATAATTAATATATACAAATTTTTTTCATATCTTATATAATAACGGATATATTGAGCTTTATTGATTTTTTACGAAAATTCGACAAAAATTATATACCATTAAACGATAAACTCTATAGCTAAGACTACTGCCAAGCATCAGAGAAAGGGTCTGTTTGAAATGAATTTTCTGCACATATTTTAGTAAAATGAAGGACAATGACGGTTGAAATTAAGACTTTAGGGTTTGTAAAACATCCTTCTCCAGACATTTTATTTCTATAGCCCGTATTAGATTCAAGTTATTTCCTAAATAGATTCAAGTTATTTCCTAAATGTTGCCAAAACCCCAATTTATTTTTCTTAAAATGCCTTTTTGTCTTTTGACTTACATAGCTAAATTTTGGTAGGTAGCTTACTTATAAGGATATAAACCAGCGTGATTGCCCTTACTTTGTTAATTCCGGAGATATAAAATTTTTTCGAAAGAAAACACAAAATTTTCCGGGAAAACCTAGGCAGATTTTCCTGCTTAACGAACTCATCCAAGCCATTTGCAAAAGGAATTTTTTCAACAAATTTAATCAAAATCGGCCTATTATTTTTTGAGTTATCGGTGTAATACATATATATATATATATATATATATATATATATATATATATATATATATATATATATATATATATATATATATATATATATATATATATATATATATATATATAACATATAAAAATTGAAACTGACCCCGGATATGTTTTCTGGTGGGCCTAATTAGCGCTCATTTGAAGAAATTTTTTCAAAATTCAAAAGTCGGGATCTCCTCATTAGTGAATTTTTTTTTAAGAAAATTCACTAAAAAAGTAAATATCTCAGAAACAATAGACTATAAACCTTTTACAAAGTGAAACTTTTCTATGTAGATTTCATAAGTCCTATTAAAATAATTTTAATGTAAGTAAAAGTAGGTATAGCAGAGAATTAAGAGTACAATAAGAACGTGGCTAGTTATAACGGATCCTCGGTTTGTCTAGTAGCAAAATTAATTAAAAGACACAGAACGAAAAAATGTTAGCAGAATCCACGACATTCGGAAAAAATTAAGTAGACAAGAAGTTTGTCTACTTACCATTTCCAAGAATTCCAAGGGATCCAAGAGTATTTTTAAGAGAGCTGATTTGCAGATAAATTTTTTGACAAAAAGGAAATTTAATAAATTGCTGGTAATGCAAAAGATAGGGATAAAGCCGTCAGGTATCTATAAAATAAGTTGTAAAGATTTGAATCTTAGATACGTTGGGCAAATCAAAAACCATTGACACCATATTTGAGGAACATATGGCACAGCTGAGCTACGGTACTATGGACAAGCCATGCGAGGCCCAGCATATTTGGGATAATAATCACCATATATATAGGGTGGCGCACTGAAAACGAAACAGACCGATTTGCGTCCAGCAAATATTTTTTTAAGAAACGCTGAAACAAGTCAATTTTAATATTGAGGGGGACATGTTTTGACATAAAATTAAACTTTGTCACATCAACATGGTGGTGATAACAATCCTTATATTTTAAATAGGGAACATGGGTCGAGTGTTACATCATTTGAAAGCTTTTTCTTTTCTGAATTCAGCACACTAATTTTTTTGGAAGTTTTATCAACTTGTTTAAAAATTATTCACAGTTGAAGATGCAAAAACGCATTTCACTCATTCCGATAAGAAATGTGCTGATAGTCAATGTTTTGTCGGTTTGTAAACAAAAAATTGACTATCAGAACATTTCTTGTCGGAATGAGAGAAATGCGGTTTATTATTTCAGTTTATCGATCGGTTTGGTACTTGATAGTACTACCGAAAATTAATTTCACAATGGTGTATTCTGTAGAAGAAAGAGTTGAAATAATTACTATTTTTTCAAAAACGATGAATGGACCAACCGTACCGCAAATTTATTTAATGAACGACATCCGAACAGACATGTTAAAAGAAAATACATTTTGGAGCTAGTTGCAAAGTTTCGACAAAGTGGTTCAGTAGCCAACAAAAAAACGGGATCCTGAACGTGAATTTCCGGTTAGAAATGAGAATACTGAGATTGAAGTTTTAGGACAAATCGCTGCAGACCCAACTTTGAGCACGAGAACATTGTCCACTGTTTGAAACATCAAAAGAAGAACTATTTAGCGAATATTGAAGCACAATAAATTTCACTCGTATTAAATTCATCTTGTACAACAACTGAATGAAGATAATTTTGATCGGCGGCTAGAGTTTTGTGAAGTTATGACTGCACAAATAGCTGATAACGGGAACTTTCTGTTCAATGTCTGTTTTTCAGACGAGTGTACGTTTTTATTAAACTCTACAGCCAATCTCCATAATTGTCGTTATTGGGCAGATAATAATCCAAGAAATTTTCACGAAGTCCACACTCAAACTGCACAGAAATTGAATGTCTGGAGTGGCATTTTTGGAGACTGTTTAATCGGACCAATTTTTCTAGATGGCAATTTGAGTGGCGAAACGTATTTGGAGTGACTAGAAGATATCGTTTACCCTCTACTAATTGACATTGTTGAAAATTATGATCGCTATCAAGAAAATCAATTAGTGTTTCAACAAGATAAAGCACCTCCGCATTTTTTACAACGTGTTAGGGAGTTTTTGAACAGAGAGTTTCCAGAGCAATGGATTGGGCGTAGAGGTGCTATTGAGTGGCCCCCTAGATCACCGGATTTAACTCCTTTAGACTTCTTTCTATGGGACCATTTAAAGAGTAGAATTTTCGCAGCAGAACCAGAGTCTCTGGAAGAATTACGACGACGCATTCTCGAAGAATGCCGTCTAATAACTCCACAAATGTTCCAGAATGTCAGAGCTCGTTTACAAAATTTGTACTTTTGTGTGGAAGCTGGTGGTCAATAATTTGAACACTTACTTAACTGAATAAACATTTTTGAACGTTTGGTTTTGTTTTTTAGTTTTTTTTAACGAATAATTGACTAATCAGTTTATTTCTTATCACAATGAATGAAATACGTTCTTGCAACTTCAATTGTGAATAATTTTTAAACGAGTTGATAAAACTTCATAAAAAATAGTGTGCTGAATTCAGAAAAGGAAAAGATTTCAAATGATGTAACACTCGACCCATGTTCCCTATTTAAAATATAAGGGTTGTTATCACCACCCTTAAGGGGTTGATGTGAGTTTTATGTCAAAACATGTCCCTCTCAATATTAAAATTGACGTGTTTCAGCGTTTAAAAAAAATTCTCTGGACGCAAATCGGTCTGTTTCGTTTTCAATGCGCCGCCCTGTACAACCAAACCTCCAGCTTATCAAATGTTAGACAACCGGTGAAATTAGACACCTACGAAAGTATTTAGATCCCTAAGGTCATAAGCAACAAATTTTGTTTCAACCGGGCTCCGCCAATTCCTAATACTTTACTGTTTGCACTGCCTCTTTTATAAACAAAGATGCCGAAATTGTGTGGGAATAAGTATAACGGAATTTTAAATGGGACTTCCGGTGTCAAAAATAAATATATAGACATAAAAAGTTTGTTTGTGATTCCTCTCTCTAAGGTGTCGGTATTTTACTTGACACCTAATATATACACAATGTGTAGTAGTTAAGAGCTTGAAATCTTTCATCCTCTGATGACGCTAACTTTGTCAGTGGTACAATCGCCAGGTTTTTAAAAATATATTGTGGTGATTTGGGTTCTCTAAGTGTATTTATCAGTGCTCATCACAGGTTCCAATCTTCACGTAGTGATGAGGAGGGTCTCTGCCAAATTTATAGTTTTAGTTTCTGATGGAACTTGGGGTTGTGAGGCGAGCAACGAGCAGTGGACTTTTGAAGGAGATGCAAGCTTCACCACACTGTATAAATACCTTAGAAGATGTTCTTTAACACTGGTGTGGGTGGCGTATTATTAAATGAAGGACCACCTGAAACAATAACACTTGACAAATCAATTCCGATGGTCAACCAAGTACAATATCACACAAAAATATTATACACTATACAATAAACTAGGTAGCGGGAACACAACTCAGTTGATTATAATTAATTTTGTTAATTAAGGGATGAGAGTGCGAGACTAATAACAGGCTGAGACACGCACACACGACCCATACAAGAGATGAATGTTTTTCATGTGTCTTTCTGGTATTGCCTATAATGCGGGTTTTAAAGATGCATGTGCGTTCTAAGAATTGTGGACCTAACGATCTTGATGAAAGGTACCTCCAACAACTTCTGTAATCGCTTGTGAAACAACTATCCATGCTTATATTTCTTCCAGTTCGTCGTATCGGCTCACACATTATATCCACTATTACCCCTGGAATATTGTTAACTTTATATCGTCCTGGTGGTTGTTTACCTACATACAACTCTAAGTTACAAGTGTCAAATATTTTGGCATCACATGGGGCAAATATCTTGATCTCATATTTATTGGGCTTACTGGGTATGTATGGACGGAAGCAACAACGCCCTCGAAAAGCTTCTAGTTTTTCATTCACTGTAACGTAATGAAATGGTGTAAATGCAGTTTTACATTCTTCTACCATTATTTAAAAAATGTCCCTAATAGGTGTCAATTTATTTTGTGCTTTACGGTTGCCTCTAGTAGCTAAGTCGTCAAATCTTAAATGCCGTAAAAGGAATCGGAATCTTGTGAGTGACACCGTGAGTCTGAATATTTCGACGCCAGTGCCATCAGGTCATTATAAATCGTCAGCATTTTGATGACTGCACTTCATAACCCTCGTCAAATATACTGATTGAATCACAAAACCTGAAGTTCTGTTATATCCCTCAATTTTGCATCTCTTTCACGAGAGAAATTTTCTTGGGTGGATTTGATATGTTTGTTGGTATTTTCTAGAATTGTGTTCAAAAATTTGTTCTGGACAACGTGCTTCCATATGATCAATGGATACTTGAAAGTTCTTACCACTCCTGCGCCAGGCTAATGAGTAACAGGATCCTCTGATCTGGTTCTCATATTCTTGGGTGGCTTGTGTGTAATCCATTTTGTGGTTTTGTCTTTTCCAACAATAAATGGTAAATGTTCGTCTGTTGCGCCTACGTGTTTACCTGTTGTGCCTATATGGTGTTCATTGTCCGAAGTTTCCTGTTCACTACCCGTTTCGTGAATTTCAATCTCTATAATAGCTTCTTCGCCGCCATCCTCGAGTACTTCATCGTTTACCCCCCAATATTGAAGGCATTACTATATATCGACGTGGAGACAATTTATCTAGCTGCACTGTTGGGTTTCGTTTTGGTAAGTGAAGGACGTAACCAGCGCGTAAGCTAACTAGAGCAAGTGGTCCTTCTGAATTCTAGATGTTCTAGGATGTTCCTCACTTACCAAAATGAAACCCAACAGTGAAGCCAGAGAAGTAGTCTCCAAGCTTGTATGTAGTATGAACCAGTTTCACCAAGTAAGGGCAACAACAAAATCGCAAATGTTCCTGCCATTTTCATCAGAAGCCGTCATAAATTAGTAATGATTAGTTCATGCCTTACTACTGAGCAAAAACAATGTTGACATACCTTTTAGTGAATTTTCTTTAAAAAAAATTCACTAATGAGGAGGTCCCGACTTTTGAATTTTGAAAAAATTTCTTTAAATGAGCTCTAATTTGGCGCCCTAGACCACATATCCGGGGTCAGTTGCTATATATATATATATATATATATATATATATATATATATATATATATATATATATATATATATATATATATATATATATATATATATATACATATATATATATATGTATATATATATATATATATATATATATATATATATATATATATATATATATATATATATATATATATATATATATATATGTATGTATGTATGTATGTAGGTATCACACCGATAACTCAAAAAATAATGGGCGGATTTTGATTAAATTTGGTAAATACCTTCCTTTTGCAAGTCGCTTGGATAAGTTCGTTATGCAGGAAAATCGGCCAAGGTTTTCCCGGAAAATTTTGTATTTTCTTTAGAAAAAAAATTATATCTCCGGAACTAACAAAGTAAGGGCAACTAAATTTCGTACACGAGTTTATATCGCTATAAGCAAATTACCTACCAAAATTTAGCTCTGTAAGTTAAAAGACAAAAAGTTACAGGCATTTAAAGAAACATAAATTGGTATTTTCCTCAAAACGTCAAAGTCGCGACTTAAAACGTCAAAATTGGCAACATTTAGGCAAATAACTTGAATCTAATACGGGCTATGGAAAGAAAATGTCTCAACTATAATGTTTTACAAACCCTGAAGTCTTAGTTTCAACCGTCAATGTCCTTCATTTTACTAAAATGTTTCCAGAAAATTCATTTCAAATAGACCCTTTCTCTGATGTTTGGCAGTAGTCTTAGCTATAGAGTTTATCGTTTAATGGTATATAATTTTTGTCGAATTATCGTAAAAAATCAATAAAGTTCAATATATCCCTTATTATACAAGATATAAAAATAAATTGTATACATTAATTATAGGGTGTCTTGAGCTACATCTTAAAAAATTCTTTCTACAATCACAGGGTGACCCATAAGTCGTTGGTGATACAAATTTTCTTTTTTTTTTAGCCGAAAATGCTTTATGTTATTGCATTTTTGCATTTACCATTGACATATAATGTATGTTTGTAAGAAAAGAAATTCTGGACGCAGCAAGTGCGTTATGGTAGCGAATTTTGATTAAATGCTTCATATTTAAAAAGCTCAATTTGCTATTAACCTATAAGGTTGGCCAAGAAACGGTTTGTTTCGGGAACACTTTAAGTTCACTTTCGGAAATTTTTGTACATCTTCAAACAATAAAGTTATTTTGATAAAACATGGCACATTGTTTTTACTATATAGGTTATACTGGTAACCAAAATGCCTGCTTTCTTAAAAAAACACACATATTTGCTATTAAAAACATTTTAATGAAAATTCACTACCATAACGCACTTGCTGCGTCCAGACTTTTATTTTATAATAGAACACATATTGTTTAATAGGGTTGCTATTTTTTTGATGGATAAAGTGGTGGGGGTAAAATGGTGAGAGTTTAATTTTTTTTAACTATGATTATGAACACTAAGTGAGTGGTAGACACGAAGCAACGTGCCGCACCTAGTTGCGGAACCAAGTAGTATGTTGCCACGCCAGCTCCAAATAACACAAAGTGTTAAAAAATAGAGACTGTACACAACCAACTAACAATTTAATTAATTGTCAGCCCCGGCCCATTTCCACCCTAATATAGGGACAAAGTATGTAAGGCTACTTGGTTCCGCAACTAGGTGGCGGCACGTTGCTTCGTGTCTACCACTCACTTAGTGTTGGAAGGCTGGCTACCATAGCCGTATTACTTTATAGGTGTATGTTCGCTACAATTAGTATGCCGTACTGAAGAGCTCTAATTAGAGCGAAACCGGTCTACGGTTCTTACGGTTCGAATTGTGGCGAGAATGCATCTAGCCTTATATATGATTATGAAGATAATGTTCGACAAATTAAACTTCACGTGTCTCAGCGTTTTCCACAAAAACTTTTTTTTTGCATAAGTGTGTTTCACACTGTATAGTAAAATGTATTGTACAAATAAGCTTTCTAACATCAACCGAGGTTCTGGCATTGTATTTGAGAAAGTTGAATGTCTGCACGTTCCGCCCTTCGGAGGGGACGTAAAGCCGTCGGTCCCGTGTCCATGCGATGTTGGGTGCGTTAAAGATCCCTACCCTCCTTAAAGAAAGGCAGGGGTTCGACAAAATTTCCAGGATAGTGAGGTGAAATAGCTCCCTGGCGTCAGTGATTGGTCATAGTCGCAGAAATAGGCCGACGTTAAAGAAACAAAACACACACACACACAAATAAGCTTTCGCTTGTGTATGTAAGAGACACAATTTAGCTAGAGATTTAATCTGGAATTGTTACAATGAACGTTGTTAAAACTGCAGCTTCTTCAAGATGCTTCTACTTTACAAATATTTCACTGGGTTCCACTTGTTCGTAGAACTTTCATTTTTGCATACTTCTCTTCACTTGTAGATTATTATTACAAAATTTATGAAAATTTACTACTATAACGCACGTGGTCCTTCTCGACTGTTTAATGTGGTTTGACTCTTTTTAAACGCAATTAACTGTTCATAAAATATTTCGTTGGAGGCGGTTTAATGTTTTTTAAATCGTTTATTCTTACCTAACGACTTTATTATACTATTAAATTAAATTCAATGGTTTAATTTAGTATTAACAAAATGTTACCTATATAATATGACATGATTCGTATTAAAAATCGACATACGAATTTTATTTAAGGCACAACCCTGATTGAATTACAGTTTTAACTACAAAACCATATTTAATCCGTGCTATAACTGCATGACAGGGAATTTGTACAGCATGTCGAAGTATATTTCCAGTTCCAGATAATCGAAAGACGGAGAACTGAGACCATTCAACAGAAATGACTGGTTTGACCCAGGCCAGGTCAGGCCAGCCAGGCCAAGCTTTAAAATTCTAAGAAGTAGGGTGGCAGACAGATCTGTTCAACATTTGTGAGCACCATAATCTTATGGGCTGTCGCATTCAAAACAGAAGGATAGAAACATGCCTGATGTCTGATGCCGACAACATGTGGGTATTATTTATAAGTTTGCGGTTAAAAGCACGGCCACAATAACACTGGAGAGCTTTGTTCGCAAGGCAGGTAATCTCAATTTTAAGGCCAACATGACAACAGCGATTGAAATATCATACTGTTGTCATAGTGTTAAACCTAAAAGCTCATAGAGGAAGACGTATAATATTGTGATATTCTCATAGAGTTAAAAGTATTTAGTTAGGGCCAATAATCTCATCATCACACACTTAACTCTTTATATGTCTATTATAGGACATTACTTAAAATCGTTTTAACTGTTACATTTTCAGTGCTTTAATTTATTTATTTATTGTCCATTAATTGTGTAATTGTTCATAATAAAAGTCTGGGCGCAGCAAGTGCGCCAAGTTAGCGAATTTTCATAGAAATGTTTTTAATATCAAATGTATTTTTTGATATAAGCAAATACTATATAATGACAATACGGGACACTCCTATGCTTTATCATTAGTGATTTTTGTGACAAGGACACTAGCGCCACCACGCGTGAAGTACTGACAACTGATCGAGTAATTTAAATTGTATATTTACCTGCATATTCTTAATTTAGACAATTGGTTTATTATAGATGAATATAAAAATATAAATAATTGTTCTAGGTCTAAATGGTAGCACAGTACTCAATTTGCTATATCTACATTCTTTCTTTCTTATTAATTTAATATTTAACTGATATACTTAGTACATAATTAATAAATTGTGCAGATGAAATGTGAGACTAACTCTTACTTCCGTGAATAAATCTATTATAGGGCTGAATCTGCCATTTCTACTTGTCTCTTTAAAAACTTATCTTGGGAAGATAATTAAAAGCCTTTACCAAGTAAAATAATTTTAAATGTGAAAAAATGTGACAATTTATACCATACTGACATAAAAAAGGACACAGAAGAATATAGAAAAACAGTTTTCTTATACCATTTATTATTAATGCAAAACTTTTTTGCCTTCATATTTCTTTTTTTTTTGATGCACTGGAAAACAAGTTATTATTGAAGCCTTTCAACCATCTGTTTACGAAGTTTATCCATAAATAGGTATATGGTGGTAAATATTACACAATAAATTATCTTCTGGGAACTGCACATATTGGCATAAAAGTGATTCTGAATTTGTCTTCTGCTTCAAATCATATTCACGTTTCGCCATCCTTTGGAAACCTATGAAATGTCTTTGACAGATTTAGCACGTTATAATTCGAACAATTATAGATTGCACACACACAACCACTAACATCCATGGTTAAAAACACAGCTCAAACTTAATTATACACAGTTAAACACCAGCAATTGCTAGTGTTACACGTTCTCGAACGACGTAACATCAGTACTATCCGCTAGGGGCGCTGATATTCTTCTAACACGAAATCAGCCGGAGTGTCCTGTATTGTTATTATATAGTATTTGATATAAGGCATCAAATTTGTTATAACCTATAATATACTAGAAACAATGTAATATACTTCATCAAAACAATTTTATGGTTTGAAAAAGTACAAAAATTGTCTGAAAATAAACTTACAATGTTCCCGAAAAAAACTAATCTGATTTTCCTGGACAACCAACCTCTTCAAGCTTTTTATACACCTGCCAAGATATAATTATCCACAAAAGCTTTTTGGCATTACAAAAATTGGTTTAAGTAGTGTTACACAAGTATTATGCTTTTTTACGAAAATTTGCTAACCAATTATTTTGCACGAAAATGTGAAATACTTTTTTGACAAATATCTTTATCAAATATCTATTATTAATTACCAACACTTTACAAAAATCTTACACGAAAATGATAAAAAAATTATAAAATTCAAATTACATGTATACCTAATAAGTACACTTGGAGAACCCAAATCACAACAACACATTTTTAAAAGACCTAACGTTCGTTTAACTAACCAACTATATTTCGCAATATATATACTCTCGAAGGCGTTTAGCTGTCCTGGTTGTCTAACATTTTTTATTAATTTGACATCATCTTTATTAAAGTGGTGATTATTATCCCAAATATGTTGGGCGACGGAAGATCTATCTATAGTATCCTAACGTAATTGGGCTAAGTGCTCTTTGAATCTAATTCCAATCGATCTTTTTGTTTGTCCGACGTACTTAAGATTAAGTACACTTGGAGAACCCAAATCACCACAACAGATTTTAAAAGACCAGACATTCGTTTCACTAACCAAGTTAGCGTCATCAGAGGATAAAAAATTCTAACTACTTTAAAAACTAACATCACCTTATATACCGGATCTTAGGTAAAGAGACCGAACTGAGATGGGAAACTAGTCGCAGGCAAATTCCACAGTGTATTGTATTTTTACGCCGGACGATATCTTTGCATTGTTCCTACTAACTTGTCTAAAAGGTGTCTATCTCTAGTAGTTTTGGGAAGATTCAACGAATACTAAATTAATATAGTTTCCTTTCGCGGAAATATTTGTATTCTTATCTTATCTTTAGGACGTGTTGAAACTTGGGGATTTTATTTAACAAAGCAATCGATCAGGTGACTCGTAATCGGCGGTGGTGAAATGTTCATACATTTTTTGTTGTAACTATATTTCCCAATATATATATATATATATATATATATATATATATATATATATATATATATATATATATATATATATATATATATATATACTTTCTAACGCGTTTAGCTGTCCTGGTTGTCTAACATTTTTTTATTAATTTCAGATTATCTTTATTAACGTGATGATTATTATCCAAAATATGTCGGGTGACGGAAGATCTATCTATAGTACCGTAACGTAATTGAGCTAAGTGTTCTTTGAATCTAATTCCAATCGATCTTTTTGTTTGTCCGACGTACTTAAGATTATAATCTTTACAACCTACTTCATAAATTCCCGTCATTTTGTCCGTGTTACCTTGTCTTTTGGTTTACCTAGCAAATTTTTCAAGGTATTTTTTGTCCAAAAAGTTAGCTGCAAGTTGACTTTTTAAAAAATGATATCTAGACCCCTCGTGATTCTAAGTTCAAATGGTAGCAAACAAAGTTTTTTCGGATTTCTCTCTTCTAAACGTCCTTGATTCCGTCAACATTTTCTTGTTCATCCTCTGATGACGCTAACTTGATTAGTGGAACGATCGTCAGGTCTTTTAAAATGTGTTGTGGTGATTTGGGTTCTCCAAGTGTACTTATCAGTGCTCATCACAGGTTCCAATCTTCACTTAATGTATACCTAATGTATAATTAAACTTGAAAAAAAACTTTCAAGGAAATTGGAACCAGTAAATGTGACGAAAAACATAAGCGGAGAAATACTCATATTTTCATGGTACAAGCTGTCAGAAATGGGGACGTTATTCAAGTCCGTCACATTCAGGTTTCATTTGACATTTGTGAAGACAGTTTATCACCTACTCTTATACAGGGTGTCCGGATTATACGTTAAAATTTGGGGTGAGTTGCCTTTGAAAAAATAGTGGCGGTAGTTCGTATAAAAAATTTTCATTTTTAGGTCGTGATACTGAGATACAGGTGGAAATTTGTTACGCTTAAACCGATTTTCGCTAATTATCTTTAAAACATCTAAAGATAAGATTTTTAAAATTTGTACACGAGTAAATATTAACAGCATGTCAAGAAAGACGCAAAATCCGATTTATTATTTGAAGCAGTGGAACGCGTGGAGGGACCCTGCGGGTTATAATTTAGGAAAAAATATGTTAAAAGTCAAAATTTCTGAAATTTTCCAATGGTTTTAAAAAACTCAAAGACTAATACAAAAATAATGTATATAGGTAGAAATTCCATAGGACATAGGATACACTTTTCGAGAAATAGTTAAAAGTGTTTGTTCACTAAAGACCTACAAGTATTAATTTAGATGTTTAAACTGAATGTTTACGTTACTATGGATACAGTAAAAGTTGTCAACACCAGTTTAAGTTATCATAACTTGTCAAACAATATTATTTTTCGCTTCTGTTATTTGGGATTGTCTTATAATCAGTATAGTTTAAATGAATTGGCTGACATGCATTTAGTATATGAAGAGTGTGGGTGTAATCCCTGTTGGAGAAACATAATTGGTACGCCCCTGTGTCTTTACTTTCATTAGGTTGCACCATCCTTTAAGTTTCTACCTGGAATTATTTATCTCTGGATTTCACAATCTTTTCCAATTTTCTGGTAATCCTTATCATCTAGACGTCTGTATCGCATTAGGTTTACGCATGAACAATGCCATACAAGGAATACTTATATACCGTTAAGCCGTTTATTGTAAATAGCTTTAGCTGTCTTTGACATATTCTTTAGATGCACCCACTGGATTTTCTTCACTAGAAAAAATGCTTCTACCTAGTTGGCCATTCTGTATTATTGACATTATGTTATGTCAACTACGTCACCTAACGTTACGCGAAAGCTCAATAAAAGCAAGCCTTTCGAAAGGTACAAGTCAGTTCTACGCCAGATCTCCTCTTCATCGTTTCTTGGAACCACGAGTTCCTAATCTTCCACTTAAATATCGCTGGTGTGTTTAAGTCAGTTCAATTCTACAGTGCCGTTCTACAACGAATCTCATCTTCATCGTTTTTTGGGACTTATAAGATCCCAATCTTCTACTTAAACATCATTCCCGTGTTTAAGCCAGTTCAGTGCTACAGTTCTACGCCAGATCTCATCTTCTTCGCTTCTTGGAACCACGAGTTCCCAATCTTCTACGTAAACTTCGCTAGTGTGATTAAGCCGGTTAAGTTCAAGCTCCAATCTTCCTACAGAAATTCCGTTCGTACAGTGATACAGTAAAGAGTCAGTGTTTTCTTCTAAATTAGAAAGTATTCGCGCAGTTAAATGCAATAGCAAGTAGCTAATAAGATTGTGAAATCTCCTGAATAACCCATTAAATCAAGTGTAAAACCGCAAATTGTAAATAAATGTTAAGTTCAAAGTGTATATAGTCACAATACAACATATATAAATATAAAGAGAGTGTATTATTGAAATCTTCTGGAATCCCGTGCACCTAGAGTTATAAATACAGTCCACATACAGTCCACATCTTCAACATATTCTTCTTCCAACGCTAATTAGCAAAGCCGACTAGTTAGCGAGGGTGGGATCAATCCACCTGCAAAACATTTGGAAAAGAAAACAAGCTCTTTTTGCCCCAATCCCTATATGCTGAAAAGCTTCCTGGTCGACAAGTCCCTTCCCACCTTTATTTTGCTGCAATTGACCGAACGCTTAGAGAAAAGGGTACCTTTCTACTACAACTGAGCATGCTCGTCCACGATCTGCAAGGACTGCCGATATGGAAGAAGCTGTTTTAAACGCGGTTGAAGAAAATCCACATACAGCCGTAAGAAGTATTGCTGCTGAAGCGAGTGTTTATAAGTCTACATTCCACAACGTGTTAAAAGAACAGCAGCTACGGCACTACCATCTATTTTGAGTACACGAACTTTTGCCCCAAGATAACAATGCCAGAATACGTTTCTGTGGTTGGATCAGAAACAAACAGAATATAAATAATACCTCCTGCGAGTCCCTCTTATTTGCTGATCAATCCTGTTTCACAAAAAATGGAGTACTAAATTCACATAACAGCCATGAATGAAGTGTCGCTAATCCAAAAGCAACCATTGTGCCCCATTCCCAACATCAACTTTCCATCAATGTGTGGGCTGGAATTATCGGTGATCATTTGTTAGGACCCGTTGAGCTCCTCCACGCTTAAATGGGGTTCATTATCTAATTTCTTTTAGAAAATATATTGCCTGGTCTTTTAGAAGATCTGCCTTTGAATGTTAGGAGATAGATGTGGTTTATGCACGACGGTGCACCACCACATCATGCTCAGCCCGTGCGGAAATTTTTTAATAACCAGTTTACTGTGCGCTGAATTGGTCATGGCCAAGATGCATCTGTAAATTCGCCTGTCAGGTCACCCGACTTAAATATTTTAGATTTTGATTTGTGCGGATTTATAATATGTTCAGTTTATGCGACACCAGTACAAACTCGGCGGGAACTATGGGCACGAATTGTGGACGCGTCAAATCTTGTGAGACAAGATATTGGAGTTCTGTTTAGAGCAAGACAATCTTCTCGGCGACGCACAGCTTTGTGTCTAGAAGTAAATGGGGCACAATTTGAGCATCTGCTATGGTGTTTAACAATTTCTTAATTTAATAAGCGTTCTTTTCCATTTCTGTTCAATATTTCATATTAATCCATTGTATCCACAAACTCAAGTCAAAATGTTCCTTATTCTCTTTTATTTGATAAAACTGTCTGCAATTTATTGTTGGACAATTTAAACCGGTGTTGACAATTTTTCGGTATCCCTAGCAACGTAAACTTTCAGTTCAAAAATCTAAATTAATATTTCTACGTATTTAGTGAACAAACAACTTTAACTACATTTTTCTCGAAAACTGTACTTCCTATTGCATTTCTGGCAGTATACCTTATTTTTCTATTAGTCTTTGAGTTTTTTAAAACCCTTGGAAAATTTTAGAAATTATGACTTTTAACATATTTTTTTATAAATTATAACCCTCAGAGAAATCTGATTTTGCGCTTTTCTATATATGCTGTTAATCTTTACTCGTGTACAAATTTTGAAAATTTTATCTTCTGCAGAAGAATATAAATAGGGTTTTGGATATAAGATATTTAGAATTATTCACTGATGACGCTAACTTGGTAAGTGAAACAATCGTCAAGTGTGCATACGAGCTTATAACCCGATTATAAAAAATATGTCAGGTGCTCTGATAGCTCAGTCGCTTTAAGGACATTTTTGATATGTATACTCAAAGATGGCGCGGTTTCAAATCCAGGTGTGTGAACTTTCTTTATTTTTTTAAATTCTTTTTTAACGTTGTATGATCAGATTATGTAATTTCTTGGTCAAACCATTTCATACTTAATACAGCCGTATAGACTTTTCCTGTTTCTTCTCTACAATCGGTTTCGCTTTTTACGGCGTCGTCAAACAAAAGAAAATTTTCTTTCTGGAGCCGCAAAACGAGTCTGCACGTCTGTATTTAGATCAATGCTATAAGTTTTAATTTATATTATTAGCCAATTTTCATGTACAAAATGTTCTTATTATAGCAAATGTTTTTTCTCCCCTCAGGGCTCGTCCGCGGCCTTGCCGCCCCGATAGCACTGCAACCTTTGGACCAGTAAATGTTCTTACAAACTTTCCTTGGAATAAAAAAATTTTCATAGAAAAACTTTTTATCGAATTTTGTTGGCACATTCTTCTCGTTTTTTACTGAATTTTCGTAGAAAAAATTCACTAATAGGGAGATCCCGACTTTTGGATTTTAAAATAATTTCTTTAAATGAGCGCGAACTAGGGCCCCTAGAACCCATATCCGTTGCCAGTTTTGAATTTTATATGTATATATATATATATATATATATATATATATATATATATATATATATATATATATATATATATATATATATATATATATATATATATATATATGTGTGTGTGTGTGTGTGTGTGTGTGTGTGTGTGTGTGTGTCACACCGATAGCTCAAAAAATAATGGTATGTTTTTTTTCCGTAATGGCTTGAATAAGTCCATTAGCCACGAAAATCGGACCAGGCTTTCCGGAAAACTTTTGGGTTTTCTTTCAATAAAAATTATTATCTCCACAAATAACAAAAGTATGGTAACCAAATTTGGTGGAGGGGTTAACGTTAGAAAACTTAAACTACATACAAAAATATAAATGTCTATCTCACATAAAAAAGTTACATGCATTTAATTTTAAAAATGTTTTGTGTCAATTCATTTCTATGAAAATTCACTACCATAACGCACTTGCTGCGTCCAGACTTTTTTTAATGTTAACTTTTGTAATAAATTTCAAAACCGTAGAATTTTTAATAGATAACGAAGACATTCTTCAAATGAGGTATCACAAGCCGTTTATTTTCTCCCTCGGAGCTCGTCCGCGGCTTTCGCTGCCCCGATAGTAGTGCAGCCTTTGGCCTATTGTGCATACCCTCCACCTTAAGCTCGATCTCAACGACAGAAGTGATTTGAAAAATCATCCGCTGCCGATGAGTCTCGAACCGTCGTCCCCCGAGTGCGAATTGTGAAGTTCCACTTGACTTTCCAACACGGCCACGGCGGCGCCATTACAAGCCCTTAATTCCTAATAAAAAAATTTGCGGGTTGCAACTGTCACTCGAAGGGGGTTGGATATAAGGGTGAGTTTTGATGTTGCAAGATGTCATTTTGAGTGACTTTTCTTAAAAAAAATCACTAATGAGGAGATCCCGACTTCTGAATTTTGAAAAAATTTCCTCAAATGACCGCGAACTAGGCTCTCTAGAACCCATATCCAGGGTCAGTTTCAGTTTTTATATGTTTATATATATATATATATATATATATATATATATATGTATATATATATATATATATATATATATATATATATATATATATATATATATATATATATATATATATATCACACCGATAACCCAAAAAATAATAGTCAGGCTTTTATCAAATTTGGCATATACCTTCCTTTTGCAAGTGGCTTGGACAAGTTCGTTAGTCAGGAAAATCGGCCCAGGTTTTCCCGGAAAATGTTGTGTTGTCTGGTTTCCGTTATAAAGAGTATTATTATATGTACCTAAATTCAGATATCTATCTTGAAAGACAACAAAGTTAGAGATAAATTAATTTTTAATTAATTAAATCTGATTCAAGAAAGTTAAAAACGTAAAAATTTATTGATCAGAATGTGAGTGAAAAATACTACAAGAAATGACTAACAAGCTCCTAGATATGTGTCTAAGTCGTTATTTTTCTTGATTTCTTTAAAATATAAGCAAAAAATCCATTGTAAAATAAAATGGTTTTATGTAAATTGTCAAACCTTGAACAATAGGATATTCCTGTTGGTAAATGCATATAGTGCGTAGCTCAGTGCGCTAGGTGTACAGTGGTCACTTTACATCGTATAATCGACTCCCAGATGACGAGTTCTAATCCTGGTTAGTGACTTTGCTTTTTATCATTTTTTTTTAGTGTCATTTCACTTTACAGTTATATAGTCTGATTGTGTTTTTTCGATTAATTTTTTAGCGACTTTTTTTTATCAAAAATAATTTGATATAGAGGAGATGAAAGTTTTGAGGCTTAATTCAATTTGAATAGAAAATCTGGTTGTTTGTTCTTGCCCTAACTTAGTGAAACCGTTCCATATTTAATACAGTCGTAGACTTTTCCCGTGGCTTCACAAGTGTTTGTTTTAGTCAATTATCTTTAAAAAAAAATCACTAACGAGGAGATCCTGACTTTTTAATTTGGGAAAAATTTCTTCAAATGAGCGCAAACTAGCCCCCCTAGAACCCATATCCAGGGCCAGTTTCAATTATATATATATATATATATATATATATATATATATATATATATATATATATATATATATATATATATATATATAGATAAAGGGTGAATAATTTACCAAAATTTAGGTCTGCAAGTTTAAAGACAAAAAAGTTAGAGGCATTTAAAGAAAAAAAAATTGGGTTTACCTTAAAACGTAAAAAGTCGCGATTTGAAACGTCAAAATTAGCAACATTTAGGCAAAGAACCTTACAGAAATACGGAAATATGTAAAGAGTGTTCTGCAAACCCTTAAGTTTCAGCTTTAAGAAAATATTTCCAAAAAATTCATATTAAATAGACAATTTCTCTGATGCTTTGGAAAGAGTTTTAGTTAAATGCATGGTTTATGGTCTATGATTTTTAGCTAATTTTCGTAGAAAAAATGTGTTAATGAGGAGACCGCGGCTTTTGAATTCTAAAAAGATTTCTTCAAATCAGCGCAAACTAGGCCCCCTAGAATCCATATCCGGGTATACTTTCTGTTTACATATATACCGGGTGACGCATTTCTACGGTAAAGCTCAATCTAATTGTTATTATGCAAGATACGACAAAGAATTGTATACGTTAATTATAGGGTGTTTTGAGTTGCAACTTATAAAATTATTTTGACAAGCACAGGATGGCCCATAAGTCGTTGGTGATACCAAAATTTTTTTTGAACATTCCTTATTGCATATTTGCATTTTTCATCGAAATATGATGCATGTAGCGCAGTAAGTGCGTTTTAGTAGCGAATTTTCATTAAATGCTTCAAAATTCAATAACGCAATTGGCTATTAACCTAAGGTTCGTCAACTAGGAAATGAGTTTTCTCGGAAATGTGTTAAGTTTATTTTCGGAAATTTTTATACATTTTCAAACAAGTTATGTTGGTAAAATATAGTACATTGTTCCTACTGTATAGGTTATACCGGTGACCAAATTGATTCCTGCTTGCATTAAAGAGACATATTTTCTATTAAAAACATTTTAAGAAACTTCACTTCCATAACGCACTTGCTGCGTCCAGACTTTTTAATCTAAAATTGACGTGTTTAGGGATTTTGTATAAATATGCATAATAATTGAGATACTGAATTTATTCCGCACTATATAATCTGATTATAGTTAACATTTTTCGTCTGCATCATATACAACAAAGTTCATTCACATGTGACTTATCGCCTATATATGTGAACCAACCTTAAGCTTCTGCACATTCCATCAGTCAACTCGATCCACGAGCTTAGTTAGACGACACATCTGCAAACATAGATTTCGAATGATGATATATGATATTCGAATGGAAAAATTAACTCACATCGAGTACAACATTGTCTTACTAATGAGATTAGTTCTCCAAAACAGGTTTAGTATGTGATTTGTCATGTAGTGGTCGGTTATTAAATGTGTTAGCATAATTGATACAGAATATTTGATCTGCTTACGGTTTTGGCGGAACAACAAACTAGTTTTTTAGACGTATACTGTTTTAACGGAACCGTAATTACTCGTATCTTCTTTTAAGACACGAGAACAGAAGAATAATAATTGTTAAAGACAGTGAGGTAGATGATTTATTCAAATAATTTGACATCGGTGATTTTACCACTTCTAGCGAATTTTTGTAGAAAACATTTGCTATTGAGGAAGGAGATCGCGACATTTAAATTTTGAAAACATTTCTTTCAATGAGAACGAATCCTAGAGCCCATACCCGGGTTTTAATTTGCATATATATATATATATATATATATATATATATATATATATATATATATATATATATATATATATATATATATATATATATATATATATATATATATATATACAGGGTGTTTCAAAAATGATTGTCTATGTTACAGGTGCACATTCATCAGAAAAAATTAGAACTATTTTTTCATATAAACATGGGTCCGCAAATGCTTACTTTTTTAAATACAGCGTGTTAAAGTTATTTGTTTTTGTCAGTTTTTCACGAATAATTTTGAGTCAAATTAAAATTTTGGGGTGAAAGTTGGCATGCGGGGGTTTTTAAGGGCAAGAAATTTAAATATCTTATTGTTAATAACACTGCTGGTAGAGGGCGCCACCTGTAAGACTATGCTTGCATTCAATTGGCTATAATTTTTTGACACACAGTAATAAGGACCTACCATATAGCTACATTGCAGCCCTTATCAATTGTAAGCAAAAAATGTATATTTGATCCAAATCGCCCAGACACACCATTTTCGAGATATTTAAATTTTTGTATGTCGATGTCGCTCAAAAATTAATTTTTCTCAAGTAATTAATTGTATTGTCTGCAAATTTTAACAACAAATAAAAAAGCTGATAACATTTTATGATACCTGACTACAATAAATGTTAAAAATGGCCACCCTCCACTTCAACACACTTTCGTATTCTGCGGAGCATACAACGTCGTACTCTGTGAAATATTTCTGGTGTATTTCTAATTTGTTCGCATCCAAGTACAATTCTTTGCTGCAGATCATCAACATTTTCAACATTTGCTTCATAAACAATACTTTTGTGATGCCCCCATAAATAGAAGTCCATAGGATTTAAATCAGGGGATCGAGCCGGCCATGGCTGGGGTCTACCGCGTCCAATCCATCTGCGTCCAAAAGTATTGGTTAGGTAATTTCTGACATTTAGGGCGAAATGTGGGGGGAGGGGGCTCCGTCATGCATAAACCACAGGTTATGTCTTATGTCAAGAGGTACATTTTCTAATAACCAATTTAGTTGGTTTTGCAGGAATTCAAGATAAGTTGTAGCATTAAGTCAGTGAGGTAAAAAAAAAAAATGGTCCTATCAAATTACATCCTACAATTTCAGCCCATACATTTAAGGAAAATCGCTGTTGATGATGCCTTTCAAAAACTGTGTGGAGATTTTCGTCAGCTCAAATATGGCTGTTACGAAAATTGACGATCCCGTTGCACCTAAATCCAGACTCGTCAGTGAACAATACACAATTCAAAAAGTTCTCTACATTATTATGTTGAAGAAACCATTGGCAAAATTGTAGGCCAGGTATAAAATCTTTTTCAGACGATAGTACCTGCACACGTTGGATGTGATATGGACGCAATTCTTGCTCGTGAAGAACTCGCCATATCGTTGCATTGGTGCTCCCAGATGATTGGCCATTTCCCTAGTACTTATTTTTGGATTTTGTTCAATTTCATCCAGAACAGCCTCTTCAAAATCAGGATTTCGTGCACTTCGTGGTCTGCTCGATCAGCAGTAACCGTATTAAGGGTACCTGATAAAAAAATATATATTAGAAAGAACCTAATCGATGTGTTAGATAATGTAAGTATATACCTGTTTCTCGCAGACGGATGTCAATCCGTTAAAACATCCTTCTGTCTGGAATTCTTCGATTTGGGAAGGCTTCTTCATACAACCGTTTCGCCTCATAACAGTTACTAAAAGCCCGTGAATACATAACATGCATGTCTGTTAGGTCATTGTTGGTGAAGGCTTCCATATTTAATTAGAAAAATTACGGACAATACAATTAATTACTTAAAAATAGTGAGTAGTCTCAAATGTAAAAGTCAAATGTAGTATATGTCACGACGAAAACGCAAAAGTCAAGTCCCGTAACGGTGGAAACCACTTTGTTAAATGGTTTGTTCAAAGTTTGTTATCAAAGCTTTTTATTTTATCTTCATGATTTTGTTTTGTCAGTTCTTTTTTCTGGTAAGATTTTAATTTTTAACTAAAGAATAAGAAACTTATGTTTATACATACTGATAGCAATTAGGAGCTGAAAAATGTATTCCTATGGTTTGTCGCAGAATTAATTTTTGACGAACATCGACATACAAACATTGAAATATCTCGAAAATGGTGTGTCTGAGAGATTTAAATCAAGTATACATTTTTTGCTTACAATTGATAAGGGCTGCAATATAGCTATACAGTAGGTCGATATTACTGGGTGTCAAAAATTATAGCCAATTGAATGCAAGCCATTACTTACAGCTGGCGCCCTCTGCCAGCAGTGTTATTAACAATAACATATTTAAATTTCTTGCTCTCGAAATCCCCACATGCCGCCAATTTTCACGCCAAAATTTTAATTTGACTCGGACTTATTCGTGAAAAACTGACAAAAACAAATAACTTTAACACGCTGTATTTAAAAAACTAAGCATTTGCGGACCCATGTTTATATGAAAAAATAGTCTTATTTTTTTGTGGTGAATGTGCACCTGTAACATAGATGGCACGTGTCCCAAAAGTCGAAAATCAAACGTCACACGAGATACATTAGCTCAAGCCCTCTATCAGAATAAACCTATGTTATCTTAGCAAGAAGTTTATGGTTTTCAAGATATTCACAATTTTATGAAAAAAAAAAAATTGTCAAATTTTAAGGTATTTTGCCACCCACACGCAGAAAAAGATTTCCGGAATGTGATTTATGTGCATTTTAATTTTCAATAATGGCGTTGTCGAATCGATCAAAAAGATTTTGCGTTATTATTCAGAAAAAATATTAAAAAAACGGATTTTTTTTACAATTTAGGTTAAACCTCCATACTAAAAAAAAATATTATAAAATTTACTGGCTAATAATTTGAAACACTTCCCTGTTTTATGGAGATTCTAATGGTGTTCTAATGGTGTAAAACTTTATCAATGTCTCTGAAAATAATTCAGTGTCGACAAATGAAAGTAAATTAGGAAGGGAAATCAGGTAGCTAATAAATAAGAACAGATTGTAATATTTACAAAAATTATTTTATTTATAGCAGATGCTCAAATTAACGATCATTTTGTCTTATACATAAACAACATTGTCTTAAGAACAATCTTATCAGTCTCCTTAGACTGCTTCGTCAAATTTCTTGAGCTGCGGTTCCGATTCTCTGACGTAGCTTCTCTTCATCTCCCATTAATTTTTCATAAACGTTGTCTTTTAAGCACTTTCAATATAAAAGTCTAGTGGATTCAATTCCGGTGGGTGAACCGGCCACAAGATAGGCCCCATACAGCTAGTCCACCTGCCGAGGTATGTCTGATTCATTCCCAAATATCTTGGGCCATTTAACGCAGGAGGAGGTTCCACAAGTCCCAAAAGGTTCAGTTAAAAATACCGACCCAAAGGTTTATCTTGAATTAATGCTAGGACCAATCCTCCCCGTAGTCATGTGGATTTTCATTTTGCCAATTATTAAAGTTGTGAAGGTTCATGTATCCATTATTTTTACATGCTGACTGGTCACTCCATAAAACTCTATCGTAGAAATTAGGATCCTGTCTGATTTTTCTTAACATAATTTTGCAAAATCGCTGGTGCCTTGCGTAGTCACGCGGTTCCAAAACTTGGACTCTCTGAATATGGTAAAGGTAGTAGTTGGCCTTGGGACACCAGTTTGTCTCTGTACATTCCACGTCGAGGTACCAGGTTTTTCGATAACAGCTTTCAGGAGAGCATCCCGGTCTGCAGTTCGCGATCGTCCAGTTTGACCAACACAATCGGTGCAACAAGACTCTATTCAGCTGTTTCAAACGCGCGGTGATCAAAAACTAATCGGAATGAGGCGCAAGTTTCAATATTTAAACAGAAAAACAAAAAGCCACACAAATTACAGTTCTAGCGAACTAAAGAACGTTGATTTCAAGAGGTAAGAGGGACTCTATAGTAGGTAGGGGGCCACTCTGGCCAGACAGTGACGTCACAGGTAGTGGGGGTAGGAGTGGGGGTACCCCCACCCCTAGCCCCACCCCTTGTGGCCACGCCCCCAAGATGGCGTCCAGCCACGCCCCCAAGATGGCGTCCAGCCACGCCCCCAAGATGGCGTCCAGCCACGCCCCCCAGATGGCGTCCAAGATGGCGGACTTGGGCCAGACAGTCACATTTACATTTAGCCTTGTTATGTAACCTGTAAACATTCTAAGGTCATTGACCTGTCTAGGAAACTTTGGCCAGACAGTGACGTCACATGACTTGGGCCAGACAGTCACATGCAAACATTCCAAAGTGTCTAACCTATTACTTCAAATTATTATATTTTGAAAAAAACCATTTGGAGCAGGTGAGTTTCGAACCCCGGGCACTCAGATGGGAGGCAACGATGCTACCCATTGAGCTAAGCAGACGCTTGTTAATTTATTGTTTTAGGCTAGTATATATACGACTTTTAATTACAAACAAACCATACATGTAACATAATTAAAGTTTTTGTTATTATTAGACAAATGGATGATTTACAAAATAATAATATGTTTAATATTAGAGGCGGAACCAAAACGGAGGAACCAAAATGGCGGAATAAAAAAATGGCGGAATGAAAGATGGCGGTCTAACCTGTGATACCTTAAGCTGACATCCCTGACATTATAAAAATGGCGGCTTTCGTTCTTAAAGATGGTGCCTTTCGCTGATAAAGATGGTTGAAGACTCCATTATTTAAAGTTACGTCACCCCAACCTTTAGAGCCGACAAATGAGAGTGAGGTTGATAAGCGAGAATAATGGTATTGGTCGAAGACTCCATGATTTAAAGTTACGCCCCCCATTAAAACAAACCATTCATAAAGCTTTTGTTGTTAGACATAAGACATAATAATTAATATGTTTAATATTAGACTATTAGATTTCGCATAGAAATTAGCCGAACGCCACAATTGTTATATGGGTAGGTTCTAAAAATAACACACAGAGGTCGTTGGCAAACAAAAGAAGGAAGTTCAGAAACAAAATAGACAACAGGTTCAAATAGGAAACCAAATATCGTAGAGACAATAGAGGTCGCTGGCAAAACAAAGAAGCTCAGAAACAAAATGGACAACAGGTTCAACTCTTAAGCTTAGAAACAATGGTTGGTTACAGGTTCAATTCCTTTCTCCACGTGTTTAGTGTCATGTTACTCGTCTAAGTAAGCAGAATTAAAAAATGGCGACTAAAATAAGAGAAAAAACTTTAAACCCTTATCGCGGAAGATCCGTGAGATGTACGAGAGAACCAATACATGCACGGTGTTAAGGAGGCCAAATCAAATTGGAATATACAATAAAATGGCCACTTCCGGTCTAAACTTTAAATCGTTATATCTTTTCAACGGAAAGTGATAGAAAGGAACCGACTTCAAAAATATATCGTTTCATAACAAGCTCTACAAGAAAATGAGATAAAAAACTTTAAACCCTTATCGCGGAAGATCCGTGAGATGTACGATAGAACCAACACATGCACGGTGTTAAGGAGGCCAAACCAAATTGGAATATACAATAAAATGGCCACTTCCGGTCTAAACTTTAAATCGTTATATCTTTTCAACGGAAAGTGATAGAAAGGAACCGACTTCAAAAATGTATGTTTCGTAACAAGCTCTACAAGAAAATGAGATAAAAAACTTCAAATCCTTATCGCGGAAGATCCGTGAGATGTACGATAGAACCAACATATGCACGGTGTTAAGGAGGCCAAATCAAATTGGAATATACAATAAAATGGCCACTTCCGGTCTAAACTTTAAATCGTTATATCTTTTCAACGGAAAGTGATAGAAAGGAACTATCTTCAAAAATGTATGTTTCGTAACAAGCTCTACAAGAAACTGAGATAAAAAACTTCAAATCCTTATCGCGGAAGATCCGTGAGATGTACGATAGAACCAACATATGCACGGTGTTAAGGAGGCCAAATCAAATTGGAATATACAATAAAATGGTCACTTCCGGTCTAAACTTTAAATCGTTATATCTTTTCAACGGAAAGTGATAGAAAGGAACTATCTTCAAAAATGTATGTTTCGTAACAAGGTCTACAAGAAACTGAGATAAAAAACTTCAAACCCTTATCGCGGAAGATCGGCGAGACGTACGATAGAACCAATACATACACGCTGTTCAGCAAAGCAAACTCTATAAGCATATTCAATAAAAATGTTACTTCCGGTAGACACTTCCGGTATAGCTATTCTTAGAGCTACATACATGTGTGACACATCAAAATAATCGTCTTGTTGAACAGAAGAAATATAATATTTAAGTAAGTTAGAACAAGCTGTATTAACACCTAAAACCAACACACACTCTCTTGTACAGGCTGATTACCCTGCCATCCAATTGTTAGTAAGGTTATGTTTGTATTTGTTATTTGAATACAAACAGACATAATAAGAAGAGTGTACTTACATATAGCAAGAGACGTCATCCTTGTTTCACGACTTAACACATACTGAACAAGTGTCTCTCTCTCTTGTATTGAGGAAACAAACTGATGTAAGAGAGAGGGGGTCTTACAAAGGATAAACAACGTTTTTTACAGTTGTTAACCTTACAGAAAGGGGGGTTAATAAAAATGCAACAAAATAAAAATAAAACAACTGATTTACATACAATAAAAATTTATTAGGATTAATTAAGTTGTACATATTGATACATAAATGACATACATAAATGACATACTATTATTACATAATGGCTCTAACGATACCCGTAGAGGTTTATATTCCATTACACTGTCATGAATAACCAAACAATAAACACGAGTATTTTTTGGGAAGTTGGCGTGACTCATGATGTACCAACCAACCAATCAACCAACTGTTTTTTGAGGTGTAGCCTTTATGTATGTATGTATGTAATTTAATTTTCGATAGTGTAAAATAAAATTAAAAAGTGTGATATATGAAAAAAATAAGAAAACTAAAGAGTTGATTGCCTATTACAACGGTCAGCTGAAGAAACAATTAGGTAGCCAGAATACCGATACCTAAATATTTCAACCGAAGGAGTTCACTTAGAGTCACATCTAGGGGGCCGGAATACCGGCCCCCTAGATGTGTCTGAAGCAACATCTCAACTAACGCCTACAACCGCTACATACTTGGTGGACTTTGGTGGAACACAGACTGAAAACAACTTGATATCTGGTACATATGTCTGTAAAGATTTCATTCTAAATTTAGCCTGTTGGATATCCAATCTTTTCTATGAAAAGTGCAACCAACCAACTAACCAACCTACCAACCAACCAACCAACGTTGAGGGGCGTAGAGATAGCAAGCTATCTACAAGTGGACCCCTCTGAACCTATGATGTTAATAATGGATTAAGAGATTGAATTGGTACGTGTTTATATTGAAGGCTTGCAAGCTACGTACAAGTGTCTGAATATATGATGGTAATGATGGGTTAAGATATTTAATTGACATGTATTAAAGGCTTAGCGGTTTTCACTTGAGTCATCGTTATTCGAAAACTATTAGAACGAAAACCAGGTCCTTTACTCTGGTATATCTTACTCAGTAGGAACCAAATGTCTTCGAAAACAACATTCTTTGCTTTTCTGAAAGGCAAGTGAGCAGCCCCCTTGTCGAACCCCTCCGAGCTAAAGGTAAACCCCACTCTGTCTTCGGGATCGACATCATGGACTATATGACTCACAATATCTTTAATACGATCTTTGACCCACTTCTCTGGATCGTTGACATCGTCAGGTATATCTTGTAGTCTAAAGCATACGCTTCGTCTATCAAGTTTAAACTTCTTATTGGAGGTCACTGTATCTTCAAGTATTTGGAATGCCATTGTTTCGTGCTACACAACTGACTGTGTTGGTTAAAGGGCCGAAGTTTAGCCTCGTGTTTATTAAAGACTAAAGTTTAGCAGGTACTAATTGTTTTCACATTCACTGTTGGCTACCGACTGAACCTTAGCTCCTCGTCTTAATATTCGACAAACAACACAGACAACACAACTTATTGTTTTCACCTTCACTGTTGGTTAACGACTGAACCTTAGTGGACGCTTCTGAGTCAAACAAGAAGAAAACAATTTAAAACACATCTACGATGACCATGAGGCAGCCGACATGGACTTTGAACAATTTTTAAAAATAGAGCGGCCAGGTTAGTTGATCAACCATCCAGGTCAGTCTTCACCTTCACTGTTGGCTACCGACTGAACCTTAGCGGAAGCTCCTCGTCTTAATATTCGACAAACAACACAGACAACACAACTTATTGTTTTCACCTTCACTGTTGGCTACCGACTGAACCTTAGCGGACGCTCCTCGTCTTAATATTCGACAAACAACACAGACAACACAACTTATTGTTTTCACCTTCACCGTTGGATAACGACTGAACCTTAGTGGACGCTTCACGTCTTAATATTCAACAGACAACAACGACAGCTGTCATACAGCCGTCTGACATGACAGACAGCTGTCATACAGTTGTCATACAGCTGTCATACAGTTGTCTAACACAGCTGTCTAACACAGCTGTCTAACACAGCTGTCTAACACAGCTGTCTAACACAGCTGTCTAACACAGCTGTCTAACACAGCTGTTTAACACAGCTGTCTAACACAGCTGTCTAATAGGGCAGACATATGTCTAACACATGTCTAGCAGATGTGTAACAGTCACTCTTTTGCGGAACATAAGCTGAATGTTTTTAAGTCAAACAAGAAGAAAACAATTTAAAACACATCTACGATGACCATGAGGCAGCCTACATGGACTTTGAACAATTTTTAAAAATAGATGCGGCCAGGTTAGTTGATTAACCATCCAGGTCAGTCACAGCTGACGCTATAAATAAAAACGATGCTGGAAGCGAGTGACGTCACAAGAAACGGTGGTGCATGTGCCCAGGTTAGACCTCTAAGCTTTCCAGGTTAATACCGGGTTAGCTCCATGACAAGGTGGTGGACCAGTCGGGTCAGCTAAGAGTCGGGGTGGTGGAATGGTCGGGTCAGCTAGGCGACCCGGTCGCCTAGCTGACCCGACCATTCCACCACCCCGACTCTAGACGAAGCGTATGCTTTAGACTACAAGATATACCTGACGATGTCAACGATCCAGAGAAGTGGGTCAAAGATCGTATTAAAGATATTGTGAGTCATATAGTCCATGATGTCGATCCCGAAGACAGAGTGGGGTTTACCTTTAGCTCGGAGGGGTTCGACAAGGGGGCTGCTCACTTGCCTTTCAGAAAAGCAAAGAATGTTGTTTTCGAAGACATTTGGTTCCTACTGAGTAAGATATACCAGAGTAAAGGACCTGGTTTTCGTTCTAATAGTTTTCGAATAACGATGACTCAAGTGAAAACCGCTAAGCCTTTAATACATGTCAATTAAATATCTTAACCCATCATTACCATCATATATTCAGACACTTGTACGTAGCTTGCAAGCCTTCAATATAAACACGTACCAATTCAATCTCTTAATCCATTATTAACATCATAGGTTCAGAGGGGTCCACTTGTAGATAGCTTGCTATCTCTACGCCCCTCAACGTTGGTTGGTTGGTTGGTAGGTTGGTTAGTTGGTTGGTTGCACTTTTCATAGAAAAGATTGGATATCCAACAGGCTAAATTTAGAATGAAATCTTTACAGACATATGTACCAGATATCAAGTTGTTTTCAGTCTGTGTTCCACCAAAGTCCACCAAGTATGTAGCGGTTGTAGGCGTTAGTTGAGATGTTGCTTCAGACACATCTAGGGGGCCGGTATTCCGGCCCCCTAGATGTGACTCTTAGTGAACTCCTTCGGTTGAAATATTTAGGGTATCGGTATTCTGGCTACCTAATTGTTTCTTCAGCTGACCGTTGTAATAGGCAATCAACTCTTTAGTTTTCTTATTTTTTTCATATATCACACTTTTTAATTTTATTTTACACTATCGAAAATTAAATTACATACATACATACATAAAGGCTACACCTCAAAAAACAGTTGGTTGATTGGTTGGTTGGTACATCATGAGTCACGCCAACTTCCCAAAAAATACTCGTGTTTATTGTTTGGTTATTCATGACAGTGTAATGGAATATAAACCTCTACGGGTATCGTTAGAGCCATTATGTAATAATAGTATGTCATTTATGTATGTCATTTATGTATCAATATGTACAACTTAATTAATCCTAATAAATTTTTATTGTATGTAAATCAGTTGTTTTATTTTTATTTTGTTGCATTTTTATTAACCCCCCTTTCTGTAAGGTTAACAACTGTAAAAAACGTTGTTTATCCTTTGTAAGACCCCCTCTCTCTTACATCAGTTTGTTTCCTCAATACAAGAGAGAGAGACACTTGTTCAGTATGTGTTAAGTCGTGAAACAAGGATGACGTCTCTTGCTATATGTAAGTACACTCTTCTTATTATGTCTGTTTGTATTCAAATAACAAATACAAACATAACCTTACTAACAATTGGATGGCAGGGTAATCAGCCTGTACAAGAGAGTGTGTGTTGGTTTTAGGTGTTAATACAGCTTGTTCTAACTTACTTAAATATTATATTTCTTCTGTTCAACAAGACGATTATTTTGATGTGTCACACATGTATGTAGCTCTAAGAATAGCTATACCGGAAGTGTCTACCGGAAGTAACATTTTTATTGAATATGCTTATAGAGTTTGCTTTGCTGAACAGCGTGTATGTATTGGTTCTATCGTACGTCTCGCCGATCTTCCGCGATAAGGGTTTGAAGTTTTTTATCTCAGTTTCTTGTAGACCTTGTTACGAAACATACATTTTTGAAGATAGTTCCTTTCTATCACTTTCCGTTGAAAAGATATAACGATTTAAAGTTTAGACCGGAAGTGACCATTTTATTGTATATTCCAATTTGATTTGGCCTCCTTAACACCGTGCATATGTTGGTTCTATCGTACATCTCACGGATCTTCCGCGATAAGGATTTGAAGTTTTTTATCTCAGTTTCTTGTAGAGCTTGTTACGAAACATACATTTTTGAAGATAGTTCCTTTCTATCACTTTCCGTTGAAAAGATATAACGATTTAAAGTTTAGACCGGAAGTGGCCATTTTATTGTATATTCCAATTTGATTTGGCCTCCTTAACACCGTGCATATGTTGGTTCTATCGTACATCTCACGGATCTTCCGCGATAAGGATTTGAAGTTTTTTATCTCATTTTCTTGTAGAGCTTGTTACGAAACATACATTTTTGAAGTCGGTTCCTTTCTATCACTTTCCGTTGAAAAGATATAACGATTTAAAGTTTAGACCGGAAGTGGCCATTTTATTGTATATTCCAATTTGGTTTGGCCTCCTTAACACCGTGCATGTGTTGGTTCTATCGTACATCTCACGGATCTTCCGCGATAAGGGTTTAAAGTTTTTTATCTCATTTTCTTGTAGAGCTTGTTATGAAACGATATATTTTTGAAGTCGGTTCCTTTCTATCACTTTCCGTTGAAAAGATATAACGATTTAAAGTTTAGACCGGAAGTGGCCATTTTATTGTATATTCCAATTTGATTTGGCCTCCTTAACACCGTGCATGTATTGGTTCTCTCGTACATCTCACGGATCTTCCGCGATAAGGGTTTAAAGTTTTTTATCTTATTTTAGTCGCCATTTTTTAATTCTGCTTACTTAGACGAGTAACATGACACTAAACACGTGGAGAAAGGAATTGAACCTGTAACCAACCATTGTTTCTAAGCTTAAGAGTTGAACCTGTTGTCCATTTTGTTTCTGAGCTTCTTTGTTTTGCCAGCGACCTCTATTGTCTCTACGATATTTGGTTTCCTATTTGAACCTGTTGTCTATTTTGTTTCTGAACTTCCTTCTTTTGTTTGCCAACGACCTCTGTGTGTTATTTTTAGAACCTACCCATATAACAATTGTGGCGTTCGGCTAATTTCTATGCGAAATCTAATAGTCTAATATTAAACATATTAATTATTATGTCTTATGTCTAACAACAAAAGCTTTATGAATGGTTTGTTTTAATGGGGGGCGTAACTTTAAATCATGGAGTCTTCGACCAATACCATTATTCTCGCTTATCAACCTCACTCTCATTTGTCGGCTCTAAAGGTTGGGGTGACGTAACTTTAAATAATGGAGTCTTCAACCATCTTTATCAGCGAAAGGCACCATCTTTAAGAACGAAAGCCGCCATTTTTATAATGTCAGGGATGTCAGCTTAAGGTATCACAGGTTAGACCGCCATCTTTCATTCCGCCATTTTTTTATTCCGCCATTTTGGTTCCTTCGTTTTGGTTCCGCCTCTAATATTAAACATATTATTATTTTGTAAATCATCCATTTGTCTAATAATAACAAAAACTTTAATTATGTTACATGTATGGTTTGTTTGTAATTAAAAGTCGTATATATACTAGCCTAAAACAATAAATTAACAAGCGTCTGCTTAGCTCAATGGGTAGCATCGTTGCCTCCCATCTGAGTGCCCGGGGTTCGAAACTCACCTGCTCCAAATGGTTTTTTTCAAAATATAATAATTTGAAGTAATAGGTTAGACACTTTGGAATGTTTGCATGTGACTGTCTGGCCCAAGTCATGTGACGTCACTGTCTGGCCAAAGTTTCCTAGACAGGTCAATGACCTTAGAATGTTTACAGGTTACATAACAAGGCTAAATGTAAATGTAACTGTCTGGCCCAAGTCCGCCATCTTGGACGCCATCTGGGGGGCGTGGCTGGACGCCATCTTGGGGGCGTGGCTGGACGCCATCTTGGGGGCGTGGCTGGACGCCATCTTGGGGGCGTGGCCACAAGGGGTGGGGGTACCCCACTCCTACCCCCACTACCTGTGACGTCACTGTCTGGCCAGAGTGGCCCCCTACCTACTCTCTATCATTGTGCGAGTGGAAGAACCCATAAATATTTTCTCTTGTTTTGTGCACAGTAAAATTTATTATCTATTAGTGTCATGTCTCGATCAAGCAACATGTGAATCTAGTCTTAGTGTGTTTGAATGGTCATATTTTTAGGTAGGAATGCAACGAAATTCGCAAAAGACGAAGCCTCTTCTTCACTTTCGCACATCTGTGTATCCCATTAAAAATGTGAACCGGTCAGCGCAATAATTACCTTGCTAAAACCTAAATCGCCTAAAAAGTGGTCTCGTTAAATCAGAAATTTTAGCATTGTCTCTTACACAAGTCTATTCACATCACCAAAATTTGCTCGTTAAACGAGAAGTTCGTTAAATCTGCTATTCGTAAAACCCGGACGCCACTGTAAATATAGTTAGACGCTTACGAAAGATATATATATATATATATATATATATATATATATATATATATATATATATATATATATATATATATATATATATATATATATTGTTGCGTTTTCTCCGGGTTCTGGATAAGTGAGACTTTACATTTTAACAAAACAACTTTATTTACTATCTAAATATGGATACAATAAACGTTCTAGAATGTCTCTCTCACAGAACACTTAATTTGCTGTCTAAATATGGATACAATAAAGGTCTAGAATATCTCTCTCACAAAACACTAAGTTTATCTGGCTTTACACTGGTTACTAATCTGCACACAAGTCTCTACACTGGTACTACAGTTTAACACTTCACACTAGTTACTGCTTCTTCGAGTCACTTAAACATTATCTTACTGAACTGAACTCCGCTGGCTTACTTCCATCTTTATATAGCCGTCGCACCTTCCAGTTCGTTCTCCAGCGTTCTATTCCAGAATGTTCCAGGACCTTCTTTTACTAGAAGGTTCTGTGAATACAGATTGGTCCCGTATGTATACAGGGGGATGTATATACAGGTGATCCAAATGTGGTCATCACTCCTATGCTACACAAGAGGTGTTTCTCGAACTATAAGATCTCTCTGCGTATACAGGGTGTAAGGGTTCTCTGCGTATACAAGGTGTATATACAGGGTGTTCGGAATGCACAGACCTCAGTTATCCGTTCCGACGGGGTACAAGTTGGTAACTTCGTTATTTTTGGTCCTAGAGGGTTGAGACTTCGCCTGTGGGGGCTCACCCCAGGGAGGGAGGCGGTGTTGCCAGATTGTGCAAAAATTCCCAGATGTTGGGGAAGTTCTGGAGATGTGGTAACACCGCACCTACGTCTATTGAAGTGCTTTGTAACAATATACATGGTTGCATCAGGGTTTTCTAGAGAACTACTGAGAAATCTGAAAAAACACTAACACGTCGATTTTTTTTTGCAAGCGGGACACTTCATGACCTTTTTTGAAAGTTCTTTTGGTTATCTATTCAAAGGTGCTAAATTAAAATCAACCGATTAGTTTTTTCGATATCTGCCTCCAAAGCTTCAGAATAAAACGTCTTAAATAATGGCAGCCTTCTCACAGGTGGTAGTGGAATTTTCCTTTACGTGATAGTAAAGGTTTTACACGCCCAAGGACGTACCACCCCATGCATCAGGGGGCCGGTGAAGTCCCAACGGACGTTTCTGGTTCTGGTGTATGAGTCGGTTTCCCTTATAAGCAAAAATGATGATGGCTCCTCCTTGTGCAAAACATTCCGGAGGTAAAATACCGCTCCATTCGGATCTCCGGGAGAGGGGTGTACAGGGGGCGCCAACGTCAAAATTCAACATATCCTTCTCGAATATATGTGGCCTAAATTCTAACCTGAACTCCGTCTACCATTTCCTCCAGGCTAATAAGCCCCAACTCCTCTTCCTCACCGAAACCCAAATCAGTGCCAAAACAGCCACTAATTACCTTAATTTCCCGGAGTATGAGCTCCTTACTTCATTTAGATTGCATGGAGGCGTGTGCGCATACGTCTGTAGCAATTTACCCTGCACCAGACTCCCCAATTTAGAAGCTGGAAGAAAAGACATACTATGGATAAAACTCTCTCTCAGGGCTGCAACTAAATTCATCTGTTGCATTTACTGGTCACCTTCTGACAACAACTTTGTCCAGCTTTTTGACTACTTTTCTCAAAAAACCGACCATCTGATTTCTGAATATCCTTCCTCCGAGGTCACTATTCTTGGTGACTTCAACGTCCATAATAAGGAATGGCTAGGATCTTCAAAAACCGATCCACAAGGGAGAGCAGCGGAGGTCTTTGCAGTCAGCAACTCTTTAGCCAATATGGTTCAGCAACCCACTCACTTTCTTCGCATCCCAACACACAGCTCAAATCCTTTGGATCTCCTTCTTACTACAAATCCTGAATGCTATAAAACATCAGTCACCGCCTCCCTCGGTCGCTCAGACCAAGGCTTGGTCACCGCTTCCTGCGCAATGCAACCCGAGGTCACACAGACATCACACCCATGTATGGTTTGGCACTACAACTCCGCGAACTGGGACGAAATGCGGGATTACTTTTCCTCATTTCCATAGGCGTCTGTCTGCTTCTCTCATCCTGACCCCTCTGATATCTCACGAAACGTCACCGAAATTATCCAAGCTGGTATGGAATTATTTATTCCACGTACACAGAAAACCTCTTCAGCCAATCAAAAGCCCTGGTTCACTAAATCTTGTGACAAGGCCAGACTTGTAAAGGTTAAAGCTCATAAAACGCTTCTACACAATCCCAGTCAAGAAAACCGTCAAGCATTTAACGACGCAAGAAACCACTATTTGCGCATTCTTTCTCGTTTAATTACCACATGAAAATTAAAGTCCTCTTAAGCTCCAAGGGCAGCAAACCCTTCTGGACTCTTGCTAAATCTATTGGGAATAATTTCTGCAAGAGCACGTTCCCACCTCTTGTCTCAGGGGATGAAATTTTTTCTACCGCCCTGGGCAAGGCTAAACTTTTTGCATCGTTCTTCGCCTGCAATTTTACTCTCAACCCACCTCCAAATGTTCAACCACCAACAGTCCCCAATGTCGCGCATTAAATGACGGATATCATTTTCAAAACTAAAAAGGTACGAAAGATGCTCTCCTCTCTTAATACCAGGAAAGCCTCTGGCCTTGACCAGATCCCAGCAATTGTTCTCAAAAAATGCGCACCAGAACTTGCTCCTGTCCTGACTCGTCTGTTTCAGACATCTTACAATAGAGGCATATTCCCTAGTAACTTGAAAACTGCTCGAGTACAACCCGTTCCCAAGAAAGGATCCAAAGCGCTTCCTAGCAACTTCAGGCCTATTTCGCTCCTTTCACTCATCTCTAAAGTGATGGAAAAGTATATAAACACCGAATTACTAAAATTGCTTGAAAAACACAGTCTAATATACGACAGGCAGTATGGATTCTGTCAGCGCAGATCAACTGCCGACCTCCTTTCCTTTGTCACCCATTCTTGAAACAAGTCTATGAAACTACATGGTGAATTCCAGATTGTCGCTCTAGACATATCCAAAGCCTTCGACCAGGTCTGGCACGCAGCGCTGCTTAATAAACTTCCGGCCTATGGCCTACCACCAAAACTCTGTACCTGAACAGCAAACTTCCTCTCCAAGTGGAGCATTTCTGTTGTTCTGGATGGCCATTCCTCTAAACTATATCCAATTAATGCAGGAGTTCCTCAGGGTTCAGCTTTAGCCCCTACTTTGTTTCTTCTCCACATCAATGACCTCCTCTCTAGCACATCCAACCCAGTTCACAGTTACGCGGACGACATCACTCTCCACTCAAATATACAATATTCTAAGCCTGTCTCTTCGGCCCAACTAGATGAGGACCGCAAACGCATGGAGGGTTCTGTCTCCGTGGATCTGCAAAAAATATTAGACTGGGGAAGTAGAAATCTTGTAGAATTCAACCCCACCAAATCTCAGTCTTGCTTTCTTTCTCATAAAAGATACACCAGCCCTAGAACCATCACAATGAACAACCAAGTTATTCAAAGTAATGAGTCCTTTTCGCTTGTTGGCATTTCTGTGGATCGAAATCTCAATTGGCACCAACATGTCACATCAATTGCAGAAGCGGCTGCTAAGAAATTAGGTTTCCTCTTCCGGACTTGCAAATACTTTTCACCAGCTAATTTCTATACCTTATATACTTCACAAATAAGGCAAAACCTCGAATACTGCTCCCACATCTGGGGTGCTGCTGCCGCTTCTACACTCGATATCCTGGACTCCATTCAGAAGAGAGCTATACGCCTCATTGGTGACCCTACCCTCACCCAAAGGCTGCCATCCCTGGCCCACCGACGTGCCGTTGGTGACCTCTCTCTCTCTCTTTTATAGATATCTGCACGGGCAAGTGCTCAGAGGAGCTTTCTTCCATAGTTCCTCCACCTGCTGCCCCCAACAGATCTACCAGGGGAACAGAGCGAATGCACCCTTTTACTGTCCAGGTCACCAGACATAGAACATCTTGTTATGCTCGCTCTTTTGTCCCGAGGACTTCCAAGTAGTGGAATTCCTTACCGGCACATGTTTTTCGATCTCCTCCGAACCTCCAAACCTTCAAGTCCAGAATTAACAAGTTGCCTCTTTCCTCCTTGTCGACACCCACGGTGCTATAGTATTTAGGCTGTAAGCCCTCGTGGTGTGTTGGTGAAATAAAAAAAAATAAAAAAACACGAAATTGGTACTATTATTCTCGACGTTTGATTTTGAAGCTTAGAAAGCAAATATTTAAAAAAGTGTTCGGTAGATTTTAAAATTGCACCTTAAGTTTTAAAAGCAAATATCTAAAAAACTAATCGGTGTGTTTTAATGCAGCCTTGAATAGGGAACCAAAAGAGCTTTCCAAAAAGGTGTCACTAGACCTTCATTTTCTATTCAAATTAAGGAGGTGAAAGTTACCCCCGCTAGTGGTTAAATGCTACAAATTCTATTAGGGTCAAAAACGTTCCCCCTCTCGCAAGAAAAATTGTTATTATTATTATTATTATTTCCAATACAATTCCAATTTTTTAAATGAGAATAGTGGTCATGTAAAGCTCGTTGAAAGAAGCTTTCGATTTCCTATAGATTTCTTTTTTATTTTTTAAATTATGGCTATTCGTTTAGAAAATATAGAGTTTTGAAATATCACAGATGAATTTCCAAAGAAATAAAAAAAATCTGGAAGCAGCACGTGCGTTCTGGAACTGAATTTTCATAAAAGTGTTTGTTTTTAATAGCAAATATGTCTCTCTAATGCAAGCAGGCATCAATCTGGTTACTGGTATAGCCTATATAGTAGAAACAATGTAACATATTTTATAAAAATTTGAAATTTAAAATGTACAAAAATTTTCCGAAAATAAACTTAGGATGTTTCCGAGAAAACTGGTTACCTAGACAACAAACCTTGGGATAATAGCAAATTGAGTTACTGAAATTTGAAGCATTTAGTGAAAATTCGCTACCAAAACGCACTTACTGCACCTCGATTTTTTTTTTCTTACAAACTTGCATCATATTAATGGCGCACCTCGGTCATTTTGACCCGCACCATACCAGTTGCGTGATAAAAGTGCATATGAGTATATTTCCACTTGGTCATAATTTTTACTTGTAAACGCTTATTTCGAATGGCGTAGTTTGACCAAATACGAAAAACGACAATGGCTAGTGGATCCTCATCAACTGTGGACAAAATCAAAATGAATGATCCTCGTTTTGATGAAGTAGTAGCAGAGTGGCTTGAGGAATTAGACAGAGCTGATGTGTCCTCGGAAAGTGAAGCATCAGAAGGAGATTATGAAGAGAGTGAAATGTCTGATACGGAGGAAGAAGAGTTACTTTTGGAAGAACCGGAGGATGATACAATGGATACTGGCAAAGAAAGAGATGCAACCGTAAACAAAGAATATTTTTATGGGAATGGAAATAAATTCAAGTGGTCCAAAACTGCTCCTACTAGATGTGTTCAAACACCAGCTCACAATCTTTAAAAAAATTCCAGGCTGTATTGGTGAAGCACGTTTATTACCAGAAGATGCTGATGAAAAATTCTTCTGGAACTGCATCTTCACAAAGGAAATGCTCAGGGAACTACTCATATATACCAACACGAAAATCCCAGCTATGAGGCCAAACCATTCCTCAGAAAATCAATATATTGTGCAAGATCTAGACGTAGTCGATCTAGAATCTTTATTGGACTATTGTACTTCACTGGAGCATTCAAATCTGCTCACGAAGACGGTACTTCTTTATTTTCCACAGACGGAACTGGTTATGACATATGTCGTGCAACAGTGCCAGTCAACCGGTTCTTGTTCTTGCTGTCTTGTTTGAGATTTGACGATGCCAGCAATAGATACGAAAGATCTGTTGCAGATCCAAGGGCTGCAATTTATTTTTTCTTGACAGAACTCGTAAAAATTCCCAGCAGTGTTTCTCACCAGGTGAATTCTTGTATATAGATGAGACGTTAGTTCCATTCCGTGGCAGATGTAAATATAAATGTACATGCCAAACAAGCCTGCCAAGTACGGCATAAAGGTAATGGTTCTAGCTGACGTAGCCACACATTATTTTTATAATCGTTATGTGTATTGTGGAAGAAACAGCGATGACATTGGGTTACCAGAAGAACTCAATAAATTTTCCAAGCCAACACAAGCTGTCCTACGACTTGTGAAACCATTTGAGAGGAGCAACTGGAATATTACGGCAGACAACTGGTTTTCGTCAGTGCCACTAGTGCAGGAACTAAAAAGTAGAGGGTTGACTTATATTGGAACTATGAGAAAGTCTCAAAAAGAGATTCCATTGGAATTTTTAGCAAACCGCCGAAAAACTGTTGGAGTAGCCCAGTATGGATTCGTAAAAGATATGACACTCATTTCATACGGTCCAAAAAAAATAAAGCTGTAATCTTGGTATCAAGCATGCACCATAATGATAGTTTAGAACTAGAAATAAAACAAAAAACTGAAATAATAGCCAGATACAATCAGACAAAAGGAGGAGTAGACTCGCTAGATCAAAAATGTGCAAATTACTCAGTTGGTAGACGCACTTGCAGGTAGCCAATGGCTTTGGAGCCATTCTGAATATTAGCTTAGTCAATGCGTATATGCTGTGCTATTCAATAAAACACAAAAACGCTTGACAGGCTTACCTACTTGAAAAATCTTTCAAGCGCAGCTAATGAGAAGACTTTACAACAGTAGACTACCGACTGAACAACGTTACACAGTAGGACGTATTCAAAATAAAGAAGTACCAGCTAAGGGACGAGCTGACGAAGCTAGAAATTTTTTGGTGTTGGGAACAAGAAGAAGATGTTATATTTGTCCATCCAAATTGAACAGAAAAACTAATCAGTTCTGTCTCAATGTATAAAGCCAATATATGCCGGATGTACGATTAGAGTTTGCAACAATGAGGAATTTGCACATTTTTTATTCTCCTCTTATTCAATTCCCCACATTGTATAAAATCAGTTGCCATATAAAATTTAAATTTTTAACTAATAGTTTTCCTGTAAAAAATATGGAAAATCAAAATAATTGTCTCCGCGCCAAAACGCCGCCGTAAACAAAGACGACCTACTGTGACGTCACGATCCGGTAACGGACAAAAGGAGTCTCGCTTACTCACACAGAGATCCTCATCTCACCATTAGTGCTTATGTGACTTACGTGTGCCGGATAGTTATTGTTATCAACTTATATTATTGTTAATATCTATATACTCGTAGTAATTATTTTTAAAACTGTACAGTCTTATAGTGTGGCTACAGAAGTTGTATTTGTCCAAGGACAATCTGATAATTTACCAAAAATTGATGTACTAGCAATGTTTGCGTTTTGAGGAAACAATCCAAATTTCATGGATGCTGAGCTACAAGGAGTGAAAGCTGGATGGTATGTGTCTGATATGAACCTTATTTTATCCTGTAAATATCTTTGTTGGATTTTATGTAGTAATTTCTTATAAAATATAATGTAAATAAAAGCATAACCTCAAAATGTTCTCCATTCAAACAATCTACAAAAAAATATATACACCATTTCTTCCTGATTTACTCATCCTTAGGTATATCAAAGAATAATTTGTTGGGGGTAGTTATTGTTGTGGAAGTACATTTGGGCACTATACAGGCATGTCCATGCACTGTTATGTCTTTCGCATTCTCGTATTGTGATTCTGAATCTGCTGAAGCCATCACACAGTCACGCACTAAACTAGATTAAACACAACTTACTACCTTTGAACCTGTATTATACAATACACACCAAAGCTACTTAAAATTATGACAAAACTTCTCAGAATTCTATGCAAACACAAACAAGACAATGTTAAATGTTAAATGGCGATGCCCGTGTATTACGATGATGTACCGGATCGTGACGTCACAAAGCTCTTCACCAATCAGATCGCGTTTTCGCCCACCCTGTCTTTTTGAATTATATTCAATATTGCAATAATTAATTACTAATTAGTGGTTCACTTTAAGGGGGGTAACTTGTAGACATATATTTTTAGAGTATTTTGCTTTACTTTAAATACGTTTTTCATCAAAAGTAAATTATATGTAACTTCCTCATTGTGCAAAAGACAAAGAATGAAATCAAGTGCTGTGTTTTTCACTGCTCATTTTCCATTTTTCCATTTCAAAGTTGAGAATATATTATTTTTCGTGTCATTTCAATAGTGACGGTTTTCTTTTTGTGACGAGTTTGCATAAGAACTCTCTCGTATATCTGAATGCTTAATTTTTGATAAGTCATGTATTACATAGTTGAAAAAATCAACGAACAACTTACTTCAGATACACAAGAAAAATATTAAGAATCCGTTAGAAAAAGAAGACCCGGCATTTTTACCCGCACATTACCAATTATGTCCCAGGTTTTCATCATACCAGTTAGGGGTTAAAGTAAAATTTATCCCTGTGTATATGCGATTTTGAACAAAATGACGATAAGTGGCCTTAAACGCACCTGTTTCATTTTCAAGTGGCCACACTCTATACGTGAATATATAAAGTCAGAAACTGTCCTTGGATATGGGTTCTAAGGGTTCTAATTCGCGCTCAGTTAAAAAAATTCAAAATACGTGATCTCGTTGTAAGCGATTTTTTTCTGTGAAAATTCGATATAATTTAGTACGCTTTGCATATCCGTATTAATGCTTAATCGCAAAAATTAAAATGTTAAGGTAAACAGAAGCATAATTATTATATTGAGCAATGACATTCTCATTAGATAACGTAATAATTAACACACATTAATGCTGTCATCAGGTAAAAGTGGTTGCGCCACTACGGCTGCCAGTGTATCATAAGCAGTGTGTTACGAATGGGAAGTAAAGTGTTAAGTTAGTGGTGTGGCAGGTGCGGATCACCTGGGGCACCAGCCACCAACCACACGGAGTGGCGGAGTCTCGCAACCAGACCAGACACACGGACAGCCATCGGAGGACCAGGTGAAGTCCAACAGGCACGAGGCACGAGCCTACCACTACACATATACAGCTGCCATACATGCAGTTGTCAGGCCTGAGCTGCAGATCACTCTTCTCCACCGACATTTGTACACCGGAACCATCACCTTCACTTATTACCACTTTTTGAAGCTATATATGTATAAATTCAGTGTGGTTAATAATTCCTGCACTCCAACAATGTTGCAAAAAGCAACAGCTTGCAAACCTAACTGGATGACATACATATAATTATATGATGAACTGTTCTACGTACACTCGTGCATTGTACGTTAAATAAAATCTCTAAGTGTTTTTTTTTCATACACGCTGAGAACAAGTAAATAAATATGAGTATCCCTTCACAATAGTCAGTTTATAAGAAAATGTGTTATGCAAAATGTAATACATAAAAATGTTCGGCACGCAGAAAGTACGTTATTGTAGTGAATTTTCATAAGAATAACATAGTATAGTGATTAAGCCTTATATTAAAAGTTATAAAACATTACACTATTTAATTAGGAACGGTAAAAAATAGGGTAAAGAAGGACAAGCAAAAACGTTACCTCTAACATAAATATTCATACAGTAATTTTGATACAAAACTCAAACAAAATAGTTGATAAACAGGAAATATACTCAGCAAAAAAATACACTAGAAAGCGGAACATAAAAAATTCATGTGGTTCATGCATTGAGGGTGATTGTATGCACGCAGAAGGGGAAGAAGAGCCCCCAGGACAAGAGGGTTTCTGCCCTCTCTACTAAAAACACGGGGGGTTCTCCTTCCCCTTGTGTATGCATAAAACTACCTTCAAAACATAAAGCACAAGAACAATTTCTTTGGAGCAACCCCCAAGAAAGTCACTGGACCTGGGCCAATATGTGTGCTGTGTGGGACAGAAGGGCTTAAAAAAAGTATTGCTGCAAAATGTGAAAAACGCATGTTTTCAAAGTCCGACGAACTGTTTTTTTTTTTATAGAATTTTTCGCTCAGATTTCCTCCCCACCCAGCGCCCCTATTCATTCTTGGTCGCTTAAATTTCTTGCGGGTTTGCAACAAATTTGCCTTATGGCTTGTGCACCCAAGGGGTGTTCTCAGCATGATTCTGAAAAAAAAATCTAAAAACCCTCCCTTCAGTAAACTGAAAACTTACCGAAATTACATTCCACACTGTCGCCTATAATGTCTTTTTCAGATAATATCACTAAAGTAAATAAATTCACTTGCTGTTTCAGTCCTTCTTTATTTTTATATTACATATATAAGCACAAGATAAGTAAGTATAATAATGGGGGGCCCTTAATTATCATTGGGGCTACACGAACTTAAAAGCAGAGAAGACATTTTGATCGTGTTAAGAGCCTTAAGTTTAATTTCATGTCACAGTAGTATTCTGATGATAAAACGATACTTCTAACTGTATGCACACACAAATTAATAAAATACATTTATAAAATCGAATTTAAAAAAAACAACAGTTTTACAATATTATTTTAAATAGACCAATAGGACTACGTTTCGCGGAGATTTCGCAATTCGCAAATGTATGAACCTAGCTTTTGTCCAAGACTACACTGAAATCCGGTCGAACGCAACCAAGCTGCTTGTAAATTAACCTCGATAGGCTTGGACGGTTAACAAACGTAGTTATGTCTAATTTTAAGCGAGATGCTGTACCTGTTTAAGACATACAATATGATAAATACAAAAATACACTTTAGAGTGCTATTCATTAAAAAATATATATTGACCAACTAACCTGTGAAATCATAAATAATAAAAATGATGGATCTAGAAACTTATCTATCAGTACCCTTCTCATTTTGTAAGCAAGTTTAGATACTAGCAAAAACTTTTTTCAAAAGAAAACTCAAAATTTTCTTCGAAAACCTTGTGCGATTTTCCTGGTTAACGAACTCGTCCAAGCCATTAATAACTTGCCCAGTTTCATCCAAATCGCTTATTTTTAGAGTTATCGGTTGGATACATGTAATATATATATATATATATATATATATATATATATATATATATATATATATATATATATATATATATATATATATATATATATATATATATATATAATATACAAGGAGAAAGATTTAAGGGCAAGCCGCAAGGAGACAACCGCAAACACGTGTTTCAGGCTAATTAGCCATCATCAGTACGGTATAGCCAGGTGAAGATGGTAACACTCTGGATGAATATGGAAAAATATACGGAGTCCCAACAGGCAACCAGTGCACAATTGCAGCAACATTTGGAAGACCCTCAATCCGAGGGAAACAACCAAAAAAGCTGATGATGGCTAATTAGCCTGAAACACGTGTTTGCGGTTGTCTCCTTGCGGCTTGCCCTTAAACCTTTCTCCTTGTATAGTACATAAATGCCGTGTTATCAATCCTGTTTTAGTTAATATATATATATATATATATATATATATATATATATATATATATATATATATATATATATATATATATATATATAAACATATGAAAATTGAAACTGACCCCGGATATGGGTTCTAGGGGGCCTAGTTCGCGCTCATTTGCACAATTTTTTTCAAAATTCAAAAGTCGGGATTTCCCCATTAGTGAATTTTTTCTACGAAAATTCACTAAAAATTGATATCGTTCATCGTTTTTGAGTTATTTCATTTGTTTTTGCAACTTTTTACGTTTTTGGTGCATATTTCAAACACATATCACAAATTTTGATACAGTGTTTTTACCAATAAATAGCAAAGCTCCATGGAAATGACGCATTCAGAGAGCTTATTGTTGTATTACTCGTTGAAAAAATCGAGCAGCCATATACAGGCACTCAAATAGTGGCTGAATTTGAAGAGTTTTCGCAGAAATGTCTTTAGTGTTTCCGTAGAAATGATTTTTTCTAAGATTTTTGTAAGATATTGGTAAATAATAATAAATGTTTATTCAGTTATTATAAAAAAAAGTTGTCGAACTTTTGTAAAAAATATAATTTAGTGAAGGCAATTTCTGTAAAAAAAGTGGTGAATATACGTAAGATATATTTTGGCATATTTTCATATTTTTTTTTCAATTTGGTCTTAAAGCTGTTTGTGACAACAAAGCTATTTTAATGAAGTACTATATAGGTTATACTGCCAACCGAATGTCTCTCTTTTAAAAATAAGACATATTTGCCATTAAAAACATTTTCACGAATATTCGCACTTGCTACATCCAGACTTTTTTTTTGTATCTGCCTTAGTCCAAGCTTCCGAAATTGCTTATCAATGCTACCACCTAATTGTCCCTTGGGATATAGACGACAAATCGACAAAACTTTTCTTGAAATAGGCGAGCAACCTCGATCCTTGATCGTGTTTTTTCTCCGTAACCAATTATCTGTAGAATTGTTATTTTATACATTTATGTTAAATGACGCAGGTTTCTATTTGTCAATAAATCTATTATGTTTTTTAGTGTTAGTTTTTGCAAAAGATTTTAAAACCATAGCTTTTTAATAGAGAATGAAGGGACCTTTATATTTTAAAAATTTGAGGGTGCAACTGTCACTCGAAGGGGGCTAAATGTAGTGGTGAAGGATGTCATTTTTTAATCTAAAATTGACGTATTTTTGGATTTTTTATAAGTATGCGCAATAGTTTAGGTACTGAATGTACTCCATTTGGCTGTTCCACAATAGATGTACAGTGACATGTAGTGTCTTTCCCAAATAACTCGGTAACTATTCAAGATAACAACGTAATTCCAACACTGCTTGGAATAAGAGCAGGCTGAAATTCGTGATCATAGAAACAATTTCATCGCTTTTTGGTAAATCCATGGCCAGGCATGATGTTTTCAAAGGGAATAATAGCCACTTGATCTGTCTAATCGATAGACAACTGAATCCTGAATGCGAGGAGGTAACCTTGCTTTATCCAAGTTGAGCCCTTTCGGGGGTATGACGTCACCAAATTTTGAGATGCCGAATATATTTTTGTGTCTCACCCAAATAACTTCGTATTTATTGAAGATATCAACGCAACTCCAACGGCACTCGGCTGAGGGCCAAACTAGCGTGGATGAAAAGTAATCAGATTTTGGTAACGCATGTCCAAGAGAATTCACTAGACAAATGAGAATCTGTGTTTTTTAACAGTTTGTGTAAAAGATTATTAAAGTTGTGTTGGATAGTATTTTATATATAAAACATATGGTTGGATGGCCATAGAATTTGAATTCCTGGCCTCTTATGACGAGCAGCGTTAAATTAATGTTGATATCTCAAATACCTGCGCAGTTGTTAGGGTAATACATTTTGTGACGTCATACCCACAGAAGAGGGAAACGTTACGTTGTTAGATTCAGGAATGAGTTCTCCATCGATTAGATAGATCGATTGACTATTGTTCCATTTGAAAAACTAAGCTTTGCACAATTTCATTCTGTTCATTACACTGGAGAATTCTTTCTGAATGCCAAGTTTGTTGGCCAGTTCTGAGAGTCACGTTTTTTCATGGAAAATTACACATTTTTGTGTCGAAAAGCCTTTATCTTTCAAACTCGTCAATCTATTTTTACGAAATTTAACACATGTATCGCTAAACTACAAAAGCAATGTGTAAAAATTTATTCAAGTTTTCCGCAATAAAATTTAACAGATTTTGAAAAATTCTGAGAATGTTATTCGTTTTTATTATAGTCATATAACTGTGGAGTGTAAAAGATAAGTAGAATAAATAAATATGGTATATTCAACAGGTTATTCGTTGTCCGTTCTTCTGTTCTACGTAATGTCACTCAATTTGACTGACTTTTAGTGAATTTTCGTAGAAAAAATTCACTAATGGGGAGATCCCGACTTTTGAATTTTCAAAAATTTTTTGTAAATGAATGCGAACTAGGACCCCTAGAACCCATATCCGAGGTCAGTTTCAATTTTTATATGTTTATATATATATATATATATATATATATATATATATATATATATATATATATATATATATATATATATATATATATATATATATATATATATATATATATATATATATATATATATATATATATATATATATATATATATATATATATATATATATATGTATGTATCACACCGATAACTCAAAAAATAATGGGCCGATTTTGATAAAATTTGGCATGTACCTTTCTTTTGTCAATGGCTTGGATAAGTTCGTTAGTCAGGAAAATCAGACGAGGTTTTCCGGGAAAATCTTGAGTTTTCATTCAAAAAAAATTGTTATCTCAAAAAATAATGGGCCGATTTTAATAAAATTTGGCATGTACCTTCCCTTTGTAAGAGTATTTGACAAGTTTGTTAGTGAGGAAAATCTAACGAGGTTTTCCGGGAAAATTTTGAGTTTTTATTCGAAAAAAATTTTTATCTCAAAGAATAATGGGCCGATTTTGATAAAATTTGGCATGTACCTTCCCTTTGTAAATGGATTTGATAAGTTAAAATTGGACGAGGTTTTCAGAAAAAAATTTGAGTTTTCATTTGAAAAAAATTTTTATCTTAAAAAATTAAGAATCTATGATAACCAAATTTGGTAGGTGGGTTTATGATATAAAAAGTAAACTATACACCAAAATTTAGATTTCTATGTTACAAGAAAAAAAAGTTATAATAAAATATATTGTGCCAGATCATTTCTATGAAAATTCACTACCATAACGCACTTGCTGCGTCCAGGCTTTTTATAATGAATTGATAAAAAATTCAGATACTTTGAAGTGGACTGTTTATAAAAAGCAGCTATTTAAATGTAAAATAAGTAAGCTTAAACAGATCCACTAATTTCTTAGGACACAAATTAAGTAGCGGTATGTATAATAGAGGCCATATTGCATATAGCTAGTATAATATGTCATACAAATAGGTTTTCGGTAAGAGACATAATTTAGTTACAGATGTAAATGCCTAATGAGATAAACCTCAAAAATTTCTGGAACTGTCAATACCAAAATTGTGTAAATTCCAGCTTCTCCAGGACGCTTCTATTTCACAGATACTTTTACTGACATTTGTTTGTACAACTTCAATTCTTGCGTAGTTCTCTTCACTTACGGTATATTATTATAAAACTTCTGAAAAGTCGCTATCCGCCTCCAGACTTTTTTGACTACATAGTCACATAGGCAGTATGTCAACGGATTCAGTGGTACCCCTATAGCTCTCTTTTTAAACTGTTTTTATCAAATTTAGCATATTGGTATAAAAATATATTTTTCATTTTTCATATAAACTTAAGTAACGGACTCGAGGGTTTTAAGGAATTGACACCTGTTTTAGATTTTTAAATGGACGAACCCATATATTTTTACTTTTTTTAAAAATCTACGTCGCCAACTTGGCCTAAAGCGAAAGTTTTGTCAATTTCTAAAATCTCCATGTTTTAACAAAATCAATTTTATTTTCTATCGCAGAGGGCTGTGAATAGTTTCGAAATTTCACTTTTTTTAGGGACTCAGGGAAAATACAACTCCGCCTAAATATTGAGTGATTTCTCTAAATCAGCTGCAGATAGAAAAACCGTATTTTTAACCTTAGCTCATTTTATTTAAATAGCAGCAGGGTGGAACCTCAGGACTAAAAGGGGTACAGTTTTACCAATAAATTGATACCTACCAATCAACAAGGCATTCATCAAAAACAGTTCTTGAAAGTTACGAAAAGACTGAGGTGATTTTTAGTGAATTTTTATTAAGAAAATTCACTAACAGAGAGGTATCATTGGTAGGACTTTGAAAAATGTCTTCAAATGATCGCGAATTAGGACCCCTGTGACCCAGGGTCGGTTAAATATATATATATATATATATATATATATATATATATATATATATATATATATATATATATATATATATATATATATATATATATATATATATATATATATATATATATATATATATACAAATATGTATATAACCGATAACTCGAAAAGTACTTCACTAATTTGGCTAAATTTGGAAATTACGCTTATTTTCTTAATGGATTGGATGAGTCCGCTCATCAGATCTACCGCCCAATTTTTCTTAACAAAAAATTTAAAAATATTTTTTAAAACGCAATATCTTTCAAATTGTTTAAGTGATTGAAACGAAAATGTACAACTAAAAAGAACATAGATAGACGTGGTTGTGTACCAATCTTCAAGTCTTTTGATTAAAGAAAAGTAAAGTTATTCGAGATTAATAATAAAATAATTTTCGCTATCACTTCAGATTGTGTAATGAAATATCTTCAATGTTCGATAAGGACAGTTGACGTTATCTGTACTGCTATGCTATGCAAATCATAGATAAAATATAAACGATGGAATAATCATTGCAAGTTCTCAGGATGTAGCTGTTTCTTACCAAGGTTGCCAGATCTTCAGAAATTTCGTGTAGTTAAATCTTTCATAAATTCTCAACTTCTCATAATAAAGAAAACATTTTATCAAATTAATTTTGTCAGTTAGTTAAAAAATACCGTAGAACATAGCTGTATTTAATACTTGCAAATTTCGAATTACCCATTTCTCATGATTTTTAATTTATCCCTCCAATCCTACTTTATTCTATCTGACAACGTTGTTAGGCTCTATTCGTGCTGGAGCTTAGCTGCCATTTGGCATTATGTGGTAATGTCATTTATTTTCAATTGTCGATATTAAATTGGAAATTTAGGTTAGTAGAAACATACGCCATGAGCACAGAAGAAGAATAAGAATAAGAAGAAGAAATTAGAAATTTAGCCTTAGGTTTAGGTTTTACACATAATACAACTACTAGATAGATATGACAATACGGATACCTATTTTTGCACTCTCACGCGCATGCGACATGGTGTGAGTATAGTCGCAACATAATAATATTATGCTAATGCTGCGGTACAATAAGTTTGACGTTTCATCACATCTCATAAAATCTTAACAAATTACTAAACTGTTGTTTTTATTAGATTTTATAAATGTATTTTACTAACTTTTGTGTGCATACAGTAAGAAGAATAGCTCCTTTAAACCCCGTCTACCATGCGCAACACCCATATTTGCCCCAGGTCCCGTAACTTTCTTGGAGGTTGCTCCCAAGTAATTTTTCTTGTGCTTTATGCTTTGAAGGTGGTTGTATGCATGTACAAGGGGGGGGGGGGGGAGAACCCCTTCCGCTTTAGCCGGAAATGACAAAACGTATTTTCATTAATAGGGCAACTTTGTAATCTTAAATGGAACACCTTGTATGTTTATTCACAGTTTAAAAGCCCAATATTTTCCCTTAAAAAAATGCTATATTTGTTGCAGTTATTATACAGAGTGGCGGTTTTACAAGCCTTTAAAGTAGATATTCGTCTTTATCTGAAATCTACGAAAAAAGGAATGTTTCGCAAAGTCGACTTTGGAAAAGTCCTGAAAACGTCAAATTAGTTTAATGGTAACAGAGATACGTGAATTATTGTAAGAATTATGTTTATTTTATGGGAAAAAGCTAAATGTGTAATCTTTTATGCTGTTGAAATGAAATAACTGTACTATCCTTAAAGTACAACCTCAATTTTAGCTTTACAGGATGCATGAGTACAAAATCGTTAAGGTTTAATCATGACTGTCTTTTGTTGCAAACAATCTGAATATTAATTGGGGAATGTATTGGGAAAAAGTTATTTAAATCAAATAAGGAATTCGAAAAAAGTATAATATGTAGGGTGGTCAATTAGAAATAACAGAGCCACTACAACTTTTTAGTAGAAGCGGTAACACCGCGTAATTGAAAATGTTTTGGATATATAGAGCATATTTGATTATGGTAACATCCAAATTTTCAGATCGCTCTCATGTTTGGCTCTCCATATACCATGCTAAGGTACCATCGACCGTGGGACACCTGTGTTTTATGGGTGTGAAAGTTTGGTTTGTCAGGAGCTTGCGTAAAAAAAGAGCCAGAATAAGGAGATGTATGAATGTAGAAGAAATAAAAAGAGCATGTCAGGGCTGAAGTGCATAAAGAAATACTGTTAAGAAATAACATAGGCTATGTCGTTTGACTACCCCTTTTTGGATGGGTAGTAGTAGAAGTAGTAGTAGAGACACAGCATATTGATTACGCTGTGGTAGAAAGAAGTAGTAGTCAGTACTTTTAGAAGGCATATAATTTTATCACCTAATGTATCACCCCTTATTTAGAGACCTTTCTACATCAGCAACTGTGGCATTTCCAGTTAGAAGGCATGTAAAGACGTTACGGCCGTCAAGACGTCGGACCATGTATACGATGGTACGTGGAGTAGGATTCCAGAGAGCCAGTGTCCCTCCAGGTGGTGCAGGTAGAGGTGCAGCTGATGAGCGACAGGTGGTGCCCCTTTACTCGATAGCCGCCAGTGCCATCAGCCATCAACAATGATCCACGACACACACTCCACACAATTCATTAGCTACTGCTGCCACCGTCCCCGACACTCACCGTCTCGGAGGTACTTATAACTCCATTAGCTGTTTACACATTCGCGATAATTACACACACTAATTCCTTCAAGATGATACACACCCTCTCTGAGAAAATGCGTAACTTTGGAAATGGATTATTTACAAGCTGTATTCTTATACCGGGCGATACAATAATAGCTTTAACAAATAACAGTTCTATAAATCAGGACAGTCTCTCTAATTTAAATAATCAGTCCCGTTTTAGAGAAATTCAAAACATGATGTACAAACTGGAAACGTCCAATTTTGAGTTAACATAAATCAATAACATAAATACACAAATTTGGGCAGCTGGTTTAGGCTTAGTTTGAGCTAAAATAAAATGTCCGTCTATTGTTTCGTGATTGGGTTCTTATCCAACAGATGTCTTTTTAACGAATTTTCATAAAGAAATTTCGCTTTTAGAAAAGTAACGACGAAATTATTTCCAATTAGCGCGACTTATAGCGTCTAGGACTCATACCGAAGTCAGTTTCAGACTTTATATGCATATAATATATATGTATACATACATACATATAATACACACACACACACACACACACATATATATATATATATATATATATATATATATATATATATATATATATATATATATATATATATATATATATATATATATAGTGGCTTGCCAAATTTTCACCAGTGTTAAACGGGACCCACCCCCTCAAAAACAAAACCACACATTTGTATTGTTGGTCAGTATATTCAGCATTAGAATACACTTAAAAAAAACATTTTTTATCTTATCATAGAATTCACCACAACTTAACCCTATATTAATTTGGCAGACCATCAACCCACTAAGGGTTGATTCCTCCATTAGTCCCCTTTCATTCGTCCAAATATTGTTCATCCTGGAAAATACTCTTTCAACAGGTGCCGACGTACCAAGAAGGGAAAATATATTCGATAATTAATTTTAGTTCATTGATTGTTGTTGCCCTTACTTGGTGAAACTTGTCCATACTACATACAGACTTGGAGACTACTTCTCTGGATTCACTGTTGGTTTTCGTTGGTGAAGGACGTAGCCAGCGCGTAAGCTAACTGGAGCAAGTGGCCCTTGCGGATTTTGGATGTTCTAGGATGTTCTTTAACGTTTCTGTGACTATATTTTCGCTGCTTGACAGCATTCTTAGACAGATTAAAATTGAATTAGTACGAAATCATGACAACTACAAATAAAGATCTATTGCTATGCTATGATATGATGTTTGATCAAAAAATTTATCAAAATGGAAATAAAAAATGAAACACAGATGACAGATGAGGCTTTCAAAATGTCTACGTGATGTATGTCAATATTTAACATAAAAATAGAACTAGCCTATGATATCTATGATAACAGTTACAACAATAATATAACTAAACAATAACAGTATAAAAGCAGTCTCTATACAACGAAAATATCGACATCGTTATCTTATTACAACTTTTTTGAAAGAATAGTTAAATTTATTTTCTTTGACTTATTTAATTAGAAAGAAGAATATCCAAGAAAGGGAAATTCATTAAATCAGTTTGCTCGTTTAAAACAAGGTAGCTATTGTCGTGTGTGTGCTTTTTGACTTCCAAAGCTTCAAAAAAGTCTAGTTTACGCTTGTCATTATAAAAATGTTGTGGTTGTATGCGGTTATTTACTGTAGGTGTATGTTCGGTATCAATAATATGTTTTACAAATGTAGATTTATCAGCGTGGTTATTTCTAAATGCAGAAATATGTTCTTTGTATCGGATTTTAAAATTTCTAGAAGTTTGACCTATGTAGATTGCGTTACAATGTGTACAAGCTAATTTATAAACTCCAGCTTTTGTCAGGAAACAAGATTTTTCTTTCGCGTTAAATAGTAAATCACGTGTCGTGTTGTAAGATTTAAAAGCTACCTTTGTATTTGTACAGGTATTTAAAATTTTTGAAATGTTTTCTGAAATGCTTCTAAATAAGTTATCGAAACGTATCTGTTGTCTTTTTTGTCTAATATTTGGATAAATTAATTAATCGCTAATTTGTATTCATTTCTCTCTATCATTTTATCTATTATTTTAACAGAGAACCCATTATTAAATGCTGTTTGCTTAATTATTGAAATTTCTTTTTCAAAATTGTTTTGTGACATAGGTATTGAAAATGCATAATATTGTCTTTTGGTACAGATACGTAGATGATATTTTAGCATGTTTTCAAGGTAGTCATACAGAATTAAATGAATTTTTGAATTTTATTAATAGCTTTCACACAAATATTAAGTTTACTTTAGAAGAAGAAGCTAGCAGTTGTATAAATTTTGTAGACTTTTCAATTAGACAGTTAGAAAATAATTCAGACTTTTCGATATATAGGAAACCAACTTACACTGACACAACCATACGATTTATGTCACCCTTTTTCACAAAAGCTGTCAGCCTACCATTCTAGAATACATCGTGCATTTTCAATACCTATGTCACAAAACAATTTTGAAAAAGAAATTTCAATAATTAAGCAAACAGCATATAATAATGGCTACTCTGTTAAAATAATATATAAAATGATCGAGAGAAAAGAATACAAATTAGCGATTAATTTAATTTATCCAAATATTATAGACAAAGAAGACAACAGATACGTTTCGATAACTTATTTTCGAACCATTTTAGAAAACATTTCAAAAATTTTAAATACCTGTACAAATACAAAGGTAGCTTTTAAATCTTACAACACGACGCGTGATTTACTATTTAACGCTAAAGAAAAATCTTGTTTCCTGACAAAAGCTGGAGTTTATAAATTAGCTTGTACACATTGTAACGCAATCTACATAGGTAAAACTTCTAGAAATTTTAAAATCCGATACAAAGAACATATTTCTGCATTTAGAAATAACTACGCTGACAAATCTACATTTGCAAAACATATTATTGATACTGAACATACACCTACAGTAAATAACCGCATTCAACCACAACATTTTTATAATGACAAGCATAAACTAGACTTTTTTGAAGCTTTGGAAGTCAAAAAGCACACACACGACAATAGCTACCTTGTTTTAAACGAGCAAACGGATTTAATGAATTCCCCTTTCTTGGATATTCTTCTTTCTAATTAAATAAGTCAAAGAAAATAAATTTAACTATTCTTTCAAAAAAGTTGTAATAAGATAATGAGTTGATGTATGTCGATATTTTCGTTGTATAGAGACTGCTTTTATACTGTTATTGTTTAGTTATTTTATTGTTGTAACTGTTCTCATAGTTACTATCGACTAGTTCTATTTTATGTTAAATATTGACATACATTACGTAGACATTTTGAAAGCCTCATCTGTCATCTGTGTTTAATTTTTTTAATCAAAACATCATATCATAACATAGCAACAGATCTTTATTTGTAGTTGTCATGATTTCGTACTAATTCAATTTTAATCTGTCTGAAAATGCTGTCAAGCAGCGAAACTATAGTCACAGAAACGTTGAAGAACATCCTAGAACATGGAGAATTCGTAAGGGCCACTTCCTCCAGTTAGCTTACGCGCTGGCTACGTCCTTCACCAACGAAAACCAACAGTGAAGCCAGAGAAGTAGTCTCCAAGTCTATATGTGATTAATTTTAGATTTAAAATGGGAATGTCGAGTTCTCTGAAATCATCAAACATCTGAAGCCATTTTCCTTCACTGTTCACCTTTTTGTTTTGCTCCTCCTCTTGTCTTTGCCAACTTGACACCATAGTTTCCCAGAATTGTTTGACCAGGACGTATTCGTCAAAAAGTTAATCTAGGTTCACTACTACTTTTTTCATATCTCTTGTTGATAATCTCAGTAAGTTTCCTTGCAAACTAAAACTTTAATTTCCTCTTTATCAAAAAGGAAGCTGTGAAGAATGTAAGTGCTACCGTCCCATATCCGTTATTCCGATAGTCGCAAATATTAGAACTGGTTATAAAAACAAGATTAATGTACTTCTTCGAAAAATAGAAAATATTATATAACCAGCAACATGGCTATAGAAACAATCATTTTACTATCACTACAATTAATAGCGTAATTCAAAATATTTTAAAGGCTCAAGATGAGAATGGAGAAACGATGATGGTTCCCTGCGACCTGTCAAAAGCCTTTGATACCGTTTAACATCAGGTTTTATTGAATTAGCTCTTTTTTATGGAATTAGAGGTACACCATTAGAACTTCTAAGATCGTATCTGGCGGAACGTCAGCAGATAGTAAAGTGGAACAATCAAATGTCGAGGCCACGTTTTGTTAAGCATGGAGTGCCTCAAGGTTCCGTTTTGGGACCTATTATATTTGTTATATATATATATATATATATATATATATATATATATATATATATATATATATATATATATATATATATATATATATATATATATGACCTAGTTGCAAACTTACCATGCTGTAGTGCATATCTGTACGCGGATGATATAACTTTTTGTTTTGAGGGACAAAACGGCGGAAAATGTTATTAAATGTTGAAACACCATGGCTGATGCAAAACGTTGGATGACATCAAACAGATTAAAATTAAGTGATAACAAAACTCAGACCATGATTTTTAATGAAGTACCACCCAAGGGTATAAAGTTTCTGGGCATAAATATATATATATATATATATATATATATATATATATATATATATATATATATATATATATATATATATATATATATATATATATATGTGGAAAGCGATTTAAAATGAAGTGATCATGTGAATCAGCTTAAACATAAACTTTCCCGCGCCATTTATTCCATAAGGGTCGTCAAGAATACAGCGAATCTGCAGGCAGCAAGGTCAGCCTACTTTGCAAATTTTCACAGTGCTACAAACTATGGGATTGTGTTCTGCGAGAAATTCTGTGGAAGCTCCCGGTGTTTTTGTTCTGCAGAAAAGAGCGGTGAGAGTGTTGTGCGGGCTCGGTTGGTTTGATTATTGTAGGGATTCATTTAAAGAACTTGGAAAATTGACTGTTACATCTTTGTTTGTGTATAACTGTTTTATATATGTGCATCAACATACAGGTGATTTTAGAACAAATGATGTGTATCATGACTACAACACAAGCAATAGGAAGGCATTGCAAACATCTTTGCATCGATTGAAGCGGACACAACATAATAAGGAATGGCTAGGATCCTCAAAAACCAATCCACAAGTAAGAGCAGCGGAGGCCTTTGCAGTCAGCAATTCTTTAGCCAATTTGGTTCAGCAACCTACTTACTTTCCTCGCATCCCAACACACAGCTTAAATCTCTTGGATCTCCTTCTTACTACAAATCCTGGCTGCTATAAGATATCAGTCACCGCCCCCATTGGTCGCTCAGACCACGGCATGGTCACTGCTTCCTGCGCAATGCAACCCGAGGTCACAGTCATCACACCCACGTATCGTTTGGCACTACAACTCCGCGAACTGGGACGAAATGCGAGATTACTTTTCCTCATTTCCATGGGCGTCTGTCTGCTTCTCTCATCCTGACCCCTCTGATATCTCACAAAACGTCACCGAAATTATCCAAGCTGGCATGGAGTTATTTATTCCACGTACACAGAAAACCTCTTCAGCCACTCAAAAGCCCTGGTTCTCTAAATCCTGTGACAAGGCCAGACTTGAAAAGGTCAAAGCTCACAAAACGCTTCTACACAATCCCAGTCAAGAAAACCGTCAAGTATTTAACGACGCAAGAAACCGCTATGTCCGCATTCTTTCTGAGGCAAAAAACTACTTTAATAACCACATCAAAAACAAAGTCCTCTCAAGCTCCAACGGCAGCAAACCCTTCTGGACTCTTGCTAAATCTATTGGGAATAATTTCTGCAAAAGCACGTTCCCACCTCTTGTCTCAGGGGATGAAATTGTTTCTACCGCCCTGGGCAAGGCTGAACTTTTTGCCTCGCTGTTCGCTAGAAATAGCAACCCACCTCCAAATGTTCAACCACCAACAGTCCCCAATGTCGCGCATAAAATGACGGATATCATTTTCAAAACTAAAAAGGTACGAAAGATGCTCTCTTCTCTTAATACCAGGAAAGCCTCTGGCCTTGACGCGATCCCAGCAACTGTTCTCAAAAAATGCGCACCAGAACTTGTTCCTGTCCTGACTCGTCTGTTTCAGACATCTTACAATAGAGGCATATTCCCTAGTAACTGGAAAACTTCTCGAGTACAACTCGTCCCCAAGAAAGGATCCAAAGCGCTTCCTAGCAACTACATGCCTATTTCTCTCCTTTCAGTCGTCCCTAAAGTGATGGAAAAGTATATAAACACCGAATTACTAAAATTTCTTCAAAAACACATTCTAATCCACGACAGGTAGTATGGATTCCATCAGCGCAGATCAACTGCCGACCTCCTTTCCTTTGTCACCCATTCTTGGAATAAGTCTATGGAACTACACGGTGAATCCCAGATTGTCGCTCTAGACATTTTCAAAGCATTCGACCAGGTCTCGTATGCAGCGCTGCTTAATAAACTTCTGCCTATGGCCTACCACCAAAACTCTGTACCTGGACAGCAATTTCTCTGTCCAACCGGAGAATTTCTGTTGTCGTGGATGGCCATTCCTCTAAACTGTATCCAATTAATGCAGGAGTTCCTCAAGGTTTAGCTTTAGCCCCTACTTTGTGTCTTCTCCACATCAATGACCTCCTCTCTAGCACATCCAACCCAGTTCACAGTTACGCGGACGACAGTACCCTCCACTCAAATATACAATATTCTAAGCCTGTCTCTTTAGCCCAATTAGATGAGGATCGCAGACGCATGGAGGGTTCTGTCTCCGTGTATCTCCAAAAAATATTAGACTGGGGAAGTAGAAATCTTGTACAATTCAACCCCACCAAATCACAGTCTTGCTTTCTTTCTCATAAGAGATACACCAGCCCTAGACCCATAACAATGAACAACCAAGTTATTCAAAGTAATGAGTCCTTTTCACTTGTTGGCATTTCTGTGGATCTAAATCTGAATTGGCATCAACATGTCACATCAATTGCAGAAGCGGCTGCTAAGAAATTGGGTTTCCTCTTCCGGGTTCGCAAATACTTTTCACCAGCTAATCTCTGTACCTTATATACTTCACAAATAAGACCAAACTTCGAATACTGCTCCCACAGCTGGGGTGCTGCTGCCGCTTCTACACTCGCTATCCTGCACTCCATTCAGAAGAGAGCTATGCTTCTCATCGGTGACCCTACCCTCACCCAAATGCTGCCATCCCTTGCCCACCGACGTGCTGTTGGTGACCTGTCTCTCTCTCTCTCTCTTTTATAGATATCTGCACGGGCACTGCTCAGAGGAGCTTTCTTCCATAGTTCCTCCACCTGCTGCCCCCAACAGATCTACCAGGGGAACAGAGCGAATGCACCCTTTTACTGTCCAGGTCACCAGACATAGAACATCTTGTTATGCCCGCTCTTTTGTCCCGAAGACTTCCAAGTTGTGGAATTCCTTGCCGGCACATGTTTTTCCTTCTCCCCCGAACCTCCAAACCTTCAAGTCCAGAATTAACAAGTTGCCTCTTTCCTCCTTGTCGACACCCACGGTACGATAGTATTGAGGCTGTAAGCCCTCGTGGTGTGTTGTTGAAATAAAAAAAATAAAAAAGAGGGAACTGATTATATTGGAGCTAGACTATAGAACAAGCTTCCTATTTCTTATAAGAATATAGGCAGCAAGGCTTTTAATAGAGAAATAAAGCAATATTTGCTGAAAGTAACAATTTATTCGCTAGGCGAGTATTTTAATTTGTGAGTACGGTACTCACTTTTCTTTTATTAGTTGTCATTGCTGTATTTTGGATATTTGTTTTTGTTTGTATTTTATAATTCGTTTTATATTTATATTTAACTTTTTATACTTACCTGATTGTAATTTTATGTTTGTGTTTTTTATATATGCTTGTTCATAACCAGTGTTGTCCTTATTTGCATATGGCTTATTTGTGGTTTTATACAGGCACATACCTGCTGAGACTATTTGTTATGTTTTTTTCTTATTGCAAATAAAGATTGTACTTACTTACTTACGAAGTTCGACTTGATTAAATCTTCTTGAAGTTCGTCCTCCGCTTGAGGGGCAATTACATTCCAAAGTACAGCTTCACAATTTGTCTTGCTTAATGTAAATTTAGGTTAAAAAAAATTGATATTCATTTTGCGCAGCATTATTGGAAAAAACTCAAGTGGTTCTCAATATAGTACGCAAAAGTAGCTTCCTCTGCTGTCAGAGCAAGATCTTTTTCAAGACGTTGAGTACTTTTGAAAAAATTAGTCAGTTTTGATGAGCCAGCAGCAACTACTAAACTATTCTGAACTTGATGTTTCTTCGATTTCACGTGATGTTTAATATCTGCACGCCCACCGTGAGCAAACTGAGCCCGAATGTGTGTTCTAGGGGGCCTAGTTTTTGCTCAATTTAAGACATTTTTTTTAATTAGTAGCGATCCCCTCATTACTTTTTTTTCTACCAAAATCCACTAAAAAGGATAAATGTCAGAAATTTTCGTAATAGGAGCGCGGGCATGAAGAAATGTATCGATGCGGAAGAAGCATGACTAGCATTTCAGGAGAAAGGCGCATGAAGAAATATTGTTAGAAAATAGCATAGAGTTCGTCATGTGCCCACTCCTTTATCGGAATTGCGTGACGGGTAGTAGCACTAGTAGTAGTAACCTAGTTAAAAAGACATTATCCAGAATCACTGCAAACACAATAGTTTTATTATTTATGGTAATTTAGTAAACAAATAAATTGTTCGATTAGCAAATAATTAATAATTATCCATTTGCATCCAAGCATTCATAAATCAATTAGGAAAACATAAAAATATCTTTATATTTCTATTAGTGAGGCACACCTTACGTCAAGAAGTGAACATTTTCACGTAATGTTGCAAGTATAAGATATAATTATCCGATAAATATCTTCTGATTTATAGACCTGTGCCAGAGAAACTGGCTCTGTACTCTGTACTGGTGGTGGTACTGGTCTTACTGCCTCTGTTGAAATACAGTTTAACGCATTTTACGTTATTTGTAGACTCGGTCACCTCAACAGCGCTATATGGTATGGAATGGAATAAAAGTACGATTATTAGTTATTCTTAAATTGTCGATATATTAGCCAAGGTTGTTCATACAAATATATTATGTATAATGCATTTATTCAAACGTAAAGGATCTGTTTCTAATTATAGAAATATTATGAGGAAGGCTTGATTCAACGTCAAACTGAGGTCATCGTAGTTGTTCCATTGTTTTGTTGATAATTGTTTTGCTAATAGAAAAAACATCCGATGCCATTATTTGCCATAGTCACATATTTTAGCAGCGGTACTTCTAGGTTGCAATGTCAAATGTAGTACATTTGCTACTACTTCACGAAATTTACAGTTACCAGAATTAACATGTCTCATGAAAATACAACAACCTATTTAAATGTCTCATAAAACTCTAAATTTAAGTACAAGCGGCAAATTAATTCACGCATTAAAACAAAACATATCTAATAAAAAATATATCTAAAAAGTCTAGACGCAGCAATTGCATTATGGTAGCGAATTTTCATGGAAATTTCCCAAAATTATTAGAGATGGACACCTTTTAGATAAGTTAGTAGGGATAGTGCAAAGACCACGTCCGGCGATAAAAATAAATACAATAAACTGCAGAATTTGCCTGCGACTAGTTTTCCATCTCAGTTTGGCCTTTTCACCTAAGAACCGGTATATAAGGTGATGTTAGTTTTTAGAGTAGTTAGAATTTTTCAACCTCTGATGACGCTAACTTGGTTAGTGAAACGATCGTGAGGTCTTTTTTTAAATATCTTGTGGTGATCCAAGAGTACAAATTAAAAATGCAGATCAACCTGCAGTATGATTAAAATTTATAGAACAAAATTTGCACAACGCAAGAAAACTGACATTCAAAAATACAATATACTACAAAACACAAAAGACTAAAAGCTGGCTGTCACCAGTCGAGCGCTTCATGAAGCACAGAATCATTGAGGTACTCCGCCACACTGTAGTAAGCCTTGCCAATTAGCAGTTTCTTCACGGTAGTTTTTAGGGATTTAGGCTCATTTTTTATATGATTCTGGTAGCTTGTTAAAGGTGTTAAAATCAACTTATTTGATTGACTATTTTTTATAAATAGTTGTTCTATGAAGCGGGATCTCTATTACCGAGTCACCGCAAGTGTTGTAACTAAGGTACGAGCCAATAGTGTTTTTATTTTGTTGCTTTCGCATATAGTAAAAGTTGGTAAATATACATACCGGGGGACGTCGTCATTATTTTCAGGAGAAACAGCGCTCTACAGCTGGTTTGCATAGTGTTAGCCGTCATAAAAAGAATTCCATTGTTTTTTGCATTCTCAACATCCTGGCAATGTCAACAGTGGGACCCCACCCCAGAATTTTGTAAGAGATTCTCGAGTGCATCTATGCAAGGCAGAATAACTTTAACACCCCAAGGTCAACAGTATCTCTCAACTGTTTGATTGTATAACAAGCCGTCGAAAGCTATCCACACAATCCATCAACGCTAGCGGACCACCTGCAGTCCAATGTAACTCCCAAGAACATGGCTTGAGTAGTATTCTTTGAGAACCTCCAAGAGGAACTACAGGATTCCCCGAAGAACGTCAAGCAACCGAAATGTCATAGCTAGGGCATACCGATTATTTACTTGTATTGAAGACAAGTTTATTTTTTATAAAATATTGATTCAGTTCCTCCAAGACAACGTTTGCTTTATCCGATATTGAAGTTCTTATAAGAAATCCTAACATTCTATAAGCATCCGATGTTATACTAAATATGTGGAGCAAACGACAATATGGTATCAAAAGTAATCCCCAGATCAGTAATCAGCTCATTTCTTGGTCGATACGAACTATGCGTGCTATACCCAAACCGCACTGGAAATTTCCTCAGAGTGAACGTCATAACACAGCACTTGTGAACATTCAGTGTGAGCCTGTTTTCATAACTCCACCACTGCATCAAGAGCTGCTTTAATTCTTTGACAATCAGACAAGTTATTCACTTCCAAAAAAATCTTAAGGTCGTCAGCATACAGCAAATAATTAACATCTTTGTCCACCACCACATCATTTATAAAGATATTAAATAATAAGGGACCCAAAATAGATCCTTGGGGGACTCCAGATGTAGCCATGAAATCGGGCGATGTAACACCTCCCACCGCAACATACTGACTCCTATTACTCAGTTATGATCCAAACAGTTCTATCAAATGATCAGAGAAACCAAAAGATTTAAGTTTATGCAATAGGATACCATGGTCAAGCCGGTCGAAAGCTTTAAAAATATCCGTGTATATGAAATTCACCTGAGATCTATGCTGAAAAGATGTCGAAACATATTGGGTGAAAGAAAATAAATTTGTTACTGTAGATCGACCGGGCATGAAACCGTGTTGGGCAGAATGGATTATCGCCTTTACGTGATTATACATTAAGGGATGCAGTATCGATTCAAAGAGCTTACCAAAGTTATTCGAGATAATGACCTGCCTGTATTCAAGAACACTTGTCCTACTACCACCCTTACCGATAGGACACGATTTAGATTTTTTCTAAAGAGACGAGTATTTGGCTTGTTGAATGCAGCTATTAAATATTATAGTAAGAGGGTAGGCAAAAACAGAAGCACAGTCTCGCAAAATAAAGGAAGGGATCTCATCTGGGCCCGCAGTTAAGGCAGGTCTGAATCCTCTCAGAGCAGTGAGTACATCGTCCTCTGAAACAGAGGTAATATTCAAAGTATTATTTGAAATGATTGGGGAATAAGGCATGTTGTCAGCTGAGGAGCGAGGTAAATAGGTCTCCTGGAAAACTGTGGAAAATGCCTCAGCAATGGATTCTGCACCTCTAAATTCACTTGTGCCGTTATACATAACGTTTGGAATATTGTTAGAGCCTTTCTTAGAATTAATATAATTCCAAAACTTCCGAGGTTTAGTTGAAATACCAGACTCATACTGGGAAGCATACTCTCTGAACCATGTTCCAATATCAGTCTTGACTGAAGCTCTAACCTTACTAAATTCCACATAGATATTTTGATCGCCATGACGCTTAAACTGCCTCCAGAGACGATATTTAAGCTTAATCTTACTGATAATATAATTTGTAAACCATGGTGGATAAGAACTGCATCTAGACATTGTTCTCGGGACGTGCATATCCAAGAAATTGTATAGTTTGCTGTAGAATAGTTCACAAAGCACATCGTCAGGACAATTCACCAGGAAAGACCCGTCCACACGCAGAAGTGCGTCATAAAGAAGTCTCAAATCCGCTTTGCGAAAGTTGTAAGACGGCACAACCCTGGACGGAATACATTACGGGAGAACTCATCAATTAGGTCCAGCGAAATTTTCAAAGAAGGATAAAAGGCGTCCTCCCTTACAAGTGGATCATCGCAACGCTCAACCGTGCATAGACATTTATTACTCAAGGTATCCAACAATAACTGCAAATATCTAATAAAAATATACCTGATTGCTGAACTACTGCTTCTATACAACGCCACAACAATAAAGTTATTCTCTTGATGAGTAATACGAACCGCAGTACACTTGAAATCTAACGGATGAAAACACCTTAACTTCATGAAGCGCTGGACCCTCGACTACATCTTTACACAAAATCGCAACACCGTCATAGGTATGAATGTTTCTACTAAAATGGCTAACCAAATGATATCCACAAATATTCAGTGATTGTATGTTCTTATTCATGTACCAGACCTCATTGATGAGTGAAACTTTATACGAGCTTGAAATGAATGGGAAACAGATTATTTTTTGTTGGATAAAAGGACACGGTGGAATAAGAGGCAACGAAAAATTAGATACTTTGGCAAAACAAGCCTTACTAAATGATTGCATCGCAATAGAATTCTTATGCCCAGCAAACAATATTTTAAATGAAATAAAGAAACAGCAGTGGGAGAATTGTGTAAAACGATACCAAAATTACAATAAAGGACAATATTACAAAGAACTACAGGTGAGTCCTCCAAAAAAACCTTGGTTTCTAGACATGAATTTAGAGAAGAACTAATTAAGGTAGTCAATGAGATGCTTCATCCAGACAGCAAAATTTATTGATGAGGTGCCCTACGCGTTTTGGCTATGCAATAGCCATCATCAGGGGCAAATTTTCTAATTCTTGAAAAATTAGATTCAAACTATACACAGGTTGCCAAGGCTGGAATCTTCATCTATTGTACCAGCGGTCCAACAACAACTGCAGTTCTTATTAATGGCCGACGTTCACTCCCGTCTTGTGGTTTGAATTTGTCGTTTTGTATTGTTTTGATGACACCATGTATCGATTTTCCGGCACATTTGGGTGTGTTGTTGTTGGACCGCTGGTACAATAGATGAATATTCCAGCCTTGTCAATCTGTGTATAGTTTGAATATAATTTTTCAAGAATTAGAAAATTTGCCCCTAATGATGGCTATTGCATAGCCGAAACGCGTAGGGCACCTCATCAATAAATTTTGCTGTCTGGATGAAGCCTCTTATTGAGTACCTTAATTATGTCTATGCCAGACCTTGTGACGTTCAGGAATGAGATTAGAGAAGAACTCTGTCAAAACAATTTGCAGGCTACGATTTAACCATGCCTTATTTCCCGCATATTTATTTAAGATAAATATTAGAATAAATCATTTTTGTGAATGTGGCGAGTTAGGGGACACCAAGCACTTATTGTTGGGTTGTGGAAAGAATAAAAGTGTTATTAATGAGTATTTAAATGTGTTATATAATATAAAAGTGCTTGTGCCTCCCTTCAACTTGAAGCATATTTTACAAACAAAAAATAAAACAGTATACCAACTTCTTGTGACAATGCTCAAGGAATTGAAGATTAAGGTGTAAGAATATTTGCACTGTTATTAATATAAGGTAGATATAGTGTAAGTACATTGTAAATAGTAACATTAGATGGAAACCTAAATGTCTTTCCAAATGTGATCCTGCATTATCCGTTGTTCTCTTGTTTGTGTAAAAGTGTCCATGGCAAACCCATGGTCCAATGTGTCCCTGTTTTCCCAAATAATGAATTGAAAAAAAGACATCAAAAAATACATAAACAAAAAAGGATGATTAAAAAAAACAATAAAAAAAAACAAACAAAAACAACAACCAAAACCAAAAAAAAAAAAAAAACAAACAGAAAACAGAGAAAAGAAAAACAGCTAATAACAAAAATTAAGGTAGAATAAAGTATAAAAGTATCTTAAGCAATGTAAGGTAAGATTTTGGCAAAAACAAAAACAAAAATTAAGCATAATGGAAACTGATTTCTGACTTGGAGTTCCAGGTAAAAAATAATGATAATGGTGATGATAAATATAAAAATATGGTAACTTGAGCGAATGGGAGTTTGCCAAAGCCAACCCATAGACTTAAAAAAATATACCAGTGTTTTGATACACATACGATGACATATTATTTTACTACAGTAACAAATACATCCAATTTATTAACCTTATTACCCAGAGACTGCATGTTTTGGTTAAATATCTAGAGTGGCTTGATACTCAACTGATTTTAAGTTCACTACTCTTGGGTAAGCAACGTATTTACACATGTACCGCTGTGCCAGGAAGTTGGTGACGTTACTTTAATTAAATTACACTCATCTACACACATTTTGAAAGACGAGTAATACCCAGGATAATTGGAATTAGGTTTTTCACACACAATATCTGGACATATGGGCCTTATATAATTCCAAACATCCTTTCTGTCTGAAGCAAGCCTATAGACATGTAAAGTAACACACTTGGGAACCGCCTTCAGTCCAAAGGCGATTGACTCGCGCGGAAATATATGGACCTCGACCCTAAATGAACATGCTTGCGCTCACTGATATAGCCATTTCTTCTAAAAGCTTTGTAATAAGAACGAGTAAGTTTTTTCAGCTTAAATAGCTCCGAGTTAAAACATGGTTTCCTAAAGCTTCTCTCACCAGCTTTCCTGGTAAAGATCATTTCTAGAGTACGTGATACATCTTTTATGGTATCTTTAGAGTTCCAAAAATTAATACTAACAACTGAATATATACGCGCTTTATTTGCAAAACACATCAGTGAGTCGTGGTATACTCCATAGAGTTCGGTCCCCCAAACCAGTCGCTCTGTTCTATCAACAGTTTAATCTAAACAACCAAAATCGTGGGTGACCCCGTTGAAACGAGCTCGTATCGGAAGATGGCCAGACCAAACTGCCACAGTATCTAACACCTCAAAATCGGTAACTGAGTCTAGACAATTTACAAAAACCCGAAACAGATTGATAACGCTACCTCTGTTAGTACTATGGAAGGTGAAATAAAACGGAGAATCACTAATAGGTTACCACACGATCATAAGTAGTTCTTGTACCGCTCAAATTAGAACTATCAAAAATGTAATCAAGAGTAACCCCAACAAGGCTACCCAAACGACATTTAAAATCTCCACAAATATATATTTCAATGTCAAAATAGGCTTTCATGACACCACATAACAAAACACTTAATGACTCCAAGCACTGGCCAATGGCCAGGGACGGCTGACAATAAGTACAAATTACAACACTTTTGTTGTTATCTCTTTAGATAATGTCGAATTTCAGTGGAACTGCAATCCACCAGTGAGAAATATCAAGAACACATTGGCTATATGTTTTACAAAAATAAATGACTAGCCCGTCCGCAACATCTTTCCCTAATAGCCTGAGAAAACACTACATTGTAATTCTATGCTCTTCACACTCAACCCTAACCCTAAAATTAGAAGAAGCTATGAAGCTTAAGCAAAACACCAGTGAAAACAACACATCAAGATTAATAAAAAATAAAAATTATAAATAAGTATAAAGAAAAATCTAAAATAAGAAAATGACTTATATCTGAGGCGTCGCAACTAAAATGCAAACCTAAAAGACAAACTAAGAATGGAACCAGCCAAAACACCGCAGCATCAATGTCTACCACATGGACACCAACCTCTTCCTATTGGTTTTTAGGCAAAAACAATTTCAATTTATACTTAAATATGTTAATATTAAACATTTTAAATTCTTCTGGTAGTTGATTATACAAAGGAATAGATTGACACATAAAGCTACGTGTAAACATGACTGTCCGATGATGTGCTAAAACAAAATTTTCGTCCAATCAAGTCGATTTAGAGTGAACACGTTTATGAGGTGTAACCTTTTGTTTGAGAGATGAAGCTGCTGCAGGGTCATGCGCAGTTTTATGTGTCAATGTTTCCAAATGTAGTAGAGTTCATATTATGACATCCGTCCTCTTTGTGATTCGATCGTGCTTTCTGACCACATATATTAAACGGTAGCAAATTTTTTGAACTTTCTACAATCTATCCTTATTTAATTGGATTAGTAGTAGTAGTATCAGTGGTGGGGATGCTAATGCCGGGCAAGTAGGCCACAATGGGCCCTCGTTGCCAACCCCAGCAACCCAGCAACCATGCTCTACTCTTCCTCGGTTCCGTCGTCAAACCGCCTCGACCTCGAAATGAAGACACTGACGGTCTTCCATTGGACGGTACTTACGGGGTTTCTCTGTAAAGTCCTCGAATCGACCAATTCTGTTCGAAGACTCCCCAAAAGCCTCGCATTCACACAGGTAGAAGTAAGACATTACTTCATTCTCGCCGCATTTCTGACAAATCGGATCCCTCTCGACACCTATCAATGAGAGGTATCTTCTAAGAGCGCAGTGACCTGTCAGCACCCCGAAGATGCGGCGAAGCGCAGGTCAACTCCTACCGAGAAGCCAGACAGTCTTGTCTCTGTGCGGCCCCTCGACGAAGTCCCTCGCCTGCCTACAGCCACCGACCGACCCCCACTGCATCTCCATGGCCTCCTCAGTCCACCTGTCTAAGGTGACGGAGACCGTCTTCCTACTTATGCCTATCGCAGGCTCCGGGCCATAGAACGGCCGCCGGGAACCAAGTCTTGCGAGATCATTCGCCACCTCATTCCCCGCTACGCCACAGTGTGCCGGAACCCACACAAGTTGCACCTCCTTTGTCCTGGCTAGTCCTTTAAGGGCGTCAGTGCACTCCTGAACCAGTGTTGACCTAATTCTGGAATTTTTGTAAAGTATCATTCCCCTGCTCTATTAACCGCTTGAGATTATCCTGTTAGCCATGGAGCAGGGGGCTTCCTCACTTTTCTCTACAAAATTGGTGCATGTTTGTCAAACAGAACCATTAGAGCACGATGCTTATAACTTGGTAAGTGAGGCGATCATCAGGTTTTTCTAAATGTGTTGTGGTGATTTGGGTTCTCCAAGTGTACTTATCAGTGCTCATCACAGGTTACACTCTTCACTTAGTAACATCTACCAAGTTTGATCAAAATTGGATAATTATTTTTCAAGTTCTAAAATAGCATCCTTAGCCTGTAGCTGGCGTTCGAGGCCAACTGGGATATATAGACAGACACCTATCTACCACGACTTCCTTTTGTAATACGGAGAAATAAAAGTTTAAGGCTGCTGGTTGTATCCGCAATCTAATCTAATTTAAATGTTAGTTACTTTACGTTTGATAATATTTAACATTATTTATTGTATCCTGCACACAATAAATGGTTTTATAGCGCGCGCAAGTCGTTCAATTATATCAAACAAATATTCAGTAATTTTAAATGAAAATTACAAAGTAGTTTCAACAAAATATCAGCGTTGCCTTATAAGGAGTTTAATATGATATTTCTAATACGTGTGGCAAAGCAAGGTAAATATTTACAAGGAAAAGTAAAAGTAGACACTCGCAAATGTTTGTAAATAATGAGGCCAACAGCACTGCATTATATCGATGTCATTACCTCTGCAGAATTAATTTATGATTTTTCAACGGTGTTTAGTATTTTGCAAATAGGTAATCAAGACGATATAGAAGGTTGAAGGTTTTGTGCAATCGTAGCTGGTACACGAATTGTCCGTCATTATAATTCACCATTCTACGAAGAAAAGACGAACTCAATAAATACTCTGTTTTCTTTAAAAAATATAATTTATAAAGTGTGTGACTACGATGCTCTTACTAAGTTATTACCTTACCTTTAGTTTACATTTTAATTTTTTTTTGTGGGCCATGGAAAATAAGAGATGAAAGATCCTATAACTTTTTATATATTTTCTAATAAATATTAATTATTTTAAGCCACACTAAAGGCAATTAATTTCGAATAATTAAGTTAGAAAAATGATAGAACATTGTGAGATGTACGACAGGGTCGTCATTTCGGTTCGGAACTACGTAGTATGTAACACAAAATGTTATAAAATAGAGACTGTATACAACCAACTAACAATTTTTTAAATTGTCAGCCCTGGCCCATTCCTTCCCTAATATTATATAATTTAAACCGCAGACCGATTTCGCTCTAATTAGAGATCTTCAGTACGGCATACTAAGCAGCGAGAACACACCTATAAGGTAATACGACTATGGTAGCCAGCCTCCTGGAACATTGTGAGATGTACGACAGGGTCGCCATCTCGGTGCAGAACCAGGTAGTATGTTGTCAGGACAGCTCCAAATAACACAAAATGTTATAAAATAGAGAATGTGTTGAATTTTTATATGTTATATATATATATATATATATATATATATATATATATATATATATATATATATATATATATATATATATATATATATATGTCTCCCTATCTCTAATAATAACGGAGATAGCAATACATTCCCATCCAGTTTGGGAGACACTGTATATATATATATATATATATATATATATATATATATATATATATATATATATATATATATATACGTGCCTTTCTTTTGCAAGTGGCTTGGACAAGTTCGTTAGTCAGGAAAATCGGACCAGGTTTCCCGGGAAAATTTTGAGTTTTCTTTCGAAAAAAAATTTATCTCAAAAAATAAAAAAGCTATGGTAACCAAATTCGGTAGGTAGGTTTAGGACATACGGAGTAAATTATACACCAAAACTTAGATTTCTATGTTACAAGAAAAAAGTTATAAAAAAATTTGGAACCAGATCATTTCTATGAAAATTCACTACCATAACGCACTAGCTGCGTCCAGACTTTTCTTGTTATCAAAAATAAAACGCAATTATTTATTAATTTTGTACTATGTTGTATCAAAGTCCGTGTATCAGATAATTTCTTTTTTACTGTTTATTTTTGCAATAAATGTCAATACCATAGCATTTTTGAATAGAGAATAAAGAGATTTTGCGAATTAGGTATTACAGCCCCTACTTCCTATTTAAAAACATAGCGCTTGCAACTAGAAGAAGGTTGAATGTAAGGGTGAAGTTTTTGATAAAATTTTGATAAAATTTCTTCAAATGAGCGCGAACTAGGCCCTCTAGAACCCATATCCAGGGTCAGTTACAATTTTCATATGTTTATATATATATATATATATATATATATATATATATATATATATATATATATATATATATATATCACACCGATAACTCAAAAAATAATTGGCCGATTTTGATCAAATTTTCTGAGTACTTTCCTTGGGTGTGGCCAGGAAAATTGGCTCAGGTTTTCCCGGAAAATTTTGGGTTTTCTTTTGGAAAACAATTATATTTCCTTAAATAAAAAGTAAGGGCAGCCAAATTTGCTACGTGTGTTTGTATTATAAAGGGCGAACCATGTACCAAATTTAGGTATGTAAGTTTAAAGACAAAAAAGTTATGTGAATTTAAAGGAAAAAAAAGGGGTTTTCCTCAAAACGTCAAAGTTGCGATTTGAAACGTCAAAACTGGCAACATTTAGGCGAAGAACCTGACGCAAATACGGATTATGTAAAGAAAATGTTGCAAGAAGAGTGTTCTGCAAACCCTTAAGCTTCAACCAGCATTGTCCTTCATTTTACTAAAATATTTCCAGAAATTTCATTCCAAATAGACACTTTCTCTGATGCCTTGGCTGTAGTTTTAGTTAAATTTATGGTTTAACGGTCTATAAATCTTAGCTAATTTTCCTAGAAAAAATACGTTAATGAGGAGACCGCGACTTTCGAATTTTAAAAAGATTGCTTCAAATGAGCGCAAACTAGCCCCCCCTAGAATCCATTCTACGGTAAAGCTATATAATTGTTATTATACAAGAACAAGTTGTTAATTATAGGGTGTCTTTAGCTGCATCTTATAAAATTATTTTGTCAATCACAGGGGGGGGGTGTCATAAGTCGTTGGTGACACCTACAGTTTTTCTTTAACATCCCTTATATTATTGCATTTTGGCATTTTTTTTACGAAATATGATGCATGTTTGTAATTAAAAAAATTATACGCAGTATGTGCGTTTTTTTAGCGAATTTCCATTAAATGCTTCAAATTTTAATAATAATTTGCTATTAACCTAAGGTTTATTGGCTAGGAAACCAGTTTTCTCGGAAACAACCTAAGTTTATTTTCGGAAAATTTTTGCACATTTTCAAACAAAACGTTATTTTGATAAAATATGGTACATTGTTTCTACTATATAAGTTATACCGGCAACCAGATTGATGCCTGCTTACATTAGAAAGACATATGTGCTATCAGAAATATTTTTTATTAAAATTCACTTCCATAACGCACTTGCTGCGTCCAAACTTTTTAATCTTAATTTAACGTGTTCCAGGATTGTTTATAAATATGCACAATAACTGAGATACTGATTTATTTCATTTGGCTGTTGCACACTATATACCCGAAATGCTAATGTTTGTTTACCATCAGCGAGAAGAATCATAAGTAGTGACATCTATGTAAGTACAAGGAACTACGTTTTCACTACACTTGCGTGTAACAAACCAACGATTGGAAAATCGCTGGCCTTAGTACTAGATGTAAAAGTGTTAGATGCTTTTTCGCCATCATACGAGACACATACCGGTTTCGGTCTTATTGCGTGTATCAGAGGTCTGGTAAGAACCTAGTTCCCAGCACGTAGAGAAATGTCACCACTTGTGATTCTTCTCACTGAGTACTTTTAGATGCGTTTCGGCGATGATACACCTGGCACACTGAGGATCTCCAATATAAGTGCATCCGGTATACGAAACCGGTGTATCCCGGTATGTGTATCTATGACGGTCAAAATGCTTTTGTTAACTCTATTGTTTTATACTAGGTCTAATAAACAGGGGTTGTAGGTAGTCAGATCCTAAATCGTTTTTTAAATGTGGTTTTGTTTACTCTATACTGTCTTATTAGAATTTTGGCGAGATATTTACATAAGTAGTTTAGAAAGCCGGCATCTTTTTTTTTGCTAGGACGATGGTTTTGGTTGTTCTAGGAAAGGCATTGTATCTTGCTAGCAGATTATTAATACTATGTACTTGTTATAATTGTTTTGATTTGACCGTTCTCCAAGAAGACTTCACATATTTTTTCTTAACTATACGGGACCTTAAAACAAGATAGATATTCTAAAAAGCGTTCAGAACGGTGTATACCTTACAAAACATTTCAACAAACTCGATTCCACGTCCGGTTGATTGTACCACGAGGCAGTCTTCAGTTGTTTGTATTGAGATTGTTGGGGCATAATGAACTGTTGGCATTTGATTAATATAACAGGTACTTTACGGTTACAATTCCAACGATAGAACGATAGGAACGTGTAATTGACCGAAGAGTGAACAGTGAACACATGAATTAAGGCTAGCGGAATGTGTATCTTGCTCATCTCCGGCTCAACGAAACTCTGCTGGCATTACGTTACGGTAAATTCGTGGACTCTTGTAGGTTTCTCACTCGACCTCGTGCTTGCTGTTGTTATTCTTCCGATGGTAATGAACAAAACGTTGTTGTTATTCGCCATACCATTGACTGATACATTCTACTTAACATTCTTATTATTATTAATAGAACGTTCCACTCTGTTACGTTTTTCATTCTCTTAAGTATTTCGACATTTCTTCAGTCAAAACCGATTTCCCAGTCTTAAAGCATTCAAGCTATAAGGGTGTGTTACAGAAATAAATTACAAGCCGTTGTGAAAAGGCAATAGCCCAATTAGATCTGGAATATTAGCTAATATTTCCTTCAAATGCGGGAAACGACATCTATTCCAATATGTTTCAACACCTCTGGAGAGCTTTAGAAAAGTTTGGATTTAGCAAATGCGTTATGGGAGCGAATACGTTTTGTAATACATAACGTAACTTGCGTTGGGTATTATTGATAATAAAAAAGTGATTACTCACTTTATTTTATTCCTACAGAAAGAATTGGTGTTGCTGAATAGAGAATTGGATTTGCTTTAAAAAGATGTATCACACTACCCACCATATAATTTCAAAATTTCGAAGGGGTAGCTACCCTTTGAAGAGGTATGACGATACGGGTGAGATTCTTATATAAAAAAGTTAGTTTTTGACAATAAAAATCTACCTGTGTGGCGGTGGTTCCGACCGCAGTGTTTCCGTCAACACTACTCTGTGTTTCTCTTGACAGCTAAACGTTGCGTTACGTTATTCGACAGCAAGCTGTCAAGAACTACTATATAAGAGACACCACGGATCTCTCTCTCTCTCCTCGCTACCAACCGATACAGTGAAGATACGTCTCTCCACGCTCGGTCAGTTATCTGTTATGTACTGTTGGATTGTTTTATATAGTTTATTCAGTTAGTGAAATAATAAAGTATATTAAATGTTTACGTATGGATTTAATATCAACAAGTAACATCCATATTGGTGACCCCGTGCCGCAAGCCGAAGATGCCCAGCCTGATGTTCCAGCCGACGTCGCCTAACTTCCACGCACGTGCTCATGCCTACAGAAAACGAATATCTAAACAGGTCAGTCTTTTCTAATTTAAAAATTATCTGATTTTTTTCACAATGGCCGAAGATTCTTCAAGCAGCAATATCATGGCAAGGGTTGCAATAAAATTACCTCCTTTATGGAGACGTAACGTGAAAATCTGGCAAATGCAGGTTGACGCCCAGTTTGATATATCGCAGATCAGTTCTGAAAAGACAAAATTCAGTCATGTACTCGCTATACTCGATCCTGATGTCGCAGAGTCAATTTCAGATTTTTTAACCCAACCATTATCATCAACCCCCTATTCAGATCTAATGAAACGTCTTTTACTAGAATTTGAAGAGTCCGATAGTCGCAAACTAAATAAACTTTTAACAGAATTAGAATTAGGCGACAGAAAACCATCGCAACTTTTACGCGAAATGAAGTTTTTAGCCGGTAGTCAGATTGGAGAAAATTTCCTTAAAATTTTATTTCTACAACGTTTACCAGTCAACGTTCGTTCAATTTTGGCTTTGAGCAACGATTCTCTAGAAAATTTGTCGGTTACAGCAGACAAAATCGTGGAATTTTCCGGAGATAAATACAACGTGGCTGAAATTCAGTCACGCGAGCCCGACAAGCTAGCCAAATTAGAAGCGCAATTAGAGAAGCTAACAGCATCAGTCAACGAATTGCGAACGCGTTCCCGATCTACCTCCCGAGAAAGACCCAAGCTTTCTCGAAATTCCATAACCGCAAATTCCTCAACCTCCACGTGTTGGTATCATGAACGATTTGGCAACAAGGCCAAACGTTGCATCCAACCTTGCAATTTCAAAGCAAAACATGTGTCGGAAAACTAATAAGGCACTCCCTCCACGCGGCAGGAGACGAGAGCCACCTAACACGCCGCCTTTTTATTTTTGATAGACGCTCCAATATGAAATTTCTAATCGACTCTGGAGCAGATATTTCAGTTATTCCACCCACTCACGACCAACGGAAATTTCAATCTAAACGTACCTTGTATGCTGCAAACGGGACCCCTATTCATACCTATGGCGAATTTCAATCTAAACGTACCTTGTATGCTGCAAACGGGACCCCTATTCATACCTATGGCGAACAACTATTAGATTTGGATCTAGGTTTACGCCGTAGGTTCTGCTGGCCCTTCACACTTGCCGATATCAAGCAACCAATTATAGGCGCTGATTTTCTAGCAGAGTTTGCTTTACTTGTGGATATGAAACATAGACGTTTAATCGATACAAAGACAAACCTCTCTAAGACCGGTGCTAACCCACCACCAGGAATTAATTCTAAAATTCATCTTGTAGACCCGACACACCAGTACTTCAAATTGCTACAACAATTTCCTGACCTTTTTAAGGAAACTTCTTCTAGCAACCTTCCAGAGGTTGAGTTCTTCCATACTATAAGTACGGAAGGACCACCTGTCACTGCAAAAGCTAGAAGATTGCCCCCAGAAAAGCTAGCTCAAGCAAAGCTAGAATTCCAGCACATGATGGACTTGGGAATTTGTAGACCCTCCAAAAGTCCATGGTCAAGCCCCCTCCACATGGTGCAAAAAAAGGATGGCTCATGGAGACCATGTGGGGATTACCGAGCACTAAACGCTAAAACAATCCCAGACAAATATCCCATTCCAAATTTGCAGGATTTTAATGCCCAGTTAGAAGGCAAACGTATTTTTTCAAAATTAGATATCATTCGCGCTTTCCATCACATCCCAGTAGCACCTCAAGATATTCCCAAAACAGCAGTCATAACTCCATTTGGGTTATTCGAATTTGTTAAAACCCCATTTGGCCTTCGTAATTCAGCACAAACATTTCAAAGATATTTACATTCAATTTTAAGACATCTCGACTTTGCCTACTCCTATCTTGACGATATTCTCGTTGCATCAGCCTCTGAAAAAGAACATCAAGAGCATCTAGCAAAACTTTTTCAGACACTTCAAGACAACGGCATCCGTATCAATTCATCTAAATGTGAATTCGGAGTGGCCGAAATTTCATTTTTAGGTTTTCGTGTAAATAAATCTGGATTATTTCCACTTCCTGAACGCATCAAAGCTATTACCGACCTACCTCTTCCCGATACCATTGAAAAACTCAGAAGATTTCTAGGTCTCATAAATTTCTACCGTCGTTCTCTTCCACGTGCTGCAGAAATTCAGCAACCACTATTCGACCTCTGCCAGAATCCCAAAAAACGCGACAAACGTAAAATCGAGTGGAGTCCTCAGACTCGAGAAGCATTCGAACGTTTGAAAGAGGCACTAAAAAACGCTACACTAATAGCTCATCCGTCTTCTTCGCTACCACTGATTCTCCATGTCGATGCTTCTGATTATGCCGTAGGCGCTTCCCTCCAACAACTACGTGATCAAACACTAGAACCCCTAGGTTTCTACTCTAAAAAGCTTACTTCAGCCCAAAAATCTTACAGCACCTACGATCGCGAACTTCTAGCTGCTTATCAGGCAGTTAAATACTTTAGATATACCCTAGAAGGTCGCCATTTCACCATTTATACGGACCACAAACCTTTGACATACGCTTTTGAACAACGCGTCGATAAAGCATCTCCAAGGCAACTACGACATTTAGACTTCCTAGGTCAATTTACCACAGACATTCGCTACATACCAGATCCTACAAACATTCCCGCAGACTATTGTTCTCGCATTGAAACAATTTCACTTTCTTCCACTGTGTCACTCCAAGAAATTGCGCAAGCTCAGTCATCTTGTGAGGAACTCAAACACCTTCTGCAGTCTAAATCTTCCTCATACAAATTTCAAAACATGCCTCTTGACAACGGAATGAATCTTATTTGCGATTCTTCTTCAAAGAAACTTCGCCCATTCATTCCGCTCAAATTTCGCCGAAAGATTTTCGATTCTATCCACAATTTATCTCACCCAGGCATATCAGCTTCAGTCGATCTGGTCCAGGATAGATTTTGTTGGCCCAAATTGAAACGCGATGTATCTCTTTGGTCTAAAACTTGCATTCCCTGCCAGAAAGTCAAGATATGGAGACACACTTCCAGTGCCATTGGACAATACACCCCAGCCATGAGAAGATTCTCGCATATAAATGTTGACATTGTGGGACCATTACCAGCATCACAAGGTCAACGCTATCTGTTAACAATAATAGACAGATTTTCTCGATGGCCCGAAGCAATTCCATTGTCAGATATTACAGCAGAAACAGTAGCGAACACTATTTTATCATGCTGGATCTCTCGTTTCGGTGTTCCGCAATACATCACCACAGACAGAGGTAAACAATTCGATTGCCACCTTTTCACACACCTCACTAAAACACTAGGTGCAGACCACATCAAGACCACAGCTTACCACCCAGCAGCAAATGGTGTAATCGAGAGATGGCATAGAGTTCTGAAACAGGCCTTGAAAGCCCATATGGACGAAAACTGGGTCGCTAAATTGCCAATTGTGTTACTAGGACTCAGATCGTACATAATTCCAGAATATCGCTCAACACCCGCTGAAATAGTCTACGGAGAATCAATCAAACTTCCCACCGACTTTTTCAACAGCACACAAGCTCATGATGTTCCACCACTTATATCTCAGCTGAAAGAAGACATAAGGAAACTTCGACCAGTACCTTTTAAACATCATACTGCAAAAAAGGTATTTGTCCATCCTAAGCTTATGGAAGCTCCTTTTGTTTTTGTTCGCATTGATATTCCGCGAAAAACTCTCGAACCAGTTTATGACGGCCCCTTTGAAGTGTTATCCCGAACTGACAAAGTCTTCAAAATCAAGAAATCACACGGAGAAGAGACAATTTCTGTTGACCGTCTTAAACCCGCATTCATTCTTTGTGATAACGAACAGACAACTTTCCAGCCTCAGAGACATCCTAGTGAAACTGAAAGTGACAGTGAAAGTCCAACACCTAGTGAAACTGAAAGTGACAGTGAAGTTCCCGTTCCCGTTCAAACTACACGTTATGGACGTAGAGTTTGATTTCCACGAAGATACTTGAACTAATAGCGTTGCCACTGAGAGGGGAGTATGTGGCGGTGGTTCCGACCGCAGTGTTTCCGTCAACACTACTCTGTCTTTCTCTTGACAGCTAAACGTTGCGTTACGTTATTCGACAGCAAGCTGTCAAGAACTACTATATAAGAGACACCAGGGATCTCTCTCTCTCTCCTCGCTACCAACCGATACAGTGAAGATACGTCTCTCCACGCTCGGTCAGTTATCTGTTATGTACTGTTGGATTGTTTTATATAGTTTATTCAGTTAGTGAAATAATAAAGTATATTAAATGTTTACGTATGGATTTAATATCAACAAGTGCAATTAACATCCATACCTGTTTTTGAATTTTCCTTAATAAAGGTCACTTCAATTTGATTTAATTTATCAGTTACTTTATAGACATAGTGGATATATATATATATATATATATATATATATATATATATATATATATATATATATATATATATATATATATATATATATATATATATATATATATACCGAGTGACAACTTTCAAAGCGGAACATAGGCGAATAACATGGGAAATCAAATATTTGCAAAATTAAAAGTGTGATCCAAATTCGATTAATTTTGTTACTGTCAAATCAGACATTTCTGATTATCAAATTTCCTGAAAAGCTTGACAATGAATAATAATAATAATAATAATAATAATAATAATAATAATAAGTATAGTAATGAGGAACAAGTGTTTATTGTAAAAACATATTACAGTGCTGGCAGTTTGCGAAAAGTTTGAGATTTGTCCTCAGTTAAGTACGATGATCTGATAATCGGGCATAATGCTGATTGCACATTATTAAAAAATTACGAAAACACTTTGAAGAAAAAGCAATTATAACAGTAGTGCCTGCAGTTCCGGAACAGTAATAAAATTACCTATTAACAAAAAATAAGTAACAATAATTTAACTGAAACAATTACAACAAATAGTCCCCCATTTTGATATAAACAATATCCCAACCGATTATAAAATGTCTTTCGAACTTGTGCGAGTTGTTGATTATTAACGCGTGCACAGATAGCCTCCCTCAAAGAATTAATATTTGGGTGACGAGTTTTATAAATTTTGTTTTTAAGGTGACCCTACAAGAAGAAGTCACAAGGTGCCAAATCGGGAGATCTAGCCGGCCACTTAATATTACCACCGCGACCAATCCCATGATTAGGAAAAAATATCTAAACAGGTTCTTACGTCTACACCAAAATGAGCTGGACACCCATCCTGCTAAAACCAGACTTCCCGATTTTTATTTGCAACTTCGTCTAATGCAGGACATACCTTATTTACCAAAAGTTCCAAACAATTTTCTGAATTTAAATTTCCAATTAATTCAAACGGTCCAATGATATGATTATTAAAAATGCCTGCCCAAATATTAATTTTCTGAAGGTATTGGGATCTCGTCCAAAGTTGTAACCTTGGGTTTTGTTGCGCCCAGTATCTTGTATGCTGTAAGTTAGGTTCATTATTTAGCGTAAACCTGCACTCGTCAGTAAAGCAAATCGATGAAAGAAAATGACGATCCCGATTGGAGCGTTCCATAACATCTTCACAAAATACACGCCTGCTCTCTTCATCTATTGCCAACAACTCTTGATGGCACTGCGGCTTGTACGGGTGGTAGTTGTATTTTTAAGGATTTTTCGCACACGCTCCCGAGAAACACCACATTATTCTGCTGCAACTCTAGTACTTGTAGTTGAATTGACATTGAATAACACTAGTATCCTTTCCTCTAGTTCTGCATTAACTTGTCTTCTAACGCCTGTTTCATTATAAAAATACATTGATATTGAAGTAATACAAATTCAGATGTAAGCTTACCACCCCTATTTTCTACTGCTAGACTTGCAGTTTCTTCAAATTTTCTTAAAATACGTTGGATTGTGCTCACGGATGGAATGGGTCGGTCATCGTACTTAACTGAGAACAAATCTCGAACTCTTCTCAAACTGCCAGCACTGTAATATGTTTTTACAGTAAACACTCGTTCCTCATTACTATAGCTATTATTATTATTATTATTATTATTATTATTATTATTATTATTATTATTATTATTATTATTATTATTATTATTATTATTATTATTATTCATTTTAAAGCTTTTCAGAAAAATATGTATTGGTAATCAAAAATGTTTGATTTGACAGTAACAAAATTATTCGAATTTAGCATGTCATGGCTGCTCATTTTGAAAATATTTTAATTTTCATCTCATGATAAAAAGAGCTTTTAATTAGTAGGTATTTGGTATCAGCAGGCTCAGAAAATTAATTCTCTTTTGATAGACATCACTACCGTTCTTGTAGATAAAAGAGGTAAGTATCAAACTGCAAATATGTCATTTCCCATGTTATTCGACTATGTTCCGCTTTGAAAGTTGTCACTCGGTATATATATATATATATATATATATATATATATATATATATATATATATATACACTAACCTTGAGACTGCTTATCATTCATGGGATTATAATAGGTGTGAGTGGTAGGAACAGGCCTTATCCCTTACATTTCTCTACTTTGGAGATGAACACCAACAATACTAGTAATTTAAAAGTTTATTATCAAATTCCTCGTAGTATTAAAAGCAAATGTAGTCAGCTTTATAACGCGGCAGCTTCCTGTGAATACGATATCTTGGCTTTCACGGAGCCTTGAAGATACTGACTGATATATACAAAAATGTTCGGGACGCAGCAAGTACATTATAGTAGTGAATTTTCATAAGAATTGTACACTATTAGTAAGATATATTATTAAAACTAATTCTTTAAATTTAAATGGACCTGGGCGACCGGTTTTAGAGGTCCCAGTTTTATTTGAAGAAGTTTCTATTTTCTATGAGCTGGAAAATTATAATTTGGTAGAGATATATGTAAGTACTAAAAGTCTAAAAAATTGTGTTACAAACTTCATAAGTAACGAAAGTTTTCTAGAAAAAAATTAATTAATGTACCTACCACATCATAAGTATTGCAGGTATTTTCCTTTTAATTGCTTGGATGGTTTTGTTTTAGTCAACCCAATTGAACTAGTTTTTGTAAACAAAACAACAAAAAAGGTTTTTTAAAACCAACTTGGAGTTATCCGCGAAGCTCGTTATGTTATTTTTCTTTAGTTTAGTACCCACGTTGAGTTTACATAGGTGTTACTATGGACCAAGATTGAAGATTCTGGCTTGATGGGAAATTGAGTTATCGGATTTCAATTATTTTTACAAAAATTATCTACCATAATGCATTGGCTGCACCCAGACCTTTTTCAACACTTATTTACTGTTGCTGTATCCACACTTTTTGAAAATGATGAAATACTGTAGCTCTCAATGTAAGACTGACAAGCGAGGCAAACAAATTTTTCGTTGCCTGTGAAGCTCATTGTGTTATTTTTTCAATTTAGTACCCACGCTGCTTTCATGTAGGTTTTAGTATGTATCCAACCTAAAGATTCTACTTTGATGGGAAATTGAATTATCACGATTTGGAATATTTTTACTAAAATTAGCTACCATAACGCACTTACAATAGAGACATATTCCCTAGTCGCTGGAAAACTGCTCGAGTACAACCCGTCCCCAAGAAAGGATCCAAAGCGCTTCCTAGCAACTACAGGCCTATTTCTCTCCTTTCAGTCGTCTCTAAAGTTATGGAAAAGTGCGTAAACACCGAATTACTAACATTTCTTGAAAAACAGAGTCTAATCCACGACAGGCAGTATGGATTCCGTCAGCGCAGATCAACTGCCGACCTCCTTTCCTTTGTCACCCATTCTTGGAACAAGTCTATGGAACTACACGGTGAATCCCAGAAAGTCGCGGTAGACATATCTAAAGCATTCGACCAGGTCTGGCACGCAGTGATATTTAATAAACTTGCGGCCTATGGCCTACCACCAAAACTCTGTACCTAGACAGCAAATTTTCTCTCAAACCGGAGCATTTCTGTTGTCGTGGATGGCCATTCCTCTTAACTGTATCCAATTAATGCAGGAGTTCCACAACGTTCAGCTTTAGCCCCTACTTTGTTTCTTCTCCACATCAATGACCTCCTCTTTAGCACATCCAAGCCAGTTCACAGTTACGCGGATGACAGCAGCCTCCACTCAAATATATAATATTCTAAGCCTGTCTCTTTAGCCCAATCAGATGAGGACCGCAGACTCATGGAGGGTTCTGTCTCGATGGGTCGCCAAAAAATATTAGACTGGGGAGGTATAAATCTTGTACAATTCAGCCCCACCAAATCACAGTCTTGCTTGCTTTCTCATAAGAGATACACCAGCCTTAAACCCATCACAATGAACAACCAAGTTATTCAAAGTGATGAGTCCTCTTCATTTGTTGGCATTTCTGTTGATAGAAATCTCAATTGGCACCAACATGTCACATCAATTGCAGAAGCGGCTGCTAAGAAATTAGGTTTCCTCTTCCGGGCTCGTAAATACTTTTCACCAGTTAATCTCTATACCTTATATACTTCACAAATAAGACCAAACGTCGAATACTGCTCCCACATCTGAGGTGCTGCTGCCGCTTCTACACTTGATATCCTGGACTCCATTCAGAAGAGAGCTATACGTCTCATCGGTGACCCTACCCTCACCCAAAAGCTGCCATCCCTTGTCCTTGGTTACCTCTCTCTCTTTTATAGATATCTGCACGGGCACTGCTCAGAGGAGCTTTCTTCCATAGTTCCTCCTCCTGCTGCCCCCAACAGATCTACCAGGGAACAGTGCAAATGCACCCTTTTACTGTCCAGGTCACCAGATATAGAACATCTTGTTATACCCGCTCTTGTGTCCCAAGGACTTCCAAGTTGTGGAATTCCTTGCCAGCACATATTTTTCCTTCTCCCCCGAACCTCCAAACCTTCAAGTCCAGAATTAACAAGTTGCCTCTTTCCTCCTTGTCGACACCCACGGTACGTTAGTATTTAGACTGTAAGCCCTCGTGGTGTGTTGTTGAAAAAAAAATTAAGACATTAAATCCGATGAGCCACCCAAAATGTTCGCTGCACTTCCTTTCTATCCGTTTCTATCTATATCTATTATCTATTAGAGAAAATATTCTAAGATAATGACTTCACAGTGTTTACAAAGTCGTTAGTTTGAAGAGCCTTTTGCAGAGACAAAAGGACTTCCGACGAAAATCGGGCATTCATCAAATATCTTGTAGTAATTGCGAGAAAATGTATATTGGACGAACGCGGGGTTCAGTTAATTAAACATTTAAAATAGCGGGAAATAATTCATGGCTCCTTTCAACGTCGACACAACGATAGTCCTTGGATTACGTCATCCAGTGTTGCGTCATAGGGTATTGCATCATCTGGTACTGAGGCATCAGGTATTACATTATACGATGTTGCATCATCAGATATTTCATCATCTGGTATTGCATAACTGGTATTGCATCATCGATAATACATCATTTGTAGAGTAGGTATATAATAAATAGGATACTTTAGTTTAGCGACAGCTACTGATTAAGACAACTTCGCGGTCGAGATACGTATCTAGCGCGTACCTATCTGTTATTTTTTGCAGTGTTTGAGGTGATCCTGCTTTTTGTGTCAGTAAAAAAATGTTTTCGAATTTCCATGAAAAGAAATTGTTTTGCAAATTTTAGTAAAACATATATAATGTTTCACTACTAAAGCTAATGTTTGTAAAAAAAATGACGAATGTTCGTGAAAGCAATAGTTTGCCAATTTTAATGTAAAAATGTTTTTTGAATTATTCTCAAAAAGCTTTCTATGAATAATTATATCTTGGCAAGAGTAGTTTTTGCGTATATTGCTTAAATAGATTCGTTGGATAGGAATATCGGACCAGTTGTTTCAGGAACCTATTAAGCTTATTTACAGAGATCTTTTGAACTTTTTCAAACAATAAAGTTTTTTTCATGAAACATGGTGCATTTTTTTACTCTATAGGTTATAACTGTTACCCTAATTTGATCTTTCAATAAGTAAAGAGATATAATATGCGATTAATAACATTTTTATAAAATTTGGTACCATAACGCACTTGCTGCATCCAGACTTTCTAGGTATGAAATACACAGTGGTATCCCAGTAACACCGCCAGAATATGTTGATTTTTTAGTGAATCTTCTTAAAAAATATTCACTAACGAGAAGATCTCCACTTTTGAATTTTGAAAAAATGTATTCAAATGAGCGCGAACTAGGCCCCTTAGAACCCATATTCAGGGTCAGTTGAATTTCAATATTTTTATATACATATATAAAAATGTATCACACCGATAACTCAAAATAATTGGCCGATTTTGACCAAATTTGGTAGGTGCCTTCTTTTTGTAAATTGCTTGGATAAGTTCGTTAGCCAAAGAAATCGGCCGTTTTCACCAGAAAATTTTGTGTCTTCTTTCGAAAAATTCTTATATTTTCGGAAGTAACAAAGTTAACGCAGCCAATTACAAATACTAAACTACCTGCCAAACTTTACATCCATAGATTGAAAGAAACAAAAGTTATAAGCATTTAAAGAAAACCTGTTGGGTGCCACTGATGACCAGACAACCGCACAAAAGCAAAATATTTTGTATGGATAACAAAATCTATTGTATGTTACAGACAAAGGCTAAGTTTTTTGGCGCAAAAATGTTAAGAAATGCTAGAAAAATTACTTTGAAAATTTGATAACTTTTCCTGTTAAAACGTCGCGATCCGAAACGTCAAAATTGGCAACTTTTAGGCAAAGAACCTAAAGCAAATACGACCAAAGAAGCTAAAGCAAATACGGGCTATATAGAGAAAATGTCGCAAGAAGTGTGTTTTACAAGTTTCAGCAGCAACCGTCATTGTCCTTCATTTTACTAAAATAATTCCAGAAAATTTATTTCAAATAGACCCTTTCTCTATAGAGGTTATGGTTCAATTGTCTAAAATTTTTAGCAAATTTTTGTAGAAGAAATTCGATAATGATGAGCCCGCGACTTTTGAATTTTAAAAAGATTTTCCAAACGAGCGCGCACTAAGTCTCCTAGGACCCATATCCGGGGTTAGTTTCAGTTTTTAGTGGTTTACATATATACAGCGTGACGCATTTCTACGGTGAAGTTCAATAGTACAGTTATTATACAAGATACGAGAAACAGTTGTATAGGTTAATTATAGAATATTTTGAGTCGCATTTTTTTAAATCGACCACACCTTATAATTTTGCATTTTTCATCTAATTGTAATGCATGTTTGTTTTCGAGTTATTTCAATTGTTTTGTAACTTTTCACATTTTTGTCACATATCAAAAATTGTAATACGGCGATTTTATCAATATAAAGCGGAGTCCCATGCAAATCCGTCGTAACTCAATTGTTTCAAATAGAACAGCCTATGTATTGTGTTTCAGATGTGAAGGGCATAATAATAAATGTTCAATAAGTTATTTAAAAACAAATGTTTTCAGATTTTCGTTAAAAAACTCTAAATTTTCATGCAAAAAACTTTTGGGGACTTTTGTCATTGGTACATTGTTTTTACTATATAGGTTATACTGGCAACCAAATTTGATGCATGCTTTCATTATAAAAGACATATTTGCTATTAAAACCATTTTTATGAAAATTCACTACCATAGCGAACTTGCTGCGCCCAGACTTTTTTTAGAGCCAAGAAACATGAACGCATTAAATCAAAAAATTTGAATTCTTGCATAAATTAACCTACTTGCAGTTATCCTGGAAGCTTGCGTTAGTTAGGCCATCCAAAAACCTGTTTTTTTAAACTAATATATCTGGAAAATACCCGAGTACCACCTTCAGCCACTTAAGGGTTAATCTTCAAAATAAACCTCAGAGCTTTTTAAGTAGATCTGCACTTAATCAATAAATACTATGTATTCTTTTCCTAATTTTATCACTAAATATAAACAATAAAAATGATGTTAGTTACAATGTACAGTTAAGTACCCATAATCCCATAACGCACCATGCACTGGTCAATTATGTCATGTAGGTACTGGTATAACTGGAGATAATTATAGTAGTTAAGAATAAACGCAACAGCAAGTGGATATTCGATTCTATTTTAGCAGTCTTTAAACACTAATCTCCATACTCTGCACAATCTACAGTCATGTATAATGATAGCAGTTTATGGTGGATGGATAATGCGGTGTATAGGAAGATAACTGATACCTGTGTTCTCTGTGTATGTGTCTGTGTGTTTGGCTGAGAATATGGTGCGCGACTATCAACTAGCAAATAGCGGTCCTGGTTCGACATTTCCGCGTTCACACACTAGGTTGTGTATTTACGTACTTTACTGCGATACTCACAGAACAGTTGTGGATTATATCGACTCCATAATATAAAAGCCTGGACGCAGCAAGTGCGTTATGATAGTGAATTTTCATTAAAATGTTTTAAATCGCAAATATGTGTTTTTTTAAGAAAGCAGGCATCAAATTTGGTTACCAGTATAACATATATAGTGGAAACAATGTACCATATTTCATGAAAATAACTTTGCTGTTTGAAAATGTACAAAAAATTTCGAAAAGAAACTTAACATGTTCCCGAAAAAAATAGTTTCCTGTCCAACGAACCTTATAGGTTAATAGCAAATTGAGCTATTCAAATTTGAGGCATTCAATGAATATTCGCTACCATAACGCACTTGCTGAGTCCCGAATTTATTTTCTTAGAAACATGCATTATAATTTAATCGTCGAAATTCCATACATTTATTGCTCGGCTCAGAACTGGTACTGACCGGAGGAATCCGTCTGTCAAATTAAGCCAAATCATTGTTTAATCTATTTCAACTAAGCAGATTTTTCTGGCTAACGAACTTATCCAAGCCACCGGCAAAAGAAAGATACTCGCCAAATTTGATCAAAATCGGCCCATTATTTTTTGAGTTATCAGTCTGATATATATATATATATATATATATATATATATATATATATATATATATATATATATATATATATATATATATATATATATATATATATATATATATATATATATATATATATAAACATATAAAAATTGAAACTGACCCCGGATATGTGTTCTCGGAGGTCTAATTAGTGCTAAATTGAAGGAATTTTTTCAAAATCCAAAAGTCGGGATCTCCTCATTAGTGAATTTTTTTAAGAAAATTCACTAAAACAATGTGCCATGTTTCATAAAAATAACTTTATTGTGTGAAAATGTACAAAAATTTCCAAAAGTAAACTTAATGTGTTCCCGGAAAAACTCGTTTCTTGGTAAACCTTATAGGTTATTCGACAAAAATTATATACCATTTAACGATTAACTCTATAGCTAAGGCTACTGCCAAGCATTAGAGAAAGGGTCTATTTGAAATGAATTTTCTGGAAAAATTTTGATATAATGAAGGTCAATGATGGTTGCAACTAAGACTTCAGGGTTTGTAAAACATCCTTCTTGAGACATTTGATTTCCGTAGCCTGTATTAGATTCAAGTTATTTACCTAAATCTTGCCAATTTTGACGTTTTAAATCGCAACTTTGACGTTTTGAGGAAAACCCAATTTATTTTTCTTTAAATGCCTATAACTTTTGTCTTTCGACCTACAGAGCTAAATTTTGGTAGACAACTTACCTATAAGGGTATAAACCCACGTACAAAATTTGGTTGCCCTTACTTTGTTAATTCCGGAGATATATCTTTTTTTTGAAAGAAAATACAAAATTTTCCGGGAAAACCTGGGCAGATTTTCCTGGCTAACGAACTTATTCAAGCCATTTGCAAAAGAAATTTACGATATAAAAAGTAAATCAATATATATATATATATATATATATATATATATATATATATATATATATATATATATATATATATATATATATATATATATATATATATAGATATATAAATTGTAACTGACCCCGGATATGGGTTCTAGGGGTCCTAGTTCGCGCTCATTTGAAAAAATTTTTTCAAAATTCAAAAGTCGGGATCTCCCCATTAGTGATTTTTCTACGAAAATTCACTAAAAAGCCTGAACGCAGCAAGTGCGTTATGGTAGTGAATTTTCATAGAAATGATATGGCACACAATATTTTATTATAACTTTTTTTTCTTGTAACATAGAAATCTAAATTTTGGTGTAAGATTTACTTTTTATATCCAAATTTGGTTATCATAGCTTTTTTATTATTTGAGATAACATTTTTTCCGATGAAAACTCAAAATGTTCCCGGAAAACCTCGTCCGATATTGCTTACATAAGAGCTCATCCAAGCCATTTACAAAAGGAAGGTACGTGCCAAATTTTATCAAAATCGGCTCATTATTTTTTGAGGTATCTGTGTGATACATACATACATACATACATACATACATATATATATATATATATATATATATATATATATATATATATATATATATATATATATATATATATATACATGCATACATACATAAACATATAAAAATCGGAACTGGCCCCGGATATGGGTTCTAGGGGTCCTAGTTCGCGCACATTTACAAAAATTTTTTCAAAATTCAAAAGTCGGGATCTACCCAATAGTGAATTTTTTCTACGAAAATTCCCTAAAAAGTTCGGGACACGGCAAGTGCATTATAGTAGTGAATTTTCATAAGAATTGTACACTATCAGTAAGGTATATTATTAAAATTTAAATGGATCTTGAAGATTGACTTTAGAGGCCCCAGTAAGCAATTACTTGAAGATTACTAAAATAAATATCTATTTTCTACGGAGCTAGAAAATTAAAATTTGGTACATATATGTAAATGATGCAAGTCGCTTTAAAAAAATTGTGTCACAAATTTCATTAAAGTTACAAAAGTTTTCCAGAAAAAAATTAATTATTTACAAGGAGAATGCACCTGCCAAATTATCAATATGACAGGTATTTTTCTTTATTAATTGCTTGGATGGTTTTGTTTTAGTCAACCCAATCGACTTTGTTTTTGCAAACAAAACGACAAAAGAGGTTTTTTACACAAGTTTTACCATGGCTGAAGATTGGAGATTATAGCTTAATCGAAAATTGAGTTATCGAATTTGAAATCTTTTTAAATTCTCTACCACAACGTACTTGCTGCACCCAGACCCTTTTCATCACCTATTTACTGTTGTTGTATCAATACTTTTTTTAAATCATAAAATATTGTAGCTCTCCATGTGACATTGACAAATAAGGCAACCTCAAATTCATTTTTGTCAAAATATTTTAAACAAATGAAATGTACTAAAAATTTAAACATAAATTGAAAATCTTGGTTCGCCGCTTTATCGCAGAGATTTCTCTTCCCTCTTCTACATGCCTACAACCACCCTCAATGAATAAACAAGAACAATATAAACAAGAAAAGTTTCTTCGGAATAACCCCAAGAAAGTTGCGGGACCTGCGTTCAATAAGGGTTCTGGGCGAAGTAAACAGGATTTTAAGGAAGTATAGTTGCAAAATGGGTAAAGCGTAACTTATAGAGGTTCAACTAAGCTGTTTTTTTTTTCGCTCATCTTTCCTTTTTATCTTCTTCGACGCCCAGCACCCCACTCCTGATCCTGTAACTTTTTTAGATACCGTTTGCAAGAAATTTTCCTTGTGGTATGTGCATCCAGACAGGGTCCTCAGCATGTTTCTGAAATTTTCTTCTAAAAGGCCCCTGTGTGCTAAACTGCAAATTTACCGCAAAATTAATTTTTATTTACAATGGGAATGTACCTGCCAAATTATAAACGTGGCAGGTATTTTTCCTTGTTAATCGCTTCGATGATCCATTTTATTCAACTCAGTCGAGCCAGTTTCTGCAAACAACATAACAAAGAAGGTTTTTTAAAAGAAATTTGTAGTAATTTTTCAAATATAGCACCCATGCTGCCTTTATGTGGGTTTTACCATGTATCAAAACTGAAGATTCTATTTTAATGGAAAATTGAGTTATCACTCTGTGAAATATTTTTACAGAAATTCGCTACCATCAAGCACTTGCTGCACCTAAACTCTTTTCAACACTTATTTACTATTACTGTGCCCATGCTTTTTGAAAATTAAATAAATATAAACAATACAAAAATTTGAAATTATAATTTTAATAATTTACATCGTGCGTCTAAATATATATGTAATTTAAACGGCTTTATGTTATTATGTAGTTTCATTTACTTCAAATGGTCCATAAAGAGTAAAAGCTGAGAGTAAAGAAAACCATAAGTACCTAGATACCCTAGGCATTAGATTTATACTAAATTGCGGTAGGTATATTCCTTCTTGAAATAATTTTGTTTCATTTTGGTAATACAGTACCTACATGCATTGATTAAGAACCTGAATCTGATGTATACAACCACTTTCTTATTTGTTTGATTGGATGTTAGAATCATAATATACTACAGTCACACTGGCATTTGTTAAAGTTATGTTAAAATTAAAAGTGGGGTTATTATTTACCTACTATTTGTAATCTAGGTAGTTGTTTTATACCCTGAGATTCTAAGGTATTAGCGCAGAACGTACACGTTTCTCTCAAGACTCCTGTCAGTTAAGAAATGACAAATAGTATTGTCAGATTAAACTAGAGAGATGGAGATGGCTTCTAAATACCGTGAAAACAGCTAGCTTAATATTTATACATAATAAAACGTAGTTCTAGATTGGTTTTAAACAAATTGAATCACTTTCATTAGAATTTCTATTTATTCACATTTTAGTGAATTTTCATTAAGAAAATTCACTAATAGAGAGGTATCGATGGCGAGATTTAGAACCCAAATCCAAGGTCATCTAAAAAGTTTATATATATATATATATATATATATATATATATATATATATACATATATATATATATATATATATATATATATATATATATACATATATATTTATATATATATATATATATATATATATATATATATATATATATATATATATATATATATATATATATATATATATATATATATAATATCCAACCGATAACTAAAAAAATAACAATCGAAACCAAATTTGGCAATTCCCCTCATTTCGTTAATAGCTTGGATGAGTTAGTTAGACAGTTTTGATACTCAAATACTTTTAGAAAAAAAATGCAAAAAACTGCTTGAACACGCAATATCTTTTTAATTACCAGAAATATTAAACTAAACCTCCACAAGCACGTATACATTGTACAAGTGGTCCTACCTGCCAAATTTGAACTCAAGTGGTTTAGTATATCTTGAGTTAAACTTAATAAAAAATAAATAATCTACGATATGACCTGAAATTACCTCTAAATGGAGGCCTATATTGTTAGACAAGGTCAGACAGATAAATCAGGGTTCCGTTTCCATTGCAAACAAATACTCCAAATTAAGATTTAAACGGACAGGTTACGAAAACATATCACAATAAACAATCGGTCGGGTTGCCATTTACGACAACGCTCATCTAAATCTGTAGATGTCAGAAAATTGTAAATAAATAGAATTCTTAATTTAAGTGATTCAATTTGTTTAAAAGTAATCTTGAACTACGTTTTATTATGTATAAATATTAAGCTTCCTATTTTAACGGTATTTAAAAGCCATCTCCATCTCTCTCGTTTAATCTGACAACACCACTATTTGTCATTTGTTAACTGACAGGAGTCATGAGAGAAACGTATACGTTCTGCGCATAACCTCGAAATAGACTCCGCTAATACATTTGAATCTCAGAATATAAAACAACTACCTATATTCTAAGGTTAATAGTAGGTAAATAACAAAACTTTTAATTTTAATAAATAAATTAATATGTATGTATATTGTTACAAAGCACTTCAATAGATGTAGGTGCGGTGTTGCCACGTCTCCAGAACTTCCCCAACAGCTGGGAATTTTTGCACAATCTGGCAACACCACCTCCCCACCCCCCTGGGGGTGTCTGGGGTGACCCCCTTCAGGCGAAGTCTCAACCCTCTAGGACCCAAAATAACGAAGTTACCAACTTGTACCCCGTCGGAACGGATAACTGAGGTCTGTGTATTCCGAACATCCTGTATATACACCCTGTATACGCAGAGAACCCTTACACCCTGTATACGCAGGGAGATCTTATAGTACGAGAAACACCTCTTTTGTAACATAGGAGTGATGACCACATTTGGATCAGCCTGTATATACATCCCCTGTATACACACGGGGCCAATCTGTATTCACAGAACCTTCTAGTAAAAGAAGGTCCTGGAATATTCTGGAATGGAACGCTCCAGAAACGTGGTGGAAGGTACGGCGAGTATATAAACGCGAAAGCAAGCCAGCCAGTCCAGTTCAGTTAGAGAATGTTGAAGTGACTTGAAGAAGCAGTAATCAGTGTGAAGTGTTAGACTGTAGTTCCAGTATAGTAACTTGTGTGCAGATTAGTAATTGTAAGGCCAGTAAATTAAGTGTTTTGTGAGAGAGACATTCTAGAAATTTTATTGTATCCATATTTAGAGTGTAAATAAAGTTGTTTTGTTAAAATTTAAAGTCTCACTTATCCAGAACCCGGAGAAAACGCAACAATATATATATATATATATATATATATATATATATATATATATATATATATATATATATATATATATATATATATATATATATATATATATATATAACCTTTTTAACTGGCCTCGGATTTGGGTTATAGGGGCCCTATTTCGCCCTCATTTAAAGAAAATTTCCAAAAGTCTCACCATCGATACCTCTCTATTAGTGAATTTTCTTAATGAAATTAATAGATTATTGTAAAAATAGGTGTTTGCAAATTCACATGGAAAACCTATTTTCGAATTTTCTTTAAAAGTAATTTGTTTAGCAAATTGTGTAAAATATTTTTACCTAGCTAATTATCGTAAAAATAATTTTATATAAATTTTATGAACATTTAAGCCGATTTTCGTAAGAAAATTGTTAATTTTCGTGTAGGGATTGTTTGCGTTTTTTTTTTAAATTTTTGTCAAAAACCTTTTTGTGAATATATATATATATATATATATATATATATATATATATATATATATATATATATATTGACTTGTGTAGTTTTTGTGTAAATCGCTTAAATTGGTTCGTGGTCTAGAAAATCAGATCAGTAGTTTCGGGACAATTATATTTATTTTCGGATAATGTTTATATTTTTTGAGCAATAATGCATAACACGACCCTACCTTGTTTACATGGATACCTTGGCCTGATTCTTATATTTCATCCCCATAGAAGCATGCAGGGTACGCCAGCCCTATCGGACCAGTTTTTCTTAAAAAAGAAAACCCGAAAAAAAAACTTATCTCAAAAAAATAACCAAGTTATTTTGATCAAATTTGGTTGGTATGTTGCCCTCGTACATACCTTACTCCGCGAAATCTCAACTTTCTAGGTTTACAGAAAATTGAGTTATACAAATTTGAAGCACTTAATGAAAATTCGCTACCATAACCCAATTGCTGCGTCCCGAATTTTTGTTTAATTTGGCAAAGTTGTATATTAAACTCTTGAATAGGAAATGGCAAAATGCTATCAGGCAATTGCTTTCTTGTTTCTGTTCAGTACTATTATTGACTGTCGCACCAGGTAACGTTATTTAATAGTAATATACGAATCAACTTCTAGCTTCTTGCGGAATGCGTAATTATGCGATTCAAGAGTGCTTCAACCTCTATCTACTTCTTTGGATGCGATACATGCTAATAGAATTATTTCTGGTTTCTTTGTTATTAGATTTCCTTATAAAATTGTCGACTGCCTCTCTGATTTATAAATGAAGTGCTGTTCTGAATTTTATATTATGATAGGGGTAATAAAAACAGCAACTGTGCTTTAGATCCGTTAATACACCAAATGAGTTTCCTTGATATAAAGTTGCATCAACCACGCAGAGTTATCAGCAGCAACACACACGCTCCATTACGTACGTCAATGGTTCCCAAAGTGTGGGACACGCTAAGGAAGTGGGGGGTCGCGAAAGGATTACGAAAATAAACAAAAAAATCTGGACGCAGCAAGTGCCTTATGGAGCGCATTTTCATAAAAATGTTTTTATAGCAAATATATCTTTTTTTAAATGACATCGCGCACAATATGTGCTTACCAACATAACCTATATAGTAGAAACAATGTGCCATGTTTCATCAAAATAACTTTATTGTTTGAAGAAGTACAAACATTTTCCGAAAGTAAACCTAAAATATTTCCGAAAAAACTGATTGGATGTTCCTGGCCAAGAAACATCCTCTAGCTATTTATCCACGTACCAAGCAATAATAATAATTATTTACCAAAAGCTTTTTGACGAAACCTAAAAAAACTGCATCAAATAAATTTTTTCACCTATTGAAGAAAATCTGAAATTGTGCACTAGACGAGTAGGTAGGAAAATAGAGGTATCCAAAGCGGTCGTTGCTAGAGTATGAAAAACCCTTTCCCCTTTTAAAGTTTAATTACTTAAATCGAAAACCGCTAAGTATTGAGTTGAAAATTTAGAATTTATGTCAATATTGTGGACTTTTAAACAAATATTTTTGTATAGACTTTTTCTGACTTTTCCACGATTACTCGATCAGTTAAAGACATTGATGTTACACTTTAAAAGGCAAAAAGGGTTAATTAAAGTGGATACTTACTCTTCCTAGGGAAGTTTTGCCCAAAATCTTATATTGTTCAGACCTTCAGTGCAACATTCTGTTAGGTATCTAGATAAAACTACAATTATAGAGTCCTTGAGCCTAGGAAAAACTTGGTTAGGAAATTTATACCAATAATGACCAAGAGCAAAACACAGCAATAATTTCTATTAATTATATAAAAACTCTAGACGCAGCAAGTGCGTTATGGAAGTGAATTTTCATAAAAATCAATTTGGTTACCTATATAGTAGGAACAATGTACCATATTTTATCAAAATAATTATTTGAAAATGTAAAAAAATGTTCCGAAAATAAACTTTAAATATTTCTGGGAAAAATGGTCCCTTAGACAATGAACCTTAGGTTAATAGCAAATTGAGTTATTGAAATTTGAAACATTTAATGAAAATTCGCTATCAAAACGCCCTTGCCGCGTTTATACAAAAAATTTCCGAAAATAAAGTTAAATGTTGGTTTCCTAACCAACAAAACTGACGTTAATAGCAAATTGAGTTATTGAAATTTGAAGGATTTAATGAAAATTCGCTACCAAAACGCACTTACTGCGTCCAGATTTATTTCTTTCAAACATGCATCATATTTTAATAAAAAAATGCTAAAATGCAGTAACAAATTTGTTCTACAAAAATTATAGACCGTTAAACCATAAACTTCACTAAACCTACAGCGAAAGCATCAACTTAACTAAACCGACAACCAAAGCACCAGAGAAAGGGTCTATTTGAAATGAATTTTCTGTAAATATTTTAGTAAATAGAAGGTCAATGACGGTTGAATCTGAAACTTAAGGGTTTCGCAGAACACTCTTCTTGCAACATTTTCTTTTCACAATCCGTATTTTTTTCACGTTCTTAGCCTAAACGTTGCCAATTTTGACGTTTTAAATTGTGAGTTTGACGTTTTAAGGGAAACTCCAAAATTTGTTTCTGTAGCTGCCCGTCACTTTTTGTCCTTAAACTTAGAGACCTAAATTTTGGTACATGGTTCACTCTTTATAATACAAATAAGCGTACCAAATTTGGTTGCCCTCACTTTGTTATTTCCGAAGATATAATTTTTTTTAGAAAGAAAACACAACATTTTCCGCGAAAACCTGATCCGATTTTCGTGGCCAACGAACTTATCCAAGCCACTTGCAAAATAAAGGTACTCACCAAATTTGATCAAGATCGGTCCATTATTTTTTTAGTTATCAGTACGCTATATATATATATATATATATATATATATATATATATATATATATATATATATATATATATATATATATATATATATATATATATATATATACACGGATCTCCCCATTAGTGAATTTTTTTAAGAAAATTTACTAAAAAATAAAACTCGAATCACCAACGACTTATGGGCCACCTGTAATTGTAGAAATATTTTTCAAGCTGCAGCTCAGGACACCCTATAATTAATGTATACAAATTTTTTTCGTATCGTGCATAATAACGGATATATTGAACTTTAAAGATTTTTTACGAAAATTCGACAAAAATGATATACTTTTAACCGGTAAACTCTATAGCCAACACTACAGCCAAATCATCAGAGAAAGGGTCTATTTGAAATGAATTTTCTGGGAACATTTTAGTAAAATAAAGGACAATGACGATTGAAACTAAGACTTCAGGCTTTGTAAAACATTCTTCTTGAGACATTTTCCTTCCATAGCTCATATTAGTTTCAGGTTCATTGCCTAAATATTACCAATTTTGACGTTTAAATTCGCGACTTTGACGTTTTGAGGAAAACCCAAATTTATTTTTATTTAAATGCCTGTAACTTTTTTGTCCTTTAACCTACAAAGCTAAATTACCTATAATGATATAAACTCGCGTATGAATTTTGGTTGCCCTTACTTTGTTCATTTTGGAGATATTAATTTTTTCGATTTTTTTTCGAAAGAAAACACAACATTTTCCGGGAAAACTTTGGCCGATTTTCCTGGTTAACGAAGTTATCCAAGCCACTTGCGAAAGGAAGGTATTCACCAAGTTTTATCAACATCGGTCCATTATTTTTTAAGTTATAGGTGTGACACCCTACTCAGTAGCCTGCTGATGATGAACCGGGACGGTTCGAAACTGCAGTCCGCGCAAACCAATAAGAAATCACAAACGTACAGCAAACAAATAAAGTGTATATTTAAAAGTGATTACAGTGTAGTGCAATATTCCAATATATATATATATATATATATATATATATATATATATATATATATATATATATATATATATATATATATATATATATATATATATATATATAAAGTCTGAAACCGACCTCGGATTTGGGTTCCAGGAGTCCTTAATAGCGCTCATTTGCAAAAAAATTTTCAAAATATAAAAGTCGGGATCTCGTCATTAGTGATTTTTTTTAAAGAAAATTCACTAAAACACAAACAGTAATAAAAATGCTGATTACTCAAGTTGAAAATGATTCAATCACTAAGTGATGAATTTCAAAGATATCTTACATGGTAAAAATTCTTAAAAGTAACCAAAAATAAATTTTTAATCCGTCCAGATAGGTTAGTTTATTTGTCTCAGATACTTCCCCGATTTCAGAATAAGTAAATTCGAGCCTAATCCTCCTTGTTCTGTTTTAAATCTGTTATTTAAATTTGAAAGAACTAATAGGTAGAAATATTTTAGATTTTTCTGAGACAAAGAAAGATTAATACTAGCAAAAAATGTTATTTTAATTATAGAAATCATCACACAGAATTACCGATCATAATTTAAGAAAAAATACTAGATTATATATTTTTTATCTAACAATTTTAGCAATGTCACTCGAAAGAAGTAACAATAAAAATATGATTGGTTTTTTAAAATGGTCTTTTTAGTTGAGTTGTTTCTTGTCCAGAAGATTTTTAGATGTGGAGGATGTTAATAGATTTCCAGTTTGAAAGACTCACTTATTTCCTTGTGTAAAATTACCCATTTGTCATCAATAAAAAAATAGGCTTAATATCAATATTCCAGTTACACTACAAGTTTACGGGAATTATTAAACCAAAACCAAATATGGGAGCTTGAAATCGCAACGTTATTTAAAATGGACAACGACATGTTGATGATGCGCTATGGCAATACCTGCCCGACAATTATTTCTCAGCAACTGTAGCTATCCCAAGACATATCCCCGAAATATGCCCCTAGACCTAGACGTAGACCCAGGCCTCTGCAATTTAACAAAAAAAAAATACATTGAAAGCTTTGAAATTTATATAGAAAAAACTTTATCTTACCATTCACTCGAATGAGGCCTATTAGAAAGTCTGCAGACACAAATTTATCGATTGTTATTTAAAGCACTAATAAAATGTTATAACTGTTTGACTTAACCAGTTAAGGGTTCTTAAATCGTCGTGACCAGATAATTAATGATACACGGTGCGGTCGCCAGTCGAATGACAAATTTCATGCGTTTTTCCAACCGTCTGAATATTAGGCACGCGCCTGTCTTGTAACAATTCGTAGCTTTCGATTGGTTGAGACACCCCACTGCCTCTATGTCACTTTCTGGAAAATTACCGAGCGTTAAAAAGACCAACCGATTTCTTAGTTCTTAGAATTTACTAGTAGGAACTCGCCGCTGAAGAGAGAAACTGCCTCTGTTTTCGAACTACGTCGTCTTCTTGACCTTCTGATATCGATGGTGAGACTTTGAATATTTTTTTTCAAATGAGCGCGAACTAGGACCCGTAGAACCTATATCCGGAGTCAGTCAATATTTGTATGTTTATATATATATATATATATATATATATATATATATATATATATATATATATATATATATATCCAACCGATAACAAAAAAGTAATTAACGGATTTGGATGAACCTAGGCAGTACCTTTTCTTTATTAATAGCTTGGACGAGTTCGTTAGCCAGGAAAATCGGACAAGGTTTTCCGGGAAAATGTTGTTTTCTTTGGAAAAAAAATTGTATTTTCTAAAATTACAAAGCTATTTTAATGAAATTTGTTGGATAAATTTCCTTGGAAGAGACCTAACGACATACAAAAATTCAACTTCTTAAGTTTATAGGAAATTGAGTTATTCAAATATGAAGCATTTAATGAAAATCCACTACAATAACGCATTTGCTGTGTCCCGAACTTTTTTATTTTTCGAGGAGCTAAGATACTTTTTAAATTTGATTTTATACCAGAATCAATAGTTCATTGTGTTCGAAATGTTCGCACTTGAATCCACTTTACGGTCGTTTAATAATATTCGTCTTAAACATTCTTAACACGAGGACAGACGGTCTATTACCAAGTAGCGAATTTTCATAATTCATCTTGGTGATCATTTGTTTGCCATCAATACCTCTCTATTAGTGAATTGTCTCAATTAAAATTCACTAATAAAACACTTATATAATAGATAGCTATTATAATTTTGTTAAAAATAAAACTTCGAATTAATGTTTTCATAAGTTTTTATTAATTACATTATAAAATCAGGTACATTGCTCGTTCTCTGCTGGCTTTTCTTCCAAAATACTTTGGTGGTTAACAAAATATTTATTTATGTATTCTTGCTGCTCCATGGTACCTTCTACAACCAATTCTTGGACCTTATTCCTAAACTGTAATATCCTTATGGAATCGAGGTGCCTAACATGTGGAAGCAGGCTCATGAAAAAGTGATAATTATCAGCGTCCTCTGCTTCAAGCTCTGTGGGAAGAGTAAGAAATGGCTTCGGGTTCGATGGCCCTTCTTCTCTTTCTTCTGTCAAAGACGCTTCGGCGTCTAGGGAATCGTTTTCGTCTTTTATGAAAACCTCTGCGCCATCTGTCGGCACGGTGGTTTTGGGTGATATTTCGGTTTTTAAGAAAGACAATTGCTCATAAAACGCCCAGTATGATTTATAACGAGGCCCACTAACATTAAGATTTTTTTCCTGTACTTTCCGAAGCTCTGATCTGTAATGATCTTTTAAATTTTTCCATCGCCTTCTTGCTTCTCGTACTGAAAAATAAAATATTTTTAAGAAACTCCTGTCTGAACAAAGAGCCTAACTTATAAAGAGATCAAGTTTTAAATTTGAAAATAACTTAACCCTCAATTACTAACAAGCCCTCTCACAGACGCATGCTAAACTGCACGTTCACTGAAACCGTGCATATTCAAGTGTCCCCACTCCATTCAATTTCAATCTCTAGTTAAACACGCCTGTATACTATAAACGAGTAGTCACTGTCTATTGGTACGGCTGCTAATGTAAGTTGAAATTCGCTAGCCGTCTGAGAGACGCAGTGATAAATGTAAAGGTAAGATGCTTACTCGCAATTAGGCCATTGCTGACCATTTTTGCTCATCTGAACTAACCTACCCTCCACCTTGAGCTCGATCTCAACGACGACAGTGATTTGAAAAATCATCCGCCGCCGGTCAGTCTCGAACCGTCATCCCCCGAGTCCGTATTGGAAAGTCTGAATCGACTTTCCCGCACGGCCACAAAGGCGCTGAGACGCAGTGATAGTATTTGTATGATATCGTTTAGTCGTCTGTTATTCGTAGTATTGTTTTTTGTATGACATTTAACTATTATGGCGGAACAACCTAGTACTTCATAAATAGTACGATTTGGTGATCTAGGATTCGAGGAACAACTTATTAAAAGAGTTTAACGAATCGAATAGTGATTGTAGTGACACTAAGGCTTGCGGAGAAAATCACGCAATACGTAGCGAATACGAGCCTGGTTCAGAAATTCAAAAAGGTAAGTATCAATTTTATGAGCTGTTGAAAGTGAATTGTATTTTATTGTCAATCCAGGTAATGGAATAGTGGGTGGTGGGGAAAATAGAAGCAAAGGTGGTGAGGAAAGTGAAGAAGATAGTAATGAGGAAAATAAAGAACAGGGTGAGCCTGGAAAGGGACAAAGTGGTGATGAGGAAAATGCGGACAGTAATGAGAGAAATAGCCAGAGTAAATACATTTACGGTAAAAATAGATTTAAGTGGTCTACACAACCTCCAACTTCGAATGAGATCGCCGTTTGCAGCAAACGTTGTGAAGCTACCCGACTTACACCATGTTGCACAATTAGGGAACGTAGCTGACCTACTAAAGATTTGGAAATTACCATTCACTGATGAACTTTGCGATATAATTTTGCATTGGATAAATAAAAGAATAGCGATTCAACGTAACAAATGTTAGAAATTCATTTCGTTACAATCGCGGACGACTTCGTCAATCAACTATAACGAACATATTTTTCCCCAAAAAATATATAAAAATATTTTTGAGGTATATTTTTGAAAGTATTAAAGTAACTGGAATGTGACTTTACGTGTAGCTATAAATGATGTGAATAAACCTCTGTTGTGAATTTTAAGTAATGTGGTTCACACAATTTTGAGTTTTCCTAAAAACATAAAATCTGAAAGACATGAATTGAAACAACTTAAGTGGTAAAAGTATTATGCCAGACAGATTAGTCACCTGCCACGCGTAGATTGATACTTATACCACAGGCATACATCATAATGCAAGTATAACGTTCATACCCGAACTGTGGCGATTCCACCCTAATGACGCCTTCGCGTAAATTCGGATGCGCAGATTTGTAGGGAAAAATAACGAAGTTTTATATCAGCTACTTGAAGTAAAAACCAGATGGGATAGTGTCTTTTGTGTATTTATCATGGTTTGACACTTGTTTTGAGGTTAATTAAATGATTGTATATTGCTTTTAAAATTGGAAACTAAAGAATAAGAACATGTTTTGTTTATTTATTACCGCTTGACAGTTCTGTTTTGAGGTTAAGTAGTGAATGATTGTCATTGAAAAAGATTAAACCACTTGTACTTGTATTGTGCTTTTGAAATTGTAAACTAAAAAATATTAACGTGTTTTGTAATTTTTTTATCAGGTTTTGACAGTTCTGTTTTGAGGTTAAATAGTAAATGATTGGATGGAAATCAAAGAATAAGAATATTAACGTTAATATTTGTTGATTAATTGTTTAAGTAGGTAAGTTATTCGAATAATTGACTTCTTGAGTATGAATTGAGTTTCGTTTTGATAAGCTTTTGTAACTTTAAGGAAATTTGTAATACAAGTTTTTTTAAAGAGACTTACTGTACCTAGATTCACCAAATTTTAATTTTCTAGCGTCATCAAAAATTGAGTTTTGGGCATTCAAAGTTTTTTCTTAAAAGGAGCTAGAACACAAGATTTGAATATTTTTTATGATAATACAAAGAGAGAAATTCTTCAAATGAGCTTGTATTAGGACCTCTAAATCCGAACTTCGACGTCTGTTTAAATTTGAAGTATTACTTTTAGGAATATGCCGTACTAATAGTGTAAAATTCTTATGAAAATTCACTGTTATAACGCATTTGCTGCGTCCCGAAATTTTATTTCTAAATTTAATAATAATTAATATTGACAATATGTCGATAGTCGTCATACATAACATATACCGAAAGTTAAAAATAATTGAATGAAATGATATTTGCTGGTCGCTATTAAAGTTAAGACACAAACTTATAGAACCACAAGACTGTCATTTATGTGAGGTGCTGGTCTAAACCTCCTGGAGCTGCCTAACGAACTCATAAGGGATTAAAAAAATAAAAAAATTCGGGACGCAGCATGTGTGTTATGAGAGCGAATTTTCCTTAAATGCTTCAAACTTGAATAACTCAATTTTTTTAGATACGAATTTTTTTTCGGAAAAATCTTTTTTTTAGAAAAGCTAGTCCAATCGGGCTGGCTAATAATATGAATATATATATATATATATATATATATATATATATATATATATATATATATATATATATATATATATATATATATATATATATATATATATATATATATATATATATATATATATAACTAATAAAAATGCAAACGGACCTTGGTTTCAAGTTCTAGTGGCCCAAATTCGCACACAAATTTTTGATAGGTCTCACTATCGATCCTCTCTATCAGCAAATTTTTTAAAATAAAATTCGCTGCAATACCTGCCACGTATTATTAAGATATGTCTGAGGTGATATCATTTAATTCTCGCTCATTTGAGGAACACTTGATTGATTGAAGGCCATGACCACTCAATAAGCGAATATTTGGTTATTCTGTATATTATGGGCCAACGGGATTCACGTTATTTTTTTCAGAAACATGCTTAAAACCACTCCAGAATGCATAAGCAAGAAGATAAATAAGTACACATGGAGAACCGAAATCAACACAACACATCTTTCAAAGACCTTTAAGACCTAGGTCTAAAGATGTGTTTTGTTGATTTGGATTCTCCAAGTGTGCTTATCAGTGTTCATCAGTGCTCAATCGGAAACAACCCCCCAAAAGTTATGGGACCCGGAGAGAACAGGGGTGCGAGGTGGGTATTAAGAAAGAAGATCGACAACAACAGTTCAGCTGGACCTCTATAAGGAGCCTTTTTCAAATTTTGCATCAACATTTTCTTTTAATAATATTCTTCACACCTATTTGCTTCAAGTCCCCCAGCATGTTGAAAGAACAACATGTTTCTTGTCGTTTACGCACAAGCAGACCTGAACGACCTCACCTGACCTGACCAGACCGACTTAAATCGACTTAACCTGACCTGACCTGACCAGAAAACGTTAGAGACCACCGAAGAAACCACAAAAAACATACCTTTAAGAACATTAAAAAACGGATAAATTTATTAAGTTGAGTTCCCGAAGGCTTTTGTGAAATATTTTTCCAGAAACATGCTTACGACCCCCCCCCCCCCCTGGATGCACAAGCCAGAAGACAATTTGCCTGTCAACACCTCCCAAGGAATTTGCGGGGCTAGAAGTGAATAAGGTTGCTGGACGGGGTAGGTAGTAAAAAGAAAATATAAGCAAAAAATGCGAAGAAAACAGCTTAATCGAACCTTAAAGCTGCCTTCTTCACATTTTAGAGCCATACCCCCTTAAATCCTGCCGCATCGCACAGCACCCCTATTCTTTCAAAATCGTGTAACTTACTTGAGGGCTGCTCACAGGAAGCTTGTCTTGTGATTTATGCAACGAGGGTGGTTGTAGACATGCGAGAGGGGTCGGAAAACCCCCACGGCGAAGCCCGTACCTCCTGTTTATCGCAAGTAAAACCCTAGGGGAAGGAAAACCCACGTTACAATATAAGTACCCTAGTTTGTACAGCTAAAAAAGAGAACATATCACAGCAACTGGTGTCAAACGATCAAAATTTAAAAAAGAACGGTAAATTTACATCAAAGTTACTTTTTTCATCTCAAGCAAATGAAGTAGACCCGGCCCTTGGGTGCAAGCAACCTGCGACACTCACAAAAACAATGCAGGAAACAAATAATGTGTCGCGGATCACGAACTCCGGACGCATGCACGTTCAAACCGATGCAACACTACGTCACGAGGTAGAAGGTGGAGAATGCACAATTTCAGAAAGAAGGCCTTGGATCACATGAATAATTAAGAACCATAAGACAGCGATATATGTAGCGTACCAAAAGCGATCTGGTACTGATAATTGAATATACAAGGGGCAATATAACCCAAACTGTCGGGTCTGAAATACTTCAGTGAATCCCATAATGGATTTCCATTGTTGAGTTATTTACATCAAAAGTTAAGGTAATGGGAGAAGGGGTCTCACGGAACAGAACCGTACTGGGAAATTGTTTGAAAAGTGTGTAATGTGTAAAACAACTTTAAAAGTAAATAACTCAGCAGCGACAAGAGAACAAAAGGTAAGAATGGCGACAGTGTGCATGTAAGATGCCAAACTGTATCTAGCAGCAGTCGTTTTATTTAAAACTGTTCGGGAGGTTGTCTGCAAATTCACCAAAAAATCTTACTTTAAGCTTACCGTATGTGACCAGCGACTAACTACTAATGTCGATAGCTTGTCAACAACATATTCTCACAACGTAAAAACGAATTTACACAACATAAAAGTGTGGACGCAGCAAGTGCGTTATGGTAGCGAATTTTCATTAAAATGCTTTTAATAGCAAATATGTCCTGTTTAATGAAAGCAGGCATCAAATTTGGTTACCAGTATAACCTATGTAGTAGAAACAATGTACCCTAGTTCACCAAAATAACTTTATTGTTTGAAAAATTACAATTTTTTTTCGAAAATGAACTTAAAATGTTCTCGAAAAAACTGATCTGATTTGCAGGGCCAACGAACCTTTTCAAACTATTTACCCACCTACCACTATATAATTATTCACACAAAAAAGCTAATCGACGAAACTTTAAAAAATTCACGGGAATCCGACAAAATTTTTTTTACAATAGCTTATTACTTAAACATTCATTATTAATTGCCGAAATTGTACAGAAATTTTACAAGCAATGATTTTGGGAACACCAAAATTGTATACAGCACCTCGATATATAATAACGAATAATATCAACGAGAACCTTGCTGAATGCGTCATTTTCATGGGAATCTGCTATATATTGGTAAAAACGCATCATCTGATTATTGATATATGCTAAAAATGTAATACAATTGAGACAACTCGAAAACAATGGACCCTATCAATTTTTTTTACAAACATGTATTATAATTGATGGAAAATACAAAAATGAAATAATATAAGAGGTGTTCGATTTAAAAAAAAAGAATATTTGTATCATGTGACTTGTGGGCCACCCCGTGATTGTCGAGATAATTTTATAAGATGTAGCTCGAGACCCCCAATAATTAACGTATACAATTTTTTCCAGTATCTTGTATAATAACGGTAATCTTGAGTTTTGCGGTAGAAATGCGTCACCCTGTATATATGTAAACAGATAAAAACTTAAACTAGCACGGCACATGTGTTGTAGGGGTCCTGAATCAAGCTCATTTAAAGAAATCTTTATACAGTGTTAAACCATAAACTCAAAACTAAAACTACTGCTAAAGCATCAGAAAATATTTGATATGAATTTTCTGGAAATATTTTACTAAAATGAACGACAATGACGGTTGAAGCTGAAACTTAAGGGTTTGTAAAACACACTTTTTGCAACATTTTCTCTACATAACCCGTATTTGTTGCAGGTTCTTTGTCAAAATGTTGCCAATTTTGACGTTTCAAATCGCGACTTTGACCTCTTAGGAGGAAAAACTAAAAAATTTCTAAAGTAATTTTTCTGACATTTCTTGACTTTTTTTCGCCAAAAAACATAATCTATGTCTGTAATATACAATAGATTTTGTTATCCATACAAAATATTTTGTTTTTGTGCGTTTTTCTGGTCATCAGTGGCTCCCAAAATTTTGTTCTTAAAATGCCTATAACTTTTTTTTTCCTTTTAACTTACAGATCTAGATTTTGGTACATAGTTGACATTTTATGGCGTAACCTGCGTACCAACTGTGGTTGCCCTAACTTTGTTATTTTTGGAGATATAAAATTTTTACGAAAGGAAACACAAAATTTTCCGAGAAAAACTGGGCCGATTTTTCTGTCTAACCAATTTATCCAAGCCATTTGCAAAAGGAAGGTAGCCACCAAATTTGATTGAAATCGGCCCTTTTTTTGTGAGTTCTCTGTGTGATCCATACATATATATATATATATATATATATATATATATATATATATATATATATATATATATATATATATATATATATATATATATATATATATATATATATAATATACATATATGACATATAAAAATTGAAACTGTTGCCGGATATGGGTTCCAGTGGGCCTAGTGTGCGCCCATTTGAAGAAATTTTTACAAAATTCAAATGTCGCAATCTCCTCTATGTAATTTTTTTTAAAGAAAATTCGCTAAAAGACCCTGCAAAATCTACGTGTTTATTTCAGATATCTGGCTATCATCTGGAACCAGAATAAGTATGTTTTGGAATGGGAAATGCAGGTTCTTGGTTGATCTAAACGTATAATATTAGATACGCAGAAAATAAACTGTGTATGCCTAACTAACATCACGAATTTTTAACATTTGTTTCTAGTTACGCGGTACAGTTTCACAGTAAGTCATTCTAACTACAAAACAAGTCATTGTCAATAATTATTAGGTATACACGTTACAAAACACAGAACACCTTTTTGAATAATACACTCTTGATCTTATAATTATAACTCACAGGTAATCCCGAGCACTCCCGCAACTTCCTTCCACAGTTTCTCAAGCACTCCCCTGTGATGATGATAAATATGTTTTCGTTTCCATAGGGCATCTCTCTTAAATACCTCTGCAATCAGAATACTGTTATCCATAATAAAACTCATACTAATAAATACGATTACAATAAAAAGAAAGTTAGAAAGCCATAACGTAACGTGGCCCTCAAACACCGTGTGTAAACATAGCATTATAGCATGCAAGAACAGCCATCCAAGGCGCAAGGCGCATACTCGTACGTCACGCCACGCCAAGCTGATCTCGTAGCTGCCCGTATCGTCTCTCGCTTCTCTCTACTCCCATCATTCTACTACTGCGAAACCAAGGGTGTACGTATATAAGGTTGGTTCATTGTTCATATGTCATTGTAACATTCCTTGACACTGTCGTATTAGCAGGCACAATGGAAGTATTGTATCTACTACAAAGACTTAATATTGAATGCAATAATTGCGGCTTAAAAATGAATCTCAAGAGAACTAAATTCATGGTAATAACAAAAAAACAGAACATGGCTGCTAATCTCGTTATCGACGAAAAAATATCGTCCTATAAATACTTGGATGCATGGATCACAGACAATACCGATCAAACGAAGATCAAAAGCCGATTGAAATTGCTAGAATATTATTCAAAAGTCTGGACGCAGCAAGTGGGTTATGGTAGTGAATTTTCATAGAAATGATCTGGCACCAAACATGTTTTCATTAAATGCTTATAACTTTTTTTATTTTAATCTAGAGGTTTAAATTTTGGCATATAGTTTACCTTTTAGTGCATTTTCGTAGAAAAAATTCACTAATGGGGAGATTCCGACTTTTGAATTTTGAAAAAAATTCTTGAAGGGAGCGCGATCTAAGCCCCATAAAACCCACACCCGGGGTCAGTTTCAATTTGTAGTAAATTTTCATTAAGAAAAGTCACTAATAGAGAGGTATCGATAGTGAGATTTTTGAATTATTTTAAATAAAAAAATGAAAAAAAAAACGCAATATATTTTAAATTACTAGAAATATTAAACTAAAACTTGACAAGCAGGTACGTGTTGTACAATTGGTCCTACCTACCAAATTTGAACTCAATTGGTTCAGTAGATCTTGAGTTATAACTAAATAAAAATCAATAGTCTACTATATGACCTGACATTACCACTAAATGGATGCCTATTGTGTTAGACAAGGTTAGATAGATAAATCAGGATTCCGCTGCCATTGCAACCAAAATCTCCAAATTAAAGTTTAAACGGACAGACTACGAAAATATGACAATAAACTATTAGCGGGGTTGCCATTTACGACAACTCTCATCTAAATCTGTAGATATCAAAAAAATCTCTAGACGCAGCAAGTGCGTTATGGTAGCGAAATTTCTTTAAAATATTTTTAATAGCAAATGTCTTTCTTTGATGAAAGCAGGCATCAAACTTGGTTGCCTATATAGAAACAATGTACCATATTTCATTGAAATAAACTTATTGTTTGAAAATATATAAACATTTTTCAAAAGTTTAGATGCAGCAAATGTGTTATGGAAGTGAATTTCCATAAAAATGTTTTTAATAGCAAATGCGAGCAGGCATCAATCTGATTACCGGTATAGCCTATGTAGTAGAAACAATGTACTATATTTTATCAAAATTACTTATGGTTTGAAAATATACAAAAAAAATTCGAAAATAAACTTAAATGTTGGTTTTCTATCCGACAAAGCTTACGTTAATAGCAAATTGAGTTATTGAAATTTGAAGGATTTAATGAAAATTCGGTAAATTTGCAGATTAGCTCCCGAACGCTTTTCAACAAATTGTTTTTAGAAACATTACTAGGATCCCACCTGGATGCACAAACCACAAGAAAAATTTCTTCCCCCAAGGAAGTTATGGGACTGGGAGTGAATAGGCGTGGTGTGCGGGGTAGGTTTAAGGGAGATATGGCTTCAAGATGTGAAAAAGACAGCTTTCAAGCCCGCTTTATTCGAATTTTCTGCTCATATTTCCTTTTTACTACCTACCCCGCTCAGCACCACTACTCACTCCTGGTTCCGTATCTTCCTTGGGGGGTAAGAACAAGAAATTTTTCTTGGTGTTTGTAGATCCATGGGGGGGAGAAGGGCAGGTTTCTGAAAAAAGTTTTTTGAAAAACGTTCGGAAGCTAAACTGCTAATTTACCGAAAATTCACTACCAAAACGGACTTACTGCGTCCAGATTTTTTCCTAGAAACGCATAATATTTCGATAAAAAAGGCAAAAATGCATTAACGAATTTGTTCCACGAAAATTAGCTAAAAAAAATTATACACTCCTACTCACTCCTGGTCCCGTAACTTCCTTGGGGATTGTGAACAAGAAATTTTTCTTGGGTTTGTGGATCCAGTGGGGATGGGGGCAAGTTTCTGAAAACAGTTTTTTAAAAGCGCTCGGGAGCTAAACTGCAAATTTACCGAAAATTCGCTACCAAAACGCACTTACTGCGTCCAGATTTTTTTCTTACAAACGCATCATATTTAAACAAAAATGCAAAAATGCATTAACGAACTTGTACTATGAAATTTAGCTAAAAAAAATTATGCACCCCTACTCACTCCTGGTCCCGTAACTTCCTTGGGGGGTGTGAACAAGAACTTTTTCTTAGGGTTTGTGGATCCAGGGGGGGCTCCTAGGCAGGTTTCTGAAAACAGTTTTTTGAAAAGCGTTCGGGAGCTAATCTGCAAATTTACCGAAAATTCGCTACCAAAACGCACTTACTGCGTTCAGATTTTTTTCTTATAAACGCATATTTCGATAAAAAATGCAAAAATGCATTAACAAATTTGTTCTACGATAATTAGCTAAAAAAAATTATAGACCCTTAAACCATAAACTTCACTAAACCTGCAAATAACTCTCCAAAAAGCCACCAAACTTAACTAAACTGACAACCAAAACATCAGAGAAAGGGTCTATTTGAAATGGATATTCTGTAAATATTTTAGTAAAATGAAGGGCAATGACGGTTGAATCTGAAACTTAAGGGTTCGCAGAACACTCTTCTTGCAACATTTTCTTTTCACAAACGGTATTTGTTTCACATTCTTTGCCTAAACATTGCCAATTTTGACGTTTAAAATTGCGAGTTTGACGTTTTGAGGAAAACTCCAAATGTTGTTGCTTTAACTGTCCATAACTTCTTTGTCTTTAAAGCTAGGGACATAAATTTTGGTACAGAGTTCACTCTTTATAATGTAAACACGTGTTTGTTGCCCTTACTTTGTTACTTCTGGAGATTTGATTTTTTTTATAAAGAAAATACAAAATTTTCCGGGAAAACCTGGTCCGATTTTCCTGGCTAACGAACTTATCCAAGCCACTTGCAAAAGGAAGGTACTCTGCAAATTTTATCAAGATCGGTCCATTATTTTTTGAGTTATCGGTCGGATATATATATATATATATATATATATATATATATATATATATATATATATATATATATATATATATATATATATATATATATATATATATAAACACAGATCTCCCCATAAGCGAATTTTTTTTAAAAAAAATTCGCTAAAATGTAAATATATAGAAATTTTAATGAAAGTGATTCAATTTGTTTAAAAGCAATCTATAACTACGTTGTATTATATTATATTTATATTACACATAAGCTACCTATTTTCACGGTATTTAAAAGCCATCAACATCACTCGAGTTTAATCTGATAACACCACTATTTGTGATTTGTTAGCTGACAGGAGTCATGAGAGAAACGTGTACGTTCTGCGTATAACCTCGAATTCGACTCCGCTAATACCTTAGAATCTCAGAATGTCAACTACCTATATTCAAAGATTAGTATAAATAGTAGGTAAATAGTAACCGAGCTTCTAATTTTAACATCACTTTAACGAATGCCTTCAGGCGTCCACTGTGACTGTAGTATATTATGGTTCTAACATCCAATCAAACAAATAAGAAAGTGGTTGTGTACATCGGATTCAGGTTCTTAATCAGTGTATGTAGGTACGGAAACAAAATTACTTTAAGAAGAAATATACCTACTTGAAACTTATATAAGTATAATACCTAGGATACCTAGGTACTTATGGTTTCTTTATTCTTAGTTTTTACTCTTTATAGAACATTTGAAGAAAATGAAACTACATAATATCACAAAGCAGTTTAACTTACATATACAATCAGATGTACAGTGTAAATTATTAAACTTATAAATTCAAAATTTTGTACTCTTTATATTTATTTCATTTTCAAAACGTATTGGTACAGTAATATTAAATAAGTGTTGAAAAGAGTTTAGATGCAGCAAGTGCGTATTGGTAGGGAATTTTTGTAAAAATATTTCAAATAGTGATAACTCAATTTCCCATTAAACTAGAATCTTTAGTTTTGATACATAGTAAAACCCATATAAAGGCAGCGTGGGTACTAGATTTGTAAAATAGCTACAAATTTCTTTAAAAAAACTTTTTTTTGTTATTTGGTTTGCAGAAACTGGTTCGATTGAGTTGATTAAAATGTATCAGCCAAGCGATTAATAAAGAAAAATACCTGCTACGTTTATAATTTAGCAGGTACATTCCTTTTGGAAATAAGAATTACATTTTCGGTAAATTTGCAGTTTAGCGCAGGGGCGACTTTTAGAAAAAAATTCAGAAACATGCTTAGTACCCTTTCTGGATGCACATACTACAAGAAAAACTTCTTGCGAACGGCCCCTAAGAAAGCCAGAGGACCAGGAGTGAATATGGGTGCTGGGCAGGGAAGAAGATTAAAAGGAAATGTGAGCGGAAAGTTCGAAAAAACCAGCTTAGTTGGACCTATATAAGCTACCTTTTACCCATTTCGCAGCTTTACTTCCTTAAAATCTTGTTTACTTCGCCCAAAACCATTATTCACCGCAGGTCTCTCAACTTTCTTGGGGGTTGTTCTGAAGAAATTTTACTTGTCTATATTGTTCTTGTTTATGCATTGAGGGTAGTTGTAGGCATGTAGAAGGGGGAGTAGAACTCCCGTGATGAAGCTGCGAACCAAGATTTTCAATTTATTTTTAAATTGATACTTTGGCACGTACATTCTGTTTGTAAAGAATTAATGTTTTTCTGGAAAACTTTTGTAACTTATGAAGTTTGTAACACAATTTTTTAAGAGACTTGCAGTATTTACATATATGTACCAAATTTTAATGTTCTGGCTCCATAGAAAATAGAAATTTCTGTAAGTAATCGCTTACTGGAATCTCTAAAACCAATCTCCAAGGTCCATTTAAATTTAAAGAATTAGTTTTAATAACATACCTTACTAATAGTGAACAATATTCTTATGAAAATTCACTACAACAATGCCCTTGCTGCGTCCCGTACATTATTTATATATATATATATATATATATATATATATATATATATATATATATATATATATATATATATATATATATATGAAACTAATGGGGAGATCCCGACTTTTGAATTTTGGAAAAATTTTTGCAAATGAGCGCGAACTATGGCCCCTAGAACTCATATCCAGGGTCAGTTTCAATTTTTATATGTTTATGTATATATATATATATATATATATATATATATATATATATATATATATATATATATATATATATATATATATATATATATATATATATATGTATGTATCACACCGATAACTCAAAAAATAATGAACCGATATTGATAAAATTTGGGACGTACCTTCCTTTTATAAATGGCTTGGACAAGTTTGTTAGTCAGGAAAATCGGACGATGTTTTCCGGGAAAATTTTGAATTTTCATTCGAACAAAATTTTTATCTCAAAAAATAAAAAAGCTATGATAACCAAATTTGGTAGGAAGGTTAACGATATAAAAAGTAAACTATACACCAAAATTTATATTTCTATGTCACAAGAAAAAAAAGTTATAATAAAATATTTTGTGCCAGATCATTTCTACGAAAATTCACTACCATAACGCACTTGCTGCGTCCAGGCTTTTTATTCTTACCTATACTCTAACTTGCGATATCTTTACACTGCCAAGTACCGGTATATTAGCCTTCGTGACACTGCACTGTGTGACTCCCGCTAGCGTTTAGCTTTGTGTTACCAGCTCCTCCAGGTCATCCTTAGCCTGTGTGGAATGACTCAGATTAAGTGCTTACCCATCATCACTTAAGTGACTTACGTGGCAGTGGCCTGTGCGGCATACCTGAAACAGCCAACTTCTGTCGAAGCAAGATTTCTGGCATCAGCTTTGCGTTATCAAGTCAATACGACATAAACTTGCTTATGTGCGCTCATTCATGTCGTCTATTATGTTTCGTTTTTCATGTAACTGCCCCTTGAATGAGATAATGGTGCTACGGTGAATGATGAGAGAAGATCACTGCTAAAAGAGGTCAAGCGCTAACCTGATTATTAGCCGCCATGCCAAAGTGGTTGCAGGCAGAAAGCAAAACCCGATTAGGCCTGAAAGGCCCCCAGTGATTTGGCTGGTAATGCGCGTTCAGATACCATGACTTGCAATCATTGTCTCTCTTTACATGCCAAGGGTGCTACTGATCTTCCATGCCAGTCCAGGGATCCGAATACTAAAACCCAACTCTTTTTGGTCGGTGAGCATTTATCTACGAATAGTAAAAAAACTATAAATAATCTCCTACATCATGGCGAAACATGGGAGCCAGGGCTCATTGTCACCCCACCAAGTGGGTGATTTTGGCAAACCCCTTTCTTTATGTAAGAAGAGTAGGGATCTTTTGCGTGCCCAATATCGAATATCACACGAGACCGATGGCTCACTCTCTCTAGGAAGGACCTAACGTACTGACATTCAACTTGCTTAAATACGATGCCACCGACTTGGTAGATGTTAATTCTACAGTACGTACTAAAATAATTAGGAATAGCTCTTACAGAGCTTTGAACTAACGACCCTTAGCTTCAAAGTTCTTACCACTAAGACGCCGATGCTGCTAAAACTGCAAAAAAGGCTGGACGCAGCAAGTGCGTTATGGTAGCGGATTTTCGTAAAAATGCTTCTAATGGCAAATATGGTCAGTATAACCTATATATTAGTAACAATCTACCGTATTTCATTAAAATAGCTTTGTTGTATGAGAAAGTACAAATATTTTCCGAAAATAAACTTTAAAAGTTCCAGAAAAAACTGGTCCGATTTTCCTGGCCAACGAACCTCTTTAAGCTGTTTACACACCTGCGACGATATAATTATCCACAAACAGCTTTAGTATCAAAATTGAAAAAAATATATGAAAATTTGCAAAAATTTCTTTTACAGAAAATCACACTTTTTTACAGAAATTGCCTTGGGTAATGTTACACTAAATTATATTTTTGACAAAAATTCGACAACTTCTTTTTTTACAATAAGTTACTAAACATTTATTAATAATTACCAACATATCACAAAAATCTTCCAAAAATAAGTTCAACAGAAACACTAAAAACATTTCTACGAAAACTTTTGAGACTCAGCCACTATTTGAGCGTGCCCGTATACGACAGCTCGATTTTTTAGACGAGTAATACAAACAAAAAGCTCTCGGAATGCGTCATTTCCATGGGGCTCCTCTATCTATTGATAAAAACGCCGTTTCACAATTTGTGTTGAAATATGTGCCAAAAACGTGAAAAGTTGCAAACAATAAACCCGGGCCTGATAGCATCCAAAACTTTTGGCTGAAGAAATTTGGGTGTACACATCATCTACTGACCGTATTAATAAATGATATTATACTTGACCCAAAGAAGTTGGCCTTGTTTTTCAGACAAGGAGATACGTATCATCTGCCCAAGGACAAGCATTGTTCTGCAAACCCCAGCAGATACGGACCAATAAATTGTCTTCCGACCCTATATAAGTTGACCAGATCCTACCTTGAGAAACGCATATATGCGCACTGTGAACAAAACAACATAATTGCGAGCCAGAAAAAAGTGTGTGCCAAAGGATCTATGGGATGCAAAGAACAGCTAATAATTGATTCGGTTGTGTGCAATCAAGCTTACAATGGGCGAAGAAATCTCTTTGCTGCCTACGTGAATTACAATAAGGCATTTGATTTAGTTCCTCACGAATGGCTTATAAGTGTGCTAAAGATCTGTAAGATCGATACATACATCATGAGGTTCCTTGGACACACAATGTCTACCTGGAGAACAAAGATTCAGTTACGAGTACAAACGGGTGATAACATCGTAACCAGCACGATACCAATTGGAAGAGACATATTTCAAGGCGACTCGCTAAGCCCATTGTGGTTCTGCCTCGCATTGAATCCACTATCAAACCGCCTAAACTCCACCAGATATGGCTTCAGTATAGAAAGAAATGGCAGGGAGCAAATGAGGCTAAATCATTTGCTGTATATGGATGATCTTAAGCTGATGGTCTCCGCAAAGAACCACCTAGAACAACTCCTTAAAATCGTGGAAGGGTTTTCCAGAGATATTGACATGCAGTTTGGGCTTGATAAATGTCTCACCTTATGTGTAGTCAGAGGGAAAATACAACCAGGTGTATATGAAATGCAGAACGGCCAGCAAATTGCCTCGATGGATGTGGAGGTTATAAATACCTGGGAACAGCAAGTGAGGAAAATAAACCAATCGGCAATGAAGAACGAGCTGACAAATGAGTTTTCGAAACGAGTAAACCAGGTGGTGCGGTCGAACCTTATCAGCAAGAACCTGACTAAAGCTCTGAATACATATGCATGTTCTGCACTTAGCTACTCATTTAGGATTGTGAACTGGAGTAAAACGGACATCGAAAATCTACAACGGAAGGTGCGAACACTCCTAACAAAATGCACAAAGCATCATTCCCGTAGTGCTATCGAGCGAGTAACTCTACCTAGACACCAAGGTGAAAGAGGAGTGTTGGATATTGGTAAACAGTTGGACCAGCAGATTGTGAACCTGCGTACATATTTACATCAGCAGGCGCTTACTCCTGAGCAACACCGTGCCATATGCGAGGCAGATTATTCAACACCGCTACAAATACGGAAATGAAATACAAAGTCACCATTGGACTGATGAGGACAACCTGAAATCTCGGATGCAGAAGCCTCTCCATGGGCTACATCTGTGTGACACCTCGCAGGCACATGTCGACAAACTGGCGTCGAACTACTGGTTGGTGTCCGGACAGATGTTTCCAGATGTTTTGCTGGCCACACAAGATTAGGTCATCCCAACAAGAAACTACCTAAAGTATATAGTCGGAGAGAATTCGGTCCAAGATGACAAATGTAGATTTGGGTGTCAGTCATCAGTCACTATCCAGCACGTCACATGAGGATGTCAAGCGTTTGCTGCAACAGAGTATAAAGAGAAGCACGACGCAGTTGCCAAGATACTTCATCAAGAACTAGCTCTAAAACTGGGACTTTTAAACCTTAGTACGGTTTCCTACTATAGACACACCCCTGAGCCTGTTATAGAGAACTCGGGATACAGGTTGTATTGAGATCGGACCGTGCCCACAGCCGCGACCAATCCAATGATTCGGAAAAAATTATCTAAACAGGTTCTTACGTCTACACCAAAATGAGCTGGACACCCATCCTGCTGAAACTAGACTTCGCTCTAATGCAGGACATATCTTATTTACCAAGAGTTCCAAATAATTTTCTGAATTTAAATTGCCAATTAATTCAAACGGTCCAATGATTATATGATTATTAAAAATGTCTGCATAGACATTAATTTTCTGAAGGTATTGGGATCTCGTCGAAAGTTGTAACCTTGGGTTTTGTTGCGCCCAGTATCTTGTATTCTGTACGTTAGGTTCATTATTTAGCGTAAACGTGCACTCGTCAGTAAAGCAGATCGATGAAAGAAAATGGCGATCCCGATTGGCGCGTTCCATAATATCTTCACAAAATACACGCCTGCTCTCTTCATCTATTGCCAACAACTCTTGATGGCACTGCGGCTTGTACGGGTGGTATTTGTGTTTTTTAAGGATTTTTCGCACACGCTCCCGAGAAACACCACATTCTTCTGCTGCAACTCTAGTACCTGTAGTTGGATTGGCATTGAATAACTCTAGCACCCGTTCCTCTAGTTCTGCATTAACTTGTCTTCTAACGCCTGTTTCATGATAAAAATACATTGATATTGAAATAATACAAATTCAGCTGTAAGCTTACCACCCCTATTTTCTACTACTATACTTGCAGTTTCTTCAAATTTTCTTAAAATACGTTGGATTGTGCTCACGGATGGAATGGGTCGATCATCGTACTTAACTGAGAACAAATCTCGAACTCTTCGCAAACTATAATAAGGTTTTACAATAAACACTCGTTCCTCATTACTATAGCTATTATTATTATTCATTTTAACGCTTTTAAGGAAAATATGTATTGGTAATCAAAAATGTTTGATTTGGCAGTAACAAACTTATTCGAATTTAGCATGTCAAAAATATTTGATTTGACGGTAACAAAATTATTCGAATTTAGCATGTCATGGCTGCTCATTTCGAAAATATTTAAATTAGCATCCCATGATAAAAAGAGCTTTTAATTAGTAGGTATTTGGTATCAGCAGGCTCAGAAAATTAATTCTCTTTTGATAGACATCACTACCGTTCTTGTAGATAAAAGAGGTGAGTATCAAACTGCAAATATGTGATTTCCCATGTTATTCGCCTATGTTCCGCTTTGAAAGTTGTCACTCGGTATATATATATATATATATATATATATATATATATATATATATATATATATATATATATATATATATATATATATATATATATATATAGTCGCGAAAAGTCCCACCGTCGATACCTTTCTATTAACGAATATTTTAGATAAAAATTAAAGTTGTGTGCTCTTCAAATTAAGCTTTTCACTATTCAATAATATAAAACAATTGATAGGAGGAAACTTTTTGCGCATCAGAGACATTAACATTCAACAAATTAACCTTACTAACAATTATTGAATGCGTAATGATATAAGTACTTAGTGAATGTTGGTGACATCACAACTGACACAGCTCATGCTCCAGTGAGAATCGGTTTGACATTTATAATTCTTAAACCTTGACGACAATCCTAGTTCTTGATAATAAGACATAGAGATGATTTGCATCACCTTTCTATAAATAACAACAGGGAAATCAATTTCTGCAATAATTGTAAACATAGATCACTGTCTGGAGGTTTATCCGCATTTAAATCGTATTTGTACGTAGAAACCCATGAGAATATTGGTTGAAAAGCTACGTCAGATCAGAGAAGGCGGCGACTATAACCAGCTAAAAGCATGTATTGCGATTTGGTATTTTCCTGGAAAATCTTAATTACGCCGTCATATATGTCTGAAAATCATTCTGGGAATTCTGCGTCAGATAAAGAGCATTACAGGGAGACTGCTTTTAGATTAAATTCTGGGTATATTTTTAGAGACGTAAATGTTAGCAGCCTCAGTGGTCCAGTAGTAAGAATGTGTGCTTCTATACCCAAGCCTACTGAGTTCGATTGCTAACAGATGTCCAAAATAATTTTCAGTACATGCTGTAAAAATGGTGCTCTAAATGTAATCATTACTCTTGCAGAACGACTTTTCAATAAATGAATTCGGGGTCGATAGTTTGATTACAAAGAAAACCAATATTTGATGCCTCAGTAATCAATATAGACTTGAATTTCACGAGAAAATGTTAAATGTTTAGTAATATTCGTATTTCTGAATAAAATTCTGGAACGATATATTACTCAATTTCTAATGGAAGTGTGTCAATTTTTCCCAATCAACCCTCTGCTTCTTCCCTTTCTTTAGAAGCGTGTTATTTACAAACAATCCAGACTACCCGCTTGTGAGCAGCTACCCGGGTACCTAACCTGTTGTGGATGGCTCAATTACAACATATTTTTTTAATTTATTTTAACAACACACCACGAGGGCTTACAGCCTAAATACTATCGTACCGTGGGTGTTGACAAGGAGGAAAGAGGCAACTTGTTAATTCTGGACTTGAAGGTTTGGAGGTTCGGAGGAGAAGGAAAAACATGTGCCGGCAAGGAATTCCACAACTTGGAAGTCCTAGGGACAAAAGAGCGGTTATAACAAGATGTTCTATGTCTGGTGACCTGGACAGTGAAATGGTGCATTCGCTCTGTTCCCCTGGTAGATCTGTTGGGGGCAGCAGGTGGGGGAACTATGGAGGAAAGCTCATCTGAGCAGTGCCCGTGCAGATATCTATAAAAGAGAGGGAGAGGTCACCAACGGCACGTCGGTGGGCAAGGGATGGCAGCCTTTGGGTGAGGGTATGGTCACCCATGAGACGTATGGCTCTCTTCTAAATGGAGTCCAGGAAAGCAAGTGTAGAAGCGGCAGCAGCACCCTAGATCTGGGAGTAGTATTCGAGGTTTGGTCTTATTTGTGAAGTATATAAGGTATAGAGATTAGCTGGTGAAAAGTATTTGCGAGCCCGGAAGAGGAAACCTAATTTCTTAGCAGCGGCTTCTGCAATTGATGTAACATGTTGGTGCCAATTAAGATTTCGATCCACAGAAATGCCAACAAGAGAAAAGGACTCATTTCTTTGAATAACTTGGTTGTTCATTGTGATGGGTCTAGGGCTGGTGTATCTCTTGTGAGAAAGAACGCAAGACAGATTTGGTGGGGTTGAATTGTACAAGATTTCTACTTCCCCAGTCTGATATTTTTTGGAGACAAAACCCTCATGAGTCTGCGATCTTCATCTAATTGGGCTAAACTGGGTTGGATGTGCTAGAGAGGAGGTCATTTATGTGGAGAAAAAACAAAGTAGGGGCTAAAGCTGAACCTTGAGGAACTCCTGCATTAATTGGATACAGTTTAGAGGACTAGCCATCCACAACAACAGAAATGCTCCTGTTGGAGAGGAAATTTGCTGTCCAGGTACAAAGTTTTGGTGGTAGGCCATAGGCCGGAAGTTTATTAAGCAGCGCTGCTTGCCAGATCTGGTCGAATGCTTTGGATATGTCTAGAGCAACAATCTGAGATTCACCGTGTAGTTACATAGACTTATTCCAAGAATGGGTGACAAAGGAAAGGGGGTCGGCAATCGATCTGCGCTGACGGAATCCATACTGCCTGTCGTGGATTAGACTGTGTTTGTCAAGAAATTTTTAGTAATTCGGTGTTAATATACTTTTCCATCACTTTAGAGACGACTGAAAGGAGAGAAATAGGCATGTAGTTTCTAGGAAGCGCTTTGGATCCTTTCTTGGGGATGGGCTGTACTCGAGCAGTTTTCCAGTTACCAGGAAATATGCCTTTATTGTAAGATATCTGAAACAGACGAGTCAGGACAGGAGCAAGTTCTGGTGCGCAATTATTGAGAACAATTGCTGGGATCTCGCCAAGGCCAGAGGCTCTCCAGGTATTAAGAGAAGAGAGCATCTTTCGTACCTTTTTAGTTTTGAAAATGATATCCGTCATTTTATGCGCGACATTGGGGACTGTTGGTGGTTGAACATTTGGAGGTGGGTTGAGAGTAGAAGTGCCGGCGAACAACGAGGCAAAAAGTTCAGCCTTGCCCAGGGCGGTAGAAACAATTTCATCCCCTGAGACAAGAGGTGGGAACGGGCTCTTGCAGAAATTATCCCTAATAGATTTGGCAAGAGTCCAGAAGGGTTTGCTGCCGCTGGAGCTTAAGAGGACTTTGTTTTTGATGTGGTTATTAAACGAGTTCTTTGCCTCAGAAAGAATGCGGACATAGCGGTTTATTGCGTCGTTAAATGCTTGACGATTTTCTTGACTGGGATTGTGTAGAAGCGTTTTGTGAGCTTTGATCTTTTCAAATCTGGCCTTGTCACAGTATTTAGAGAACCAGGGCTTTTGAGTGGCTGAAGAGGTTTTCTGTGTACGTGGAATAAATAATTCCATGCCAGCTTGGATAATTTCGGTGACGTTTTGTGAGATATCAGAGGGGTCAGGATGCGCGAAGCAGACATACGCCCATGGAAATGAAGAAAAGTAATCCCGCATTTCATCCCAGTTTGCGGAGTTGTAGTGCCAAACGATACGTGGGTGTGATGACTGTGTAACCTGGGGTTTCATTGCGCAGAAAGCAGTGACCATGCCGTGGTCTGAGCGACCAAGGGGGGGGGGGGGGGCGGTGACTGATATGTTATAGCATTCAGGTTTTGTAGTAAGAAGGAGATCCGAGGGATTTGAGCGATGTGTTGGGATACGAGGAAAGTAAGTAGGTTGCTGAACCATATTGGCTAAAGAATTGCTGATTTGAAAGCCTTCCGCTGCTCTCCCTTGTGGATCGGTTTTTGAAGATCCTAGCCATTCCTTATTATGGACATTGAAGTCACCAAGAATAGTGACCTCGGAGTAAGGATATTCAGAAATCAGATCGGTTTTTTCAGAAAGGTAGTCACAGAGCTGGACAAAGTTGTTGTCAGAAGGTGACCGGTAAATGCAACAGATGAATTTAGTTGCAGCCCTGAGAGAGAGTTTTATCCATAGTATGTCTTTTCTTCCAGCTTCTAAATTGGGGAGTCTGGTGCAGGGTAGATTGCTACGGACGTATGCGCACACGCCCCCATGGAATCTAAAGGAAGTAAGGAGCTCATACCCCGGGAAATTAAGGTGATTTGTGGCTGTTTTGGCACTGATTTGGGTTTCGGTGAGGAAGATGAGTTGGGGCCTCTTAGCCTGGAGGAAATGGTGGACGGAGTTCAGGTTAGAATTTAGGCCACATATATTCGAAAAGGATATGTTAAATCTTGATGTTGGCGCCCCCTGTACACCCCTATCCCGGAGATCAGAATGGAGGGGTATTTTGCCTCCGGAATATTTTGTACAAGGAGGAGCCATCATCATTTTTGCTTATAAGGGAAACCGGCTCATACACCAGAACCGGAAACGTCCGTTGGGACTTCACCGACCGCTTGATGTATGGGGTGGTATCTCCTCGGGCGTGAAAAAAATCCTTTACTATTATGTAAAGGAAAATTCCACTACCACCTGCTATGGGTTGAATTGGATCAATGTCTACCCCTTTAAAAATAATATTAATCAAAGGATTATCAATTGTCCAATAGTTATGCTTTTCGACATAGTAGGGGGATACAAAACATTATCATTTTATATCCATGCCTATTATTGTCGTCACCACTACATGATGTAGGTACTTAAATTTTATTAGAAAATGTCAGGTCCGTGTAAATATTTGAATTTATGTTTCCAAAAAATCTCACAAGTCGAGATAGGATAAGATAAGATTTTTAATGTTAAAGTACAAATTTGAATCAATCAATCCCCTATATCTTAGCCGTCTCCTGGAGAGATTTCGTTTAAAATCAATCCTAACCGCTCATTGGTGGACTGTTACCTGTGTACAAAATTTAAAACTCGATCGCTTAATATACGATAATACAAAAATAAAAATTATGAACGCATCACGTGCTTTATAGTAGCGAATTTTCAGAAAAAAATTTATAATGTTTTTTTAAAGTAAAAGACATCACGTTTTATAGATAGTATAACCTTTATAGTAGAAACCATGTACCATATTTCATTAAAATAACTTCATTGTTTGTAAAGGCACCTAAATTTTCCAAAAATGAACTTACAATTTTTGCGAAAAAACTGATCCTATTTTCCTGGCCAACGAATTTATTTGAGGAATTTACAAGAGAAAACTACACATGCCAGGACATAGTTATCCATAAAGAGCTTTTTAAGAAAAAATCATACACAATTTATTTACATGAAAACTAAGAAGCAATTTATTTCAGGAAGATTGGCAATTTTCTTTACAAAAATTCGCTTGAGTAGTGTTACACGAAAATTATATAAAAATATTTTCACGAAAGGTCGCAAACAATTTTTTCTATGAATTTGTGAACATTTTTTTACAATAACTTATTCAACATTTATTAGTAATTACTAAAATTCTAGAATTTTTTTTAGTTTTTGTAAAAAACTTTTTTTTAACGAAAACTAAAGAAATTTCTGCGAAATCTGAGTAAATGTTTTTTTTTAATTTTTTAATCAAATATATACAATTCTAAGTATACATTCTGTAATTAACATTAAAAGAATAAATTTAAATGTAAAAACGTTATTAATTACCTTTTGACGGAAATTCGAATCTATAGAAGTTTTTTTTTCAAACAATTTGCTTACAATAACTTATTAAACATTAGCGAATAATTACTAACATTATACGTACAAAAATTTGGCAAAACATTATTTCTGCAAAAACATTAAAAAAAATTAGGGAAAGTAACGAAATATTTTATATACCAAAATATGCTGACAAAATACATAAAAATTAAACTATATACCAAATCTGTAATTAAAATTAAAAAAGTCTGGACGCAGCAAGTGCATTATGGTAGTGAATTTTTACAGAAATAATCTGGCAACCAATATTTTTTATAACTTTTTATTCTTGTAACATATAAATATAAATTTTGATATATAGTTTCCCTTTAATATCGTAAACTTACTTATCCAATTTGGTTACCATAGCTTTTCTATTTTTTGAGATACATTTTTTTCCAAAAGAAAACCCAAAATTCTCCCGGAATACCTGGTTCGATTTTCCTGGCCAACGAACTTAACCAAGCCACTTACAAAAGGAAGGTACCTGTCAATTTTACCAAAATCGGACCATTATTTTATGAGTTATGGGTGCGATATATATATATATATATATATATATATATATATATATATATATATATATATATATATATATACATATAAAACCTGAAACTGACCCCGGAAATTCCAGATCTCCCCGTTGGTGAATTTTTTTTAAGAAAATTGACTAAAAACTTGAAAATGTATACGGTGTTTTAAACTTCTCACGGTAATTTGTACCAGTGACGAGAAATATAAGTAAAAAATATCCATATTTTCATGTCACCATCTGTCAGAAATAAGATTATTTAAGTTAGTTCATTTAGAAGTTTCATTTCGAATTTGTAAAAACAATCTATGAATTACTTACTTATATCTTATGAAAATGTACACATAAATAATCTTATCAAATTGATTATTTCTTACATTTTTGTGTGCCAAAGTTAACTTAAAATTTTCGTACTTCTCTTCGAAAACTGGCTAATAATCACATAATCTGATGGGTTTCTAGAATGGTGCAAAATTTTTGACTTTATTATTTTGATAATAATTTATCAGAAAATTCGTTGTTAAAATAAATAAAAAATGTTTATGGAAATCCGCTACCGTAACGCACTTTCTACGTCCGAACTCTCACTATTGGATATATGGTTTGTCCGTTTATCAATTTTTTGCCTGAAGAGAGGGGAACTTTTTGAAATTTATATTGTTAAATAAAAAAAATTAACTATTAACACAAACTATATGAAGGACATTAAAGCAGAAACTCAAGGCCTTTTAAAACACACTTCTTACCATATTTTTTTACATAACCCGCATTAGCTTCACAATTTTTGTTTCAAAATCGTCAGTTTTGATGTTTTTTTTTGTTAGCAATTTTTTTCTAAGAAAATTCGATAAAATTCAAACCAGTGGAGTAAGTAAGAATAATGTATTAGAGCTAAAGCTAAAAAAAATTCCAGACGCAGCAAGTGCGTTATAGTAGCGAATTTTCATAAGAATTGTACACTCTTATTATACAGCATATTAATAAAGTTAATACTTAAAACTTACATAGCCCTTGAAGATCGATTTTAGAGGTTCTAGTACGCACACATTTGAAAAATTCTTTCAAAAGTGTTATCATCGATCTCTCTATTATCAAAAAAAAAAAAAAAATCATGTGTTCTAACTCCTTTTGAGAAAAATGCCCAAAATTCAAGTTTCTATGACGCTAAAGAATTAGATTTTCCTATATCTGTAGATAGTGTAAGTCTCTTTAAAAAAAATTGTATTACAAATTTCTCTAAAGTTATAAAAAAAAATCCAGAAAGAAAGTTAATTCATATTTAGGAAAGGAAAGTATCTGCCAAATTATAAACGTAGCAGTTATTTTTCCTTAATAATCTCCAGTTTGATGTAATTTGAGTCAACCTAATCATTTTTTTCAATATCAATAATAACAAAATTATAATTTTAGATTTAAAGGTGATAAACTTATTCAGGTGATTTAAACAAAAATGAAATCTTGTTCAAAACTTATGAAATCTGTGCACTATTGTTTCTTAAAATGTCAAAATAAAACAAAAAATTGTTTACTCCGAAAGTTACAGAAGTATTTAAATAAAATTTGGTGGATATGTTGACTTGCGAAAGGCCTTACTACATACCAAAATTCAGCTTTCCAGGTTTATACAAAATTGAGTTGTTCAAATTTGAAGCATTAAATGAAAATTCACTACCATAACGCACTTGCTGCGTCCCGAACTTTTTTTATTTATTTCTGACATACGTTTTACAAGGTACAATACAAATAAGCTTAGGCTTGTGGCTGTATTAAATGTGCAATTTTTAATCATGGTATCTAAAATATTTGCAGTCTCACCATAAATACATCTCAATTAGCGAATTTTTTTAAAATAAAATAGGCCTAATTGTTTTGATAAAAATTCGCTAATAAGAACAAAACAAAAATGTCAATACCTAAAAAAAAGGTAACAGTACACGATGCTCCCAGATGGTCACCCATCCAAGAAAAGACCGTGCCCGAGTTGCTTAACCTCGGTGATCGTACGATTGATTATTGAGATGATTATTAGACACATCATCACATATGGGGCCTCTGTTTGGTGCAGCATATCAAATACCAAAAACAGAAAACTTAGCGTCTTTGAGAACAAGTGTTTAAGACTAATCACTGGGGGCAACAGATACTCAAAAATCTCTGACATGATAAGAACAACGAACATCACACCAATCAAGGAATGTGTACTGTTTTTATCAGAAAACTTCTACGAGAGACAAATAAAAAACAGTCAACTAACCAGACGCATTCTTACAACCAGAAGAGACAATCCCCACATAACATTTAAGCATAAACTCTCATTTTCAAGAACAAAATTCAGAACTTAAAGAATCCCAACAATCAACAGACAGTACCGTAGATATTAGGCAGCACAACCAAACTTAGGTATCTAAGCTATAGTATAAATCTAAAATGTAAATAATGTAAATATGTATGTAGTATAAATAATTATAAGATAATTTGGTCATTTTTAAATCAAAAACAAAATAATATTAAGGCGGGTTTTCACTAATTTTCCTGCTTATTAAAATTAACATAAATTGTTAGATGTCTATTTTTCTCTGTTTTTAGACTAAAACTTTCTACCTAACATATTGTAATATTTTGCACCTATGAATTATGAATAAATATGTTGAAATTAAATTGACTACAATCGGTTTTGTTAACATGCTATCGTCGTTCGCTTGACAAGTTTATTTATCCAAGCTTTATATAGTAATTTTTAATTTTCCAGTTTCGATTTTAAATAAAGAATGGACTTATTTTCAAATTTTGCAATATTTACACAATTTTTAGCCGTCCTGATTGCATACGTACTGTTCCGTGTGAAATAATTAATTGAATAACATAACTTATTTCATAGGTTAGGGTCTTGGACAACTAATATGATCAAACAACTTTGATGTTTTCGCCAATGATTCAAGCTTTTTATGTAAACTCAAATTATTAATCGAAAAACAACCTATTCTCTCATTAACCTAAAATAAAAACAATCACTGGCCAAATTTTTAATTTCATGTCGTCTGTCATTTTCCATAACTGCGGCCGAGATTTCACGATTGTTGGTTCGGAGTTCGGGTAGTATGTATCTTCTTCTTTGGGTGCCATCTCCACTAATGGAGGTTAGCGACTACAACAGCAAACTCCTCTCTATCCTCCGCCGCTCTCATCAAGTCCTCAAAGCCCAGACCTGTCCAATATTTTATGTTTCTCAGCCATGATAGTTTCTTTCTGTCTACACTTCTTTTCCCCTCTAATTTACCTTTAATTATGAGCTGGGGGGTATAATATTTGGGATTGCGCATTAAGTGGCCCAGATATGCTGTATTTCTCCGCTTGACAACCTGGAGAAGCTCTCTGTCGCTGTTCACTCTGCGTAAGACCTCTTCATTTCGGACACTTGCTGTCCATGGTATTTTTAGTATGCGCCGATATACCCACATCTCGAAAGCTTCCAGTTTATTCATGCTCGTTATTTTTAAGGTTCATGTCTCTACTCCATACAGAAGGACTGACCATATGTAGCATTTTGCTAACCTTAACCTTAGGTTTATGTCGAGATGCGAATCACAAAGAAGGCTTCGTATTTTTGTAAAGTTGCTTTTGGCTTGTGCAATTCTGGAATTTATTTCTTTTTCTGCGTTTAATCGGCTGTCTATCCAGCATCCCAAGTATTTATAATGGTTGACCTGTTGTAATATGTTATTATTTATAATGAAGGGTATAGGTACATTCTGTCTCCTCTGCATTACCATTATTTTCGTTTTCCTCTCGTTGATCCGCATTCCAAATTCCGAATATGTCTCATTTAGCTGATCTAGAATATTTTGTAAGCCGGTATCCGTATCTGCCATTAAAACGGTGTCGGAGGCGTATCTAATAGTGTTTATCCGAACGCCATTTACTTTTATACCTTCATTAACTTTCTCAAGAGCCTTTTTGAACAGAAGCTCGGAATACAGATTAAACAACATGGGTGACAATACGCATCCCTGTCTTACTCCTTTCCCAATATTTAATCTGTTAGAAGTTTCGCCCTCTATTAGAATTTTGGCCACTTGGTACCGGTATAAGTTTTTCATTAATGTTAAGCTCTTGCCATCTAGACCTATATTTCGTAGGGCGTCTATCAATTTCGGATGTTTCACTCGGTCGAAGGCCTTCTTAAAGTCGACAAAACAGAGAAAGATATGTTTATGCCTGTTATATATTTAGTTTGGTTAGCGTTGATGTATGGTGTATACCTGTTGTATGAATTAATCTACGCGTGGCAGTTAACTATTCTGTCTGTCAGGCATTGGACTTTAACCACTAAGCCGTCTCAATGCACGTCTTTAGGATTTTAAGTTAAATTTGGAAAAAACTCTAAATATTGTGTACCAAATGACTTAAAATTCATAACATAGGTTTATTTGTATTATTTATAGCCACACGTAAAGTCTCATTCCAGTTACTCTGATACTTACAAAAATATAGCGTTTTCAAAAAGTTTTCCCCGATTTTCCACCGGAAAAACTTGAGCATAAAGGCTGATTAACGAACTCGACCTCGGTTTTTGCCCAAACAAGATTTTTGCCAAGTTTGATTGAAATCAGTTTAGTATATTTTGAGTTATCGTTCGGATACACACACATACACACACACAGATATATATATATATATATATATATATATATATATATATATATATATATATATATATATAAATATATATAAGGTTTTCATCGTGACCTCTCTATTAGCGATTTTTCTTAATGAAAATTCGCTAAAATCAAATGATGGGCACTATTCACCTGTTTTCCATTTTATTTGTCATTTTGTGTGCAGATCGATGCAGCTAAAATGTTATCTGTGCACAAAAATAATAATATACAAATAAAGAAATGACAAATGGGTGAGAAAAGCAAATGGACATGAGATATTGGAAGGCTTGCTGCTGTAGAAACATACCTTCTCCTGTAGTCAAACGAATTTTCTATTGCGGCTTTCATATTTCATAAGAAAACTGATGAAATTCATTGTTAACATGGAAACTCGAGGAGGAGATTTATAGAGCGCAAAATTCAAGTGGGCTTATCTTGAATAAGAATGGCATTGTGAATATAGTGTTGATTTAGTCCGAGGTTGCGTGGTAAATTGTGTACAGAAGTGTTGGGAGAAACGAGGAGGATGTAGCGATGTAGAGGAACGAGGAAACGCTGAAATGGAGAGGAGCACGTTGCAGTTGAGCAATATATCTCTGTTTGTGCTCGCAAAAATATGCTCACGTACTCTGGTCGTCTTTGTTCGGTAAATTGCCAACACATCAATGTGCTCCAAAGTGGAAGGTTATCCCGTTCTGGCTCAGCCTCTGCCTCAGCCGTAACCAAACATTATCTCATTTGCATGTAGATGAGGTGTCGCAGTAACTTGTTCCGGCCCTACTGGAATTAAATCCGATAAAATGTTATTTGGAAGTGAGCTGCTTTCCCTTTCATATCCTATTCTTAAAGTTTGCCGATTAGGCGATTAAAAAGTCTGGACGCAGCAAGTGAGTTATGGAAGTGAATTTTCGTAAAAATGTTTTTAATAACAAATGTCTCTCTGATGCAAGCAGGCATCAATCTGATTACCGGTATAGCCTATATAGAAACAATGTACCATACTTTATCAAAATTACTTACTTTTGAAAATCTACAAAAATTTTCCGAAAATAAACTTAAAATGTTGCTTTCCTAGCCAACAAACCTTACGTTAATAGCAAATTGGGTTATTGAAATTTGAAGGATATAATGAAAATTCGCTACCAAAACGCACTTACTACGTCTCGATTTTTTTCTTATAAACATGCAACATATTTCGATAAAAAGTGCAAAAATGCATTAATATAGGGTATTCGAAAAAAACAATTGTAGGTATCACCAACGACTTATGGACCACCTGTGATTGTCAAAATATTAGCAAATTTTCATTAAGAAAAATTCGCTATTAGAGAGGTCACGATGAAAAGCTTTTGAATAAATGTTTTCAGATGAGCGCGAATTTGGGTCCCCAGAACCCAAAATCAAGGTCTGTTAAAATTTTTATATGTTTATACATATATATATATATATATATATATATATATATATATATATATATATATATATATATATATATATATATATATATATATATATATATATTGTTATGTTCTATGGGGTTATGGATTTGTTGACTAACAAGTCGCAGCTTTCTAAACCACTAATTTATTATAAGCAAGGATTTTCCAACACCAGTATCAACTGAAATATGTCTCTCTATTATTAAATGTACTCTGTGGACCACCCACCTATTTATACTGTCCATAGAGCTTCTAGATCTTCTACACTATTCTACACCTGCCACTTCTGGTCCCTTCTAGAAATATCATTTCAGAGTGTTCGCTGTTACCAACATACTACAACTGACCATATAAGTAATAAAGTCCATAAACTTAATTCTCATAGACAAATGTGACACTACCCCCCTCTTATATTCGTCCCGGTCGAATTCTGACATTTCTTGGTATGGCGTAAGTCTATGCATATGGACCACCTTGATGTTGCTCTTCGGGCTTTTCTGAATGCGAAGTCATTGGTCCTTTTGACCACCTTATAAGGACCTTCCCATAATTTCTGTAGTTTCGGTGACCGTCCCTTGCGTCGTACTGGATTGTAGAACCACACACGATCTCCTTCTTTAAAACTAGCTGAATCAGCTCGCACGTCATAACGGGTCTTCATGCAGTCGCTTTCTACTCGTATATGCATTCTGGCAGCAGAGTGGATGGCTCCTATTCTTCTTTCCAAATCTTTGATATATTTATCAGTTGAACGTGTAGCATCTGTAGGTTTTCCAAATATGAGATCAGGAGAAAGTCTTAACTCTCGCCCAAAACCCACACTGGCTGGCGTATATCCGGTAGTTGCTCTCGTTTTGGTGTTTCTACTTGCAAAAATATCTCGGCGGGCCCTATTCCTCCTGTCGACATCGGGACTATTCCAACAAATGTATTCACTGACCTTTTTCTGAGTTGGCTTCACATTTACATGGTCTTTACACCCTTCGTCTTGTACTTCTCTCATAATTTTTTCTCTACTTGCTTCTGTCTGAGTAACTGGGTTGTCTCTTCCTCTCACAGCTCTCTTCACTGGAATGGCACTTTCACGACATGCGTTGCTATTTTCCTCTATGGTGATTTTCCGCACTACCAGGTTACTGTTAGGTGAAATTATTATTTCTTTACCGCCGATAGTCAGGATGTTTGTGTCACGATCAAGTTTAGCGCACTGACTCTGGAGTATGTCCAAACCAATTATAATCGGATCTGATATGGCCGCGACTATGGCTCTCTGCTTTGCCTTCCATGTCCCAATTTGCAGCTCGACTCCAGTTTCGCCAAATACCTGGATCCGATCACCACCGACTGCATTTACTCTGTACACTCTTACTCGCCATCTTGGCACCATGTCGTGGCAAATATCGGTCCTAGGTGCGCCTGTGTCGACGACCATCTGAGTCTTATTAACGCTTACGTATCCGTCTACGACGAGAGCGCTGCCAGAATCGCTAACCTGAGAAATGGTTACCGGCCTTAGCTTCACTTTTTCCCTTAGGCGTGATATAAGAGCCCAACATTTGCCCCTTATATGTCCCACCTTGCCGCAGTTCCAGCAGCGCAAAACATTTGCACGGTGAGCTCTTAATGGGTGTCCATCAGACGTCGGCCTTATTTGTTCTGCTATTTTCTCTAGTAGCTGCATGATCTTGGATGAATCTGTTTTATTTTTTTCTTGCACTTGGAGACTGCGAACTTTCACATGACTTTCCGACGCTTGCTTTACAGCTTCAAACTCCAATAAATGTGCCAAACATCGTTCAAGTTTTGTGTTTCGTCATCCTCAGCGCCTGCTGCGTGTCAATATCTCTGATGGAGTCAATGAAAGTTTGCACCGACAGCTGGTTTAAAAACTCCATCGGAGCTATGGGGTAGGCTTATCGCGTCAGTTTGACAACGTCGGCGTGGAGATGTTGGAGAGTTTCGCCTGGTTTCTGACAACGATTTTTCAACCGCAATCGATACAACTGTTGTAAATGCTGGTCGCCAAACCTCATTTCTAATTGATGTCTAATGCTGTGAAAACTCAGCTGTTCTTTCCTGGCAATACCTTGAAGCACATCTAGAGCATCTCCTCTGAAAGCTACAATTAACGAAGTCGCTTTCTCTCTCTCACCCCAACCATTTGCTGTAGCAGCGGCTTCAAACTGGCCTAGATAAATACCCCATGGAACTGAGCCATCAAATGTAGGGACCTTAATTCTTACGATCGGGCCATCTTAGAGTCTGATGTTTTCTTTGGCTTCACACTTATTTTCTAGTGATTGTATTTTATGCTGTACTTCCTCTTGTATATTCGTCAGTTTGTCATGTACATCGTCGCTGATATCCCTTACTCTGTTTTCTACTTGCTAGAAGATGTCGTCTTTTACCTGCTTCATACGTTCGTCGACACAAAGTAATATTTTCAATTCTGCTGGCCTGTTCTTGTAGATTTCTCTTTGTTTCTTTATCTCTTCTTCTCATTTCCTCCTTTGATTCTTTATCCCACCTCTAACACCAGTTGTTGCGTTCCACGGGGTTCTGGATTTGTGGACTAACAAAACGCAGCTTTCCAAACTACTAATTTATTATAAGCAACTATTTTCCAACACCAGTATCAACTAAAAGATTTCTCTCTATTATTAAATGTCCATAGAACTATATTATACTATTCGCCTTCTATGATCGCTTCTTATACACCAACATTCGCGCGCAGGCTTTCGAGGTGAACGGTCATAGCGAGTGATATTCCTGTTATTAGTGAGTGAATAAGCTTAATAATAAGTGAAAAAAATATGAATAAAGAATATAAAAGAGTCCCGCCGGACAAGGGAGGCACCCTTGACTGGATCATGGAGTTGGATAACGAAGAGGTAACGGAAAAACAAAAAAATACACAGCAGGTAAACACAAATCATAATATAGGCGAAAGTTCAGCCTCAATCTTAAAAAATACAGTTACAAACACCTTACAAATGACGAGCAAGGAAGAATTGGTAAGTAATAAAACCAATAATTCTAATTTAAATTTACAAACAAATAATAATCAAAAACATTTTAACGCAGGTGAAAATGTATACGGGTCATTATCTCTTGAACAGACGATTGATAAATCACATACAGGAAAAACAATCGAGAACCGAGAAATAAACAAAACGAAATATCTTTATTCTGACAGAGATACTGGCCCGTATATAATATATATACAAAGTAAAACAGGTAATATTGGAAGAATGAATAGAATTGGTGTAGCTAGGATGATCAAAAGTTGCGTGCAGGACTTAGGTGACTCGATTAGCTATATAACTAGCGTAGGCGTAAATAGGTTAAAAATTGAATTACGCACAGTTAAAAGCGCAAATAAATTAATTTTATCGGAATTATTAGCTAACAAAAATTATGAAGTATATATTCCTCAATTTCTCGTGAGGAGACAAGGAATAATACGAGGGATAGACTTAGATATAACTGAAAAAGAATTAGAATCTCTTATACAAACTATAAATTCCATACCCATACTAAACGTTCGCCGTATGAACCGTAAAATAATAAAAGATGGAATTCCAGAATATGTACCTACATCTACTATATTAGTATCATTTAAAACTAAATATTTACCATCGCACGTTTTTATTGAAAAGCTGCGTTTTGAAGTTGAGCCTTACATACAAAGGGTAATTCAATGTAATAAATGCTTTAAGTACGGTCATATAAGAGCTCAATGTAAAGGAAGAGATCGATGCAAAAAATGCGGGGGCGATCATCCGGTCTTGGAATGCATATCGCAGGAACCACCTCGGTGTATTTCTTGTGGTGGTGATCATGAGGCGACAGACAGAAAACAATGTCCAGAATTTAATAAACAAAAAAATATTAAAATTATTATGGGCACAGAAAATATTTCATACAAAGACGCTGCAAACAAATTTCAAAATAGCTACGCCAATGCAACAAAAAATAAACAAAATAGTGAACCAAGGTATAACCAGAGCAGTTCTAGAAACAGTAGTTACATAACGGTCAGCACTACTAAACGGAAACGACCTGATAACACTGTAGTTGGAGATAATCCAACTTTGTTAGCTCATAATCAAATTTTATCAACTCCAAACATCTTATCGCGTCCTGTAGTAAATCCATACCCTCCCCTATATCATTACAATTTCCGGGAAGGTAATCATACAGAAAAAATTTGCAATTCTTTATTAGAATTAATTAAAAACCTAATAAGTGGGGCAGTAAAAATTACGGGGGACGAATTAAAAGACAAAGTATCGTTAATTCTTAAACAACAAAATTCGAGTTTAATGTGATGCAGTGGAATGCTAGATCAATTTATTCAAATAAAGGGGAATTTGAAAAATTTATATTTGATCATAAGATAAATATAGCATTAATAAGTGAAACATGGTTAAGATCCACTTATAATTTTACAGTAAATGGTTATAATACGATCCGCGGCGACAGGAATGATGGCCGTGGTGGTGTTGCAATAATATTAAAACATAATATACTTTTCTCAGAAATACCAGTCGACCATCAGCCGACTGACGTGATGTGTGTGGGTGTCAAGGTTATTATAAACAGACAAAAATGTATATATCTTTATTCTATTTATGTTAAACCATCCACAAGAGTATCGATTATTGCCTGGGTACAATTTTTTAGCAATCTTAAAAGACCGTTTGTTATTGGCGGCGACTATAACAGTCACTCTATGGCCTGGGGTTGTGGATGGAACGATACTGCAGGTCAAAATTTGTTACTTGCTGTAGAAGAATGCCGTTTAGTTATACTTAATACGGGATGCGAAACTTTGATTCGCAAACCAGGCTCTATCAATGGTTCAGCGGTTGATCTGACAATCTGCACAGAAGATTTAGCTTCACTTTTTACATGGCAAACCCATGATGATGCTCTCGGATCAGATCACTATGCTATAACCTTTACATGTTTAAATGACCCAACAGACGGTAATAATGAAACGTATGTAGATAGTAGAATTAGGTGGAAATTAAATGAGGCAAATTGGCAACTCTTTACTTCTCTGGTTGACGATTACTGTCTAAATAATCAGCAAAATTTTGATTATGAGAAATTTTTAAATAATATATTGTTGGCGAGTTATGAGTCGATACCAGAGAAGGCAAGAGTGAAAGTAAATAAATTCAGGAAATTATGGTGGAATCAAGAATGTAAGTTAGCTATTCAAGAAAAGAAAGAAGCATTTCAAAGATATAAACGAAACCCTTCAGCGCAAAATTTCATAGAATTTAAAAAACGTTCTGCAGTTGTAAAACGAATAGTCTTAGTTAGTAAAAGAAGAAGTTGGAGAGAGTTTTGTGAAAAATTGAACAGAAGTACAAAAATATCGGACATCTGGACCCAAATAAAGAAAATTAACAGTGTACCAGTTTGTCGTGCGCTTCCCAATGATCCGGAATGGGCAGAAGAAATGTTAGACAAGCTAGCACCACCATTTGTCTTAAACCACACGAACAAAAATAGTTTTATTTCTAATGTACCGCACCCTCTGAGCAAGGCCTTTAGTATTGGGGAACTCAATTATAGTCTGAAAAGCAGTAATAACTCTGCACCAGGGCTTGATAATGTACATTATGCTATGTTAGCTAATCTTTCACAAAGTGCTAAAGATAAGTTGCTAGAAATCTTCAACTATATATATACTAGTAATTATATACCACGATCATGGAAAATATATTTAGTACTTAATTTCCTCAAAAATGGAAAACCACCAGACAGCGTAAACTCATATAGAGGAATTTCATTAGCATCATGCGTTCTAAAAACATTTGAACGTATGATTAAATTTCGCTTGGAAAAATGGCTGGAAAGCAATCAAATTTTGTCAGAAACACAGTTTGGGTTCAGAAAGGGTTACTCAACAACAGAGAGCATCGCTCATTTGGTCACTGATATTGAACTGTCCTTTACTAATGGAAATATGGTAGTCGCTGCCTTTCTTGACATCGAGAGTGCATACGATAATGTTATTTTGGATATTCTGTACGCAAAATTGTGCGATATAGGGGTTCCCAAGTCAATAGCGGCCAAAATCGTATCATTGTATGAAGACAGGGAGATATATCTTAGTGTCAATAATGAACTTAAGGGGCCACGAACTACAAGTAGGGGGTTGCCACAAGGTAGTATATTAAGCCCAATTCTGTATCTCATATACACCCACGATCTTCACAAAACAATAGATCTGCAAACAAGGATATTACAATTCGCTGATGACTTATGTTTATATGTCGACAATTGCAAAGAAGAACAGGGATTAAAATCGCTAGAAAAATCTTTAGCAAATGTCAATCGATATTTGACTGCAGTTGGGTTAAATATTTCAACTTCAAAAAGCCATATATGTGTCTTTAATAGGAAGCACCAAAGCCCAAAGTCACCAGTAATATTGAACGAGGTCCAATACAATATCGAATCTACAGTGACCTTCCTGGGTATCAAGTTGGACAGAAAACTGTTGTGGAGAGACCATATCAATAAAATAATTAGTAGATGTGAAAAGGGTATAAACATCTTAAGAGCAACAACACATGTTTCGTGGGGAGCCGATACGCATATATCACTTATGATTTATAAATCGTTTATAAGATCTACAATGGATTATGGGTGTACTTTTTATGATCATGCTGCTAAAACTCACCTGAACAGATTAAGTGTCCTGCAAAACAGGTGCCTACGTTTATGTACAGGTGCACTGAAAAGCACTCCGATATCAAATCTTTTATGTGAATGCGTCGAAGTTCCCATTGAAATTAGACGAAAAATTTTAACATCTCGATTTCTATTAAAACTACAGTCCAAAAATAGTTTGCTTCTTTCCAAAATACATATACTATTGATATGTGATTTAACAAGCCCTTATTGGGTCAATAAAAAAAGTCGTCTGTCAGTGGAATGTTATACAGAACAGGTTATACCCATAAGGGACGAAATTCAAATGAATTACATCAACCCGATATACCAAATAAACTTAGATCAAGAAAAAATAAATACAAGATATCTTCCAGACTATTCTAATTTTCCCCTTAAAATTAGAAACAGTATATTTGAATGTGACATGAAAGACCATTTTCCAAATGCCTACCAGTTGTATACAGACGGTTCCAAATCAGAACACAATACAGCAATGGCAATTTTTGACCCACAAATCGATGTTGCAGTAAAAGGCAAATTAAAGCCATATTTTAGTATTGCGTCAGCTGAAATAATTGCAATATGTGAAGCATTAGATCTAATTAAAAACATTAACCATAATAAATTCGTTATACTCTCGGATAGTAGAAGTACAGTTGCCAAGATTGCCAACTTTAACCACAAAACAAAAACAAATCACCTTTTTGTTAAACTTTTAGAAATTTTAAAAGAACTTTGTAATCAGGGTAAAACAGTAACAGTTGCTTGGATAAAAGCCCACTGTGGAATAGTGGGAAATGAGCGGGTGGACGAGTTGGCGAAGGATGCTCTGGTACATGGTGAAGTGCTAGATTATAAATATCCCCATGAGGATTTATATCCGTTTATAAATAGATCCTACAAACACAAATGGTTAGCACAATATAAAAGTGATCCTAAGGGAATCTTCTATAAGACAATACAACCTAATATCCCTGTTGAACCTTGGTTTACGAAGCTAACAGTAGATAAAACTTTTGTTAAGCTAATTTGTAGATTGAGATTTAACCACTCCTTGGTACCGGAGCATCTTTTCCGGCTGAATCTCCGCAGCAGTCCTTTGTGTGATTGTGGCGAGTTGGGCGACAGCCAACATGTACTTCTAAATTGCGAGCTGCAAAAAGAAAAGGTTGCTCTTTTTACAGGAAAAATTTGTAGATTGAATATAACTCTTCCCTTTAATTTACCACAACTATTACAATCCCAAAACCATAAGATATACCAAGCAATTGTGGACCATGTTAAATCTCTGAACATTAGATTATAATGCGAATGTTGACAAATATATGTGTATATATGTAAACAATATCTATCATTGGTATTGCCCTTTAGTTATTTAAGTAATTTAAACTATTTTATAGGTTGTAATTTATTGCTGTATTAGAATTAGGAATTACCTACTGTCTTTCCTTGTGTATAATACCATTCCGTTAGTGGCCCTCTTGTGTGTAGTCAAGTTGTCTTGATAGGCCCCAAGACATGAAGATATGTGTCCCCGTACCTTCCCAATAAATTAAAATAATATTAATAGTAATAATCATAAAAAAAAAAAAAAAAAAAAAAAAAAAATTATGTGTGTATATATGTTTATATTAAATGAATAAGGTATTATATTTACTTATAAATTAGAAACCATTATGTAAGTGTAGTGATCTGACGAACTAACTAATGAATCATCATTTGAACATAGATGGAGATTAAAAAAAAAAAAAAAAAAAAAAAATATTAGAAAATGAGCGGATGGCCAGAGTAGCCGCAGCCAAGACATGACCGCACACACACATATACACCAACACTTACTGCTGACTCACTTAATACTCTATGATCACTTTTTCTACACCACACTAACTCAATACTGAACTAACTTATTCTGTGTACCGCTTACCTATTTATACTGCCCATAGAGTTTCTAGACCTTCTACGCTATTCTTCACCTGTCAATTGTCAATTCGGATCCCTTCTAGAAATATCATTCCAGAGTGTTCGCTGTTACCAACACACTACAACTGACTATAGAAGTAACAAAGTCCATAAACTTAATTCTCATAGACAAATGTGACACTATATATATATATATATATATATATATATATATATATATATATATATATATATATATATATATATATATATATATATATATATATATATATATATATATATGATCTCCTTATTAGTGAATTTATTTTAATAAATCTCACTGACAACCAGATGTGATAGTATTTTGATTACTGATTATGGTTTGACAGTTCTGTTTTGAGGTTAAGTACATTATTGTATATGCTTCTAAAGTTGGAAAGCAAAGAATATTGCTGTTAATATTCTTTGACTAATTTTTCAAGTAGTAAATTATTTGGATAATAAATATGTATCTACCTTCTTGACTTTTATGAATTCAGGAAACCTTTTGTTTGTTTTTAGTCACTGTGTTGAAAAGCTATTAAAATCGATCGTGGAATAATTTAGGGTTTTGTTTACCATAATAGACTCTTATATAAAATGAGGCTCACAGAAAATGACACAAGGTAGGTTAAGTAGTCAATGCAGCAGACTTTTTTAGGGTTGCTATAAGTAAATTTTTATTAAGAAAATTCACTAATAGAATTTGTTTTAAAAAAAGTTTTTTTGTTATTCTACAATCCGGTTCGATTAGATTAGGTTGACTAAAGCGAAATCATACAGGCGATTAACAAGGAAAAGTAACTGCCACTTTTATAATTTGGCAGATACTTTCCTTCTTTAAACATGAATTAAGTTTTCTTCTGGAAAGCTATTGTAACTTTAATGAAATTTGAAATACAAGTTTATTTTAAAGGGACTTATACAGTACCTAGATCAAATTCTTAAAAGGAGAAAGAACACGAGATTTGAATATTTTTTGTGATAATAGAGATCTTTCAATGGTTTCAACACTTACAAAAAAAAATCTTCAAATGAGTGCGTTATAGCACCTCCAAACCCAATCTTCGAGGTCCGTTTAAATTAAAAGTATTAATTTTAGTAATATGTTGTACTAATACTGTCCAAGTCTTGTGAAAATTCCCTACTATGACGTACTTGCTGCCTCTCGGCATTTTTTTTTCATTATACAGGTGGCCAATTAGTGCGACAAAGCTCAATATCTCCTGTACCATTACAGTTAGGGGAAACTTTTCTGGGGAAGTTACTAAGGGTTGAGATATGCAACTTCTAAAATTATTTTAGACCATACAGGGTGCTCCAAATAGCCGGTGTGGGAACAAATTCATGTTTTTTAAATGAGACACCTGTATATTTTTACATATTTCGATTCACCGTAAAATTCTGTACATAGCACCACAATAACTTTCATGACACATTTTTGCAAAGTTGCCAAACAGATTGGAAAATTCCCATAGTTTGTGAAAAAACATGGTTCAATTATGCGTGTAATATTCCTCAACTTGTAATAATTAGAAACAAGATATTTTTATAATGGAAAGAGGAATGATGATGCAATACGGATTAATGTTTTTGTACAGGGGGTTTTTTATGGCCATGCCAACATTACGAACTTTAAACCTAATTTTCGTAAGTTTTTTAAATGCAACACCCTGTATTTGATTACTTTATATTGTAGGGATTTTGATTCTTTTTAACTCTTGTCCAGATCATATTTGCTACTTTTTGCGTTATTTCAATTCTAGCAAAAAACTGGATCTTTTTCACCAGTGTCGTCTTTCTAGTCGCCTATGACACATAAAATAGAAATTAACTGTTGTCATTTTACATAAAATGTCAGTTTGGTAGCTGTTCTATTAAATATCGTAGATAATAACATCAAAATAATTTATTCATACTACAGAATACGTGACAAAAGCATCTCAGCGATTAAAGATTCCCTACAGATTCTAAATTGATTCATTACATAATTAACCGTTCAGTTCAGAGAGGCTACTATTAACTTGAATTCACAATTCAATACGTTTCTCAACAAAATTAGTCATGTTATTTACAATTCCTAAAGTAAATTACTACCCAATAAATGTTCAAAGTGGCCACCATTCACTTGAGTGCATAATTCAACAGGTTTTTCAAAAGAATGTGTCATGTTTATACACATTTTCCGAGTAATACTTTGGAAACAGTTCCTAATACGAATTTTTATATCATCTCTTGTATTAGGGGGTGTTTTATAGACCTGATCTTTTACAAATCCGCATACACTGAAATCCATTTTTGTTAGATCTCGTGATCTAGCTGGCCAAGATACTGGCGTACCTCTGCCAATCCACTGCCGGCCATATGCTTCATTTAAAAAAGTAATGATGGGTCCTGTAAAATGCACGGGGGCTCCATCATGTAAGAACCAAAGACGTTCACGAATAACATTTGGTATATGCACCATTTACTGTGGTAAATCGTATTGTAAAAAATCCAAATATACTTGTCCAGTTACTCTTTCATCAAAAAAAAATGCGGTCCAATAACATTTTTTCCCACAACTCCGCCCCAAACGTTTAAGGACCATATGTTTTGTGAATGAGTTTTTATAAAATGGGGATTGCTTGTAGCATAGTAATGGAAATTATGCCTATTTACCTTTACATTTTTATAAAAGGTTGCTCCATCACAAAACAATATTGAATTTACAAAATTCCGTTGTTGTCTCGTTTTTTCCTGTACCCATGCACAAAAACGCATTCTCCTCTGGAAGTCTTCTTCATTCAACTCTTGGAATAACTGGATATGATAAGGATGCATTTTGTTTCCTTTCAGTATGTTCGGAATCGATGTATGTCCAATATCTAATTAATTGGAAACAGTTCGTTGGCCAATGTGTGGATTTTCAATTACTGCTAAAAGAACATTTAATTGATTTTCTTCGGTTGAAACACGTTGTCTTTTTACATTTTTCTTATAGGCTGCACTTCTCGTTGTTTGAAAACGCTTCAATACCTTCTCAAACGCCCTTCTATTGGGTTGTCTTCGGTTTGGATATTTTTGATTATATATCCTCGTTGCTAATAAGCAGTTTTTGTCGCTAGCTCCCAATACAAAAATCATATCCACCAATTCGTCATTTGAAAAATTCATTTTAAATAGTTTTGCTACAAAGAACGCACTAAATCCCTTCAATTATCAGAAAATTGTTGATATAATGTTGATATTAACCTTGTCAAATAGAACAGCTACCAAACTGACATTTTATGTAAAATGGCAACAGTTAATTTATATTTTATGTGTCATAGGCGACTAGAAAAACGACAATGGGGAAAAACATCCAGTTTTTCGCTAGAATTGAAATAACGGAAAAAGTAGCAAAGATAGAGTCAGAATGACCTGGACAAGAGTTAAAGAGAATGAAAATCCCTACAATAGAGGGTGTTGCATTTTAAAAAAACTTACGAAAATTGGGCTTAAAGTTCGTAATGTTGGCATAGCCATGGAAAACCCCCTGTACAAAAACATCAATCCGTATTGCATCAGCGGACTTCTGTCATCATTTATCTTTCCGTTATAAAAATATCTTTCTAATTATTATAAGTTGAGAAATATTACACGCTTCATTGAACCATTGTGGTGCTATGTACAGAATTTTACGGTAAATCGAAATATGTAAAAATATTCAGGGTGTCTTATTTAAAAAACATGAATTTGTTCCCACACCGACTCTTTGGAGCATCCTGTATGGTCTAAAATAATTTCAGAAGTTGCATATTTTAACCCTTAGTAACTTCAAGTTTCCCCTAACTTTAATGGTACAGGAGATATTGAGCTTTGTTGCACTAATTGGCCAGCCTGTATGTAGGTAAGAGGTGGGTAACATACATAATTTAGATATAATGCTCAATCAAATAAATCTATAAAAGCTTCTGGAATTGTCGCAACCAATTTTATTAAAATTGCAGCGTTTTAAGGATGGTCCTTTGTAAATAGTTTTTCTTCTACTGACTCTTGTTCGCACGACTTACATTTTTGCATAGTTCCCTATACTTACGCTTTCTTAGTACAATAAGTACAGTAAACGTGCAGAACCCAAATCATCACAGCACATCTTAAAAACTTGGCGTCAAAATTATAGTTAGCGTTATCACAGCATGAATAATACTATAATAATAATAATTCAGAATTATTGATCCTCTGATGATGCTAAATTGGTTAGCAAAACGATCGTCAGGTTTTTTAAAGGTGTTGTGGTGATCTACAAGTGTATTCATCAGTATTCATCACAGGTTCCAATCTTCACCTAGTTCTTAATAGAAAACTTATGAAAAGTCGCTACTATAACGCACTTTCTGCGTCCCGACCTTATTTACCATAAAACACTTTTACATAACTTTTTCAATATGCTCCATTTGATTTTTTTAGCACAGAACATTCTTTTCCGTTTTATTCCATGAGGAAGGATAATTATCATTGCACGAGGTACGAGCTTTCATATTACATTTTAGGTTGTTCTCTTTGTAATTCGTAAACAAACATGCCCTGTAACCTAGAACCTGTATGACATGGATTGTCAAATACGGCAATTCCTGCACGTGGATCGACCGGAACAAAGGGGGAATTACTGCATTGTAGATGGCGGCGAATGTTGGCAGCCCTGATAGAGCGCGTAGCAGGAGTACCACCCACCCACCAGTCAACCGGGGGCTATGCGGGTAAGCCCACACGCATTTACCCGGTCCCGGGTCGAATTACAGTAGCAGCAACATCTCTCGAAGTGAAGCATGGCCCACCCTGGGCCCAAGGACCAGCCATCACCTTGCCTGTTCAAGATCCTGACCCAACACCGGAATATAACGATAAAGGATACTATTACTCTCTCTTCGCTCTTACCTTCCGCTTATACTACATGTTTTTTAGCCAGAAGCACTCATGCAAAATTATTTTTAGGCGAGGGTGAGAACGTATGCAGAATAATAAGATCACCGAGATACAAACCTTAAAATGCGGTAGTCATTTAGATAACATAACGGCGTGTTCTTTGTTACAGCGATATTATGCATGTAAAAGATACAATACATATATAGCAAATATTAATTACATCCACATCGTCACAACGTGTGGAAGTATCGCATCGGCTATAAAAAGTGCAAAACTTTTTTCGCTTAAACGTCGTAAAATGTATCAAAACATATAGAAAACATGATTTAGGAACGAAATTTTTTTGCCTGTCGGTCTCTAGGTGTTCCGGTCTATCGGTTTGTCAGTTTGTGGGTCTGTCGGTCTATCGGTCTGTCAGTCTGTATGTCTGTTTTTAGCCACGATAACTTTAGAACGAATTGAAATATCGTCTTAAAATTTGGTAGGGTAAAGGACATAGTCGTTGTCACCATAATTCAGCTTTTCATATAACTGTTGAATTTTATGTCTCATCCGTATTTGTGTGTGTGTTTATTTCTTTAACATCGGCCTATTACCGCGACTATGGCCAATCACCGACGCCAGGGAGCAGTTTCACCTCACTCTCGTGGAAATTTTGCCGAATCCATGCCTTTCTGTAAGGAGAGTGGGGATCTATAATGTTTCCAACATCACATGGACACGGGACCGATGGCTTTTCGCAAGACACCCCCCCCCCCGCGCAGGACAGAACGTGCAGACATTCAACTTGCTCAAATACAATTGCACAACCTCGGTTGATGTTAATTATACAGTATGTACTGAAAAAGCGGAAGGAGTACCCTAGGATAGAACGTAGTACACTTCGGTTCAGAGGGACAGGTTCTTACCACTGAACCACCGAGGCTGTTAAAGATCCGTATTTTAACTGACGGGAGCATTAGTTTGAAGTTTTGTAAATGCGACAAATTACGGTGCGAATGTCATTCCCTTGTCATATATCGTAGGAAGTCGAAGTGTTGATTTCGCGCCATAAAAATTTACCGATATTGCTACAAAGTTCGGCAGAGTGACAAGTGGTTACGTGAACATTATCATCTATAAACATGGAAGTTCTTATTAGTGAAGAAAATTCATTAATAGAGAGGTTACGATGGTGAGACTTTTGGAAAATTTCTTCAAATGAGCGAGAATTGGGGCCCCTAATACCCAAATCCAAGGCCAGTTAAAAAGTTTATATATATATATATATATATATATATATATATATATATATATATATATATATATATATATATAGATTTATATATATATATATATATATATATATTATATATATATATATATATATATATATATATATATATATATATATATATATATATATATATATATATATATATATTTGTGTGTGTGTGTGTATCCAACCCATAACTTACAAAGTAGTTCACCAATCGAAACCAAATTTGGCAATTGCCTTCATTTTGTTAATAGCTTGGTCGTTAGAGAGTTTTGACACTCAATTACTTTTAGAAAAAAATGGAAAAAACTGCTTGAACACGCAATATGTTTTTAATTACTACAAATATTAAACTAAAACTTAACAAGCACGTACGCATTGTACAAGTGATCCTACCTACCAAATCTGAACTCAATTAGTTCAGTAGATCTTGAGTTATACCTAAATACAAAAGCAATAACCTACGATATGACTTGAAATTACCTCTAAATGGATGCTATAATGTTCGACAAGGTCAGACAGACAAATGAGGGTTCCGCTGCCATTGCAAATAATATATCCAAATTAACTTTCAAACGGACAGGCTACGAAAATATGTCACAATAAACAATCGGCGGGGTTGCCATTTACGGTAACTCTCATCTAAATCTGTAGATATCAGAAAAAGTAAATAAATAGAAAATCTAATGAAAGTGATTCAGTTTGTTTAAAAGTAATCTAGAACTAGGTTTTCTTATGTATAAATAATGAGCTTCCTATATTTACGTTATTTAATAGCCATCTGGAGTGATGAGAGGAACGTGTAGTTTGTGCGCATAACCTCGAAGGCGACTCCTCTAATGCCTTAGTATGTCAGAGTATAAAACAACTACCTAATAACCCAACTTTTAATTTTAACATCACTTTAACAAATGCCTTCCACTGTGACTGTAGTATATTATGATTCTAACATCCAATCAAACAAATAATAAAGTGGTTGTGTACATCAGATTCAGGTTCTTAAACAATTCATGTATTACCAAAATGAAACAAAATTGTTTCAGGAAGAAATATA